>CALNHX010000494.1:0-328403 GCA_940337035.1 Agriotes lineatus
GACGACATGCATCATTTACGTGTACGTGAGGTGCCGAATTATTGGAATGCAGCGAGCGGTACAAAATATTTGCTGAAGCTTTATATTTGTGATAATTATTTCTAAAAAACTAAAGAGATAAAAGTTAATAAAAACCTTCAGCAACTTATACTCTTATTTTATTGTAACAATTATTGTTAAAAATGCTTTTTATTTTAATTTATTAATTATTTAGGCTATGTTAATATGATTGAAATTGTTATATGCTTGGTAATAAATTATTTAATAGTCGTCAAGAAGTATATAAATAATTTCAATCATATTAGCAATACCGTAAATAAAATACTAATTTATTTTCTGGGTTTAAATTTCCCGCGTTCCCATTTAGTTGCCGCACATCTCGGCAGACGGCGCAAAACGATGACAACTTTTATTAAGAAGTTTCCATTCTATCTGATTATATTTCCTATGGTTGTCATTAGTTAGTTTGCATATTCTAGAGTGCATAAATTGTAAATAATATTTTAAAATGGGTCGCGGTAAAGCTGTTAGTGACGATGTACGAAAAATTATAATTCATTTATCTGAAATTGGTAAATCCATATCGCAAATAGGTAGAGATGTCAATTTGTCTTGATACACAGTACGAAACATCATTCGCTTGCACAGAACTACTGGTTCTGTTGCTCAAAAACGCAGGACTGGTAAGAAGATTAGCTTTTCCGATATAAACTTGAGAGCCCTCAGAAGAATTTTGATGCAAAACCGTCGTTCTAATTTTGGAGAATTGAGTGTTTTATGGAATGCTGCTACTGGAAAACATCTTTCAAGGGCTACCTGCAATAGAGCTGCCAGAAAAATGGGTTATAAGGTTTACAAGGTGCGTCAGTTTATAGCGTTTGTTATGTCATTCCAAAATTTACCAAAATAATTAACTTGTAGGCAAAGGAGAAGCCTCTACTTACAGAAAAACAAAAGGAAAATAGGGTACTATAGGCAAAAAATCATAGAAACTGGTCTCAAGACCAATGGAATTCAATTTTGTGGAGTGACAAATCGAGATTTAATGTCTGTGTGGGTGATAGCCGAAGCCGAGTAATAAGAAACAAGCATGAGGGATATCACAAAGATTGCCTAAAGAGAAAAGTCAAATTTCCTGCTTCAGTAATGATTTGGGGATGTATGTCGGCTAGGGGAGTAGGGAAGCTACATTTCATAGAAGGCATTGTAAATGCCAATAAATATATCAACATCTTGCAAAATGATTTAAAGCCATCTCTTGAAGAAGTACAATCAGCTGAAGTTGATGCTATCTTTCAACAGGATGGTGCTGCATGTCACACGACTAAAAAACTCAAAGATTGGATGTCTCAAAATAATATATCTCTTCTCTTTTAAACTGGATATTTAGTAGCCCAGACCGGTCTCCAATAGAAACGTTGTGGCATGTAATGAAAAAAAAGCTTCGGACACACCCTGCAAGAACGGTGCCAGAGTTGCGTTCGCGCCTCCAAAATATTTGGGATTCGTTCACACCAAATCAATGGCAAGACTTAGTAAATACCATGACTAAACGCATTGAGGTAGTAATTAGTAGAAAAGGCGATGTAACGCAATGTTAATTTAAATAATTTAAATAATAAGATTAAACTTCAATAATTGAAATTCGTTCTAAAATTAAAATCCACGCCATTTTCTGTGTTTGGTTGGTAAAATTATTATTTTTTTGTTAACAAATTAGTTATTAGCTATTGGTATAATAAATAACTATAATATTTTACTTGAGCTTTGCTTGATTTGATCAATTCTATTGATTAAAAAGCATTTTCCTGGATGGGCCAACTTCACTGAGACAGGGCTCGTACATCTCATCAATACTAACAAAAAAGTCTTAATAAACATGGGTCTGGAAACCCTTCGTGTCCGAGATACAGAAGGTTAAAGTTTCCAAAAAATAAAATCCCGCCCGCTCCAGGAATAACTAATTTAAATCTAAGTACGGAAAAGAATGATCCTTAATAGCATCAATAAACCTTAAAAGTTCCACTAAAATCGGCTGATGGATTTTGAGATATTGGAGCATTTGAGTGTTAATCTTAATAGGTTCAGAGGTGTGGAAAAATTTAAGCTTTATTTTTTCTTGAAAATGAAGCGAAATGCGAAAAAAAATCAAGAGACAAAAAAGTTGCATTTTTAGTTGCTTTAATAAAAAAATATATGAAAATTGCACCCATACTTACCTTTGGGTGCGAAAGCTGGGTGCTAAATGAGAGGCTAGCTAGCAAAGTTCAAAGTATGGAAATGAAGTACTTGAGACGGGTCCTGGGCATAACAAGAATGGATCGGATAAGAAATGTAGATGTGAGGGCGGAACAAGAAGTCGAGCCAATTTTAAAAAGAGTGGAAGAAGGACAGCTACGATGGTTAGGACACCTGATACGTATGGGAAATGAAAGACCAGTTAAAAGAATATGGGAAGCTAGAAGACAAGATAAGAGATCAAATTACATTGAATTGCACAATGAACTTTTTAATGTAAATAAAAAACTTTCTAATAAGCTTTAATTTGATCTTTCTAGAGGAAGAACAGCCAGAACATGGGACGATAACATAGATAAATTACTAAAACAGAGAGGAATAGATAGAACCGGTGCAATAGTACTAGCAAAGTACAAGCCAAAGTGGAAAAGATTTATACATAGACAGAACTAATTTAAATATTGCCTACACCTTCGGGTATATAAGGCTCGGATTATATATATACAGTGTGTCCCATAAAGTTCCCTACAAATGGGAAACTTTTTTTATTATTGGTTTCTCAGAAAATTTTATTCTTTAAAAATGCTCTGCTTGGCTTCAAAACCTAAAATCAAAAACCAAATGACCGAAATATTGCGTAGTATACAGGGGAGGGTCAAAAACATAAATTCCTCTTAAGAGTAAAGTACCCTTATTTTTAAAAATACAAAAAAGTTTTATAAGAATTAATTGTTTAGAATAAAAAGTTATGCTCAGATTCAAAAGCATGGCCTTTTATTCCAAAAAATTAATATTTTATCAATTTTTTTGAATATTGCCTCTCTTTATTTAAGAACAGTACAACTGTGCTAATGTTTCTTTAAATTAAGTCCTATACAGTCGCTTTTCAGGAATATTCAAAGTATTAAAACGAATTGGAAGAATATACAATAATTTTTATTTTTTTATTCAATCGTTAGCTGCATGCCTGTAGAGTAGCTATTTAGCACATTATTTTTTTTGTGAAAATGGTTTTCTTGCATTAAAATGAATCAGGTAATAATCATTTGCAAACGTTTAAACCCTTACGTAATTCAAAACGCTTCAGATTTTCCTTCAAATTATTTATTGAATGCTGGCACATAACAAAATATGAAAAAAACTACTATAGCCATGGGAAACAAATTTGTAAGACAAACGTTTAAACCCTTATACATATAATTCAAAACGCTTCAGATAATCCTTCAAACTATGTAACAACAACTAGATGTTTTGAAGGATGTAAAAGTAAACGTTACAACAGGATATAAATAAACATATTTTCATATTACACTATGAAATAAAACTAAAATAATACACAATTTGTTATTGAAATATTTAAAAACACTTTTAACACACTAGAAATTAACTGATAACATAAGATAATAGTTTATTGAACAGCTGCTTCAATATATCCTCCCAATCTCTCCATGCAAACTAAAGTTCTTTTTGAAAAATTTTTTAACACATTTTTTATTTGACTAGAGGTAATTGAATGGACTGCTTCTGTGATCACTCTTTCTAAATGGTCAATATCCTGAAATGGTCTTTTTTGATATACCTTTTGTTTTAAGTAGCCCCACAAAAAGAAATCCAATGGAGTAAGATCCGGAGATCTCGCTGGCCAAGAATTTTCAAAATACCGTCCTATAACTCTCCCGTTAAAAATATTATGTAGGTATTCTCGTACATTTCTTGTGCTATGACACGGTGCTCCATCATGTTGATACCACATTTCGGACCTTTCGACGATGGTTCGTTCATGTAGAAATTCAAAAATTTGGTGTTGTAAGAAATCCAAATACCTTTCAGAGCTCATGGTTTGTCTAAAGAAAAATAGTTCTAATATTCTGTTCTTATACATGCCGCACCAATAGAGCACGAGGGAAAGTTATCAGATAAGATAAAGGTTTCTAGTGGTGTACGGCAAGGATGCATACTTTCACCAACACTTTTCCTAATTATCATGGATTGGGTAATGAATAAAACCGTAGATAATAAAAGTGGCATAACATGGACTGTTTTTGAGAAACTCGAAGACTTGGAGTATGCCGACGACATTTGTTTACTAACGGAAACAAGAAATCATATGGAACAAAAGATTAAATCACTGGCGGAAAATGCAAGGCTAGTAGGATTAAACATAAACGTTGGAAAAACAAAATTGATGGAGATAAATATGGAAGAGAAAAAGGAAATCATATTAGAAAATAAACAAGTGGAAATAGTTAAAGAATTTTGTTATTTAGGTAGCGTACTAGAAGAAACTGGGGGTTGCAATCAAGATATTAAAACTAGAATTGGAAAAGCTCAGCAAGCGTTCATGACTATGAAGAAAATATGGTCCTCTAGTGATTTAAGTAAGAATACAAAAATACGAGTCTTTAATAGCACAATAAAAAGCATTCTGCTGTATGCAAGTGAATCATGGAATGAAAATAGAAAAGGTATTCAGAAGATTCAAGTATTCATAAACAACTGTTTACGAAAAATATTAAGAATACATTGGCCAGAAAGGATTACTAACGAGGAACTATGGAAAAGAACTAATCAGGAACCAGTTATCTCAACAATTAAAAAGCGCAAGTGGGCTTGGATCGGGCATGCTTTAAGAAAACCAAATAAAAGTATAACCAAGCAAGTGTTAGATTATAAACCACCAGGTAAAAGATCTAGGGGTCGCCCAGCAGAGACATGGAAAAGGAGTATAAAAAAAGAGTGTGATAAAAGAAACATGACTTGGAACGAAATTAAAACAAGTGCGAAGGACAGAAAAAAGTGGAGGACATTAGTGACAAGTATAGTGAAATAATAACTAAAATAAACTAAGTAAAAACTATAAGAACTATAAGAATGTTGAAAGTGGGGGTGCATTAGGTTAGCTACCTAATCACCATTACTACAAACAGCTACTAGAAACGTCTCTACCAAGACGCCCTATGGTCCGTTAGGATCGGACAGGACATACATACATGCCGCACCAGACATTTGTTTTGAAGGAATACTGGTCACGAGATTGGATCGTAAAGTTGGGATTAGTATCACTCCACCACCGGCAGTTTTGAGAGCTAACTACTCCATTCGATGTAAATGTCGCTTCATCGGTAAACAGAATTTTTCTCGCAAAAAGCGAATTATCTTCAAGCTCTCCTTGAAACCATCCACAAAATTCAAACCTTTGATCAAAATCTGCCTGGTTTAAGGTGTGAATAAATTTTGGTTTATATGGCCGGAATCGATTTGATTTAAGAATTCTACCAATTGTATTCTTACTTATGTTATTGGGCAATATAATTATCCGACCTTTTTCGTAAGGAATCCTTGGGATTTTCAACAGCAGACAGTATCACATTGTTAACTGTATCCTCTGTGGTGACTGACGGTTCATGAGGTGTCTTGAACTGATTGGTAACACATCCTGTGGTTTTGAATTTACTTAGTACATCCCGAATTGTAGTAAAGTGTACGTTTTTTTCTGGGTGTCTATTATTAAAAATAACTGCGGCTTCCCTATATGTTTTGTAATTTTCACCGACAATTAATGTTAATTCTATTTTATCTTGAAGAGTTAGCTTTACAGGCATTATAACGTTTTAGACGCTTACTTCAACGAAGACAACTCAATCTGACATTCGTTTGTTGTCTTACAAATTTGTTTCCCATGGCTATAGTAGTTTTTTTCATATTTTGTTATGTGCCAGCATTCAATAAATAATTTGAAGGAAAATCTGAAGAGTTTTGAATTACGTAAGGGTTTAAACGTTTGCAAATGATTATTACCTGATTCATTTTAATGCAAGAAAACCATTTTCACAAAAAAATTAATGTGCTAAATAGCTACTCTACAGGCATGCAGCTAACAATTGAATAAAAACATAAACATTATTGTATATTCTTCCAATTCGTTTTAATACTTTAAATATTCCTGAAAAGGGACTGTATAGGACTTAATTTAAAGAAACATTAGCACAGTTGTACTTCTTAAATAAAGAGAGGCAATATTCAAAAAAATTGAAAAATATTAATTTTTCGAATAGAAGGCCATGCTTTTGAATCTGAGCATAATTTTCATTCTAAACAATTAATTCTTATAAAACTTTTTTGTATTTTTAAAAATAAGGGTACTTTACTCTTAAGAGGAATTTATGTTTTTGACCCTCCCCTGTATACTACGCAATATTTCGGTCATTTGGTTTTTGATTTTAGGTTTTGAAGCCATGCAGAGCATTTTATAAAGAATAAAATTTTCTGAGAAACCAATAATAAAAAAGTTTCCCATTTGTAGGGAACTTTATGGGACACACTGTATATATATATATATGAAAATTGCAAAAAATCTATTGGGCGTTAATTTTGTTTAAAACCTAATCGACATGCCCCATGGGCACACCTCTGGAAGTACTGGATCAACTGTAATATGTCTAAAAGATACCTCATAAAGTTATAAACAAACTATAAAAATTTCATTAAAATCGCCCAAGGCATTTTTTAGATAACAATAAAAAACAGATTTTTTTTAAAACTTTTAACACCCTGTATCTCGGAAATGAAGCGTTTTTGGACCAATGTTTATTAGGACTTTTTTGTTTGGATTGATGAGATCTAGAAGTGGGTAAAATATCCGAACGTAGTTTTTAAACACCCTGAATATTCTGAAAAAAATACAAATTATATTAAATTCTATATAGCTCTAATCTCCGATGATGAGAAGATTATCCGAGTGATGTGAAGAATACCCCATGTGGAGTTGCTAGATCCCCCATCGAGCGACTCCTCAGGTGGCACATAGGGGAACGCCTCCAAATATGGAGGGTACCGGGGAAATAAAATACCCAGGGCGGACCAAAACTAGCAGCAGCATCTGTTCCAGAGTGGGCGGCTGCTAACAGTGTCTGTTCTACAAATTAGGAGCGGCTACTTGATGCGCGGCATTCTTTTGTCCCAGGGGAATGGTTATCTTGAAGGCGGCTGAATCAAGATAAAAGGTCAACGGCATAGGATCAGGCAGGCAAGGGGAAACCACCTGATTATCTTCCCAGAGAACACTGTGGATAATGAGAGACAGAAAAATGAATATGGCAGGTGATTCGGGTAGAGAACAGCGCCAAGTTGGGTCCAAGTCAATGGGTGGGAAATTGGTTACCGGTCATGTAAAAACGGGTGACCAGGCAGTACATGTGAAATTAGATACTGGAAGAATAGAAGAAATACAGCTCCGTAAAAGCTAACGATGGCAACGCAGAACGTTACGGGATGGTTGCAAATTGGAAAGCTAAGGATAGTGGAGAAAAAATTATTATGTGAGAACATCAATATACGAGGCTTGTTCAATTGAAACCCATCTTTGGTCCAGAAAAAATTTATTGGCAAATATATTTACAAATAATTACCACTACAATTAAGGCACATATCCCATTGTTTCACCAACCGATTTATACCCTGCTTAAAGAATTCTTGTGGCTGCTGCTTGAAGAATTCTTTTACAGCATTTTGTACTTCTTCGTCCGACTGAAAACGATTACCTTTTAACGCCTTTTTCAGTGGCCCAAAGATGTGAAAATCGCAGAGCGATAAATCGGGACTATAGGGTGGATGCTCTAATATCCTCCATTTCTTTCGTTGTAGATTTTCTTTCACTACTTTGGCAACATGAGGCCGAGCATTGTCGTGCTAATCGCTGTCAAATACAAATGATAGGAACTAATCAGTGTGACGTTTACAAACACAACTAACATTGCAAAACGTCAGTTGAGTGATTACAATTGTTTCCAAGGCTAACCTGACCAAAGATGGGTTTCAATTGAACAAGCCTCGTATGTGGCATTGCAGAAACTCATGGCAAAGATAATGGACATTCTGATATGACATACCATGTAGTGTACACATTCAGCTCGAACAGAAAGAGAAACAAGGTTGCAATAATGATAAATAAAAGCTTAAAAAAATACGTTGAAGGACACCTACCTATTAATGACCGATTAATACAAGTCACCCTCACAGCTAAACCCACAAAATTACATATAATACACACATACATGCCCACAACAGAGGCACCGGAAGAAGAAATAGAAGAGGCATACGCAGCAATCGAAGAAACTATATCGAAATTCCACAAAATGATATAGTGATTATAACGGGTGACTTCAACGCCAAAGTAGGAAACACGAGAGAAGATCAACACATCCGACACGTAGTGGGAAGTTACAGCCTTGGGGAGCGAAATAATAGAGGAAATTGGCTAATAGAATTTGCAATAAATAATGACCTCACTATTACAAACACTATTCAAACATCACGCACGTAGATTATCTACGTGGACCTCACCAAATGGAATGTACAAAAATCAGATCGACTATATCCTGATACAAAGGAGATGGAGAACGTCAATCACAAATACCAAAACAATACCTGGAGCGAAGTATGGATCAGACCAGAAACTACTACAAACCAAGCTATCCATAAAATTGCGTACAGCAACACAACAAAGTAATAAAATAAATACTCCAGATATGGTGAAACTACAAAACGCAATGAAAGAAGACGGAAAAAAACCACCAATCACAGAGTATACAGACAAATCGTGGAAAAATATAAAAAATTGGATATATTGTAATAACCCTCCTCCTAAAAATAAGGATTTTTAAATATAAAATAACTAGCTGTTACCCGCGACTTCGTACGCGCGAGGTTCGTTATTTGTGTATTAAATAATGACTAATTATTTCCTGTCATCCCATCCCATCCCATCCCCGTCCCTTTCCCTTTTCCCGTCCCGTCCCATTCTCTCCCCAAACTGTCAAACGCACGAAGGTTAAATAGTCGTTAAGTTTTCTGAAATTTTCTGCGCGATTTTCTTAATTTTTCTTTCCGTAAGAACCTTCTACAAAGTATTAGAAAACTTAAAAAAAAGATGAATAAAATCGGTAAAGTCATTCTCAAGTTATGGTGTGACCAAGGGAAATAGGGATTCATTTTTATATATATAGATCAATTACTGGCAAGGGAAATTATTTATTTATTTATTTAATCTTTAGTCCTTATACCGTTAGGTGTCGGACTTATATAAATTTTATAACACACTTACAGGTACTTAAGTTACTTTAATTGAATTGGCTTTAGTTATACGTTCATATCTAATATTGTTTCTCTTATATTGTCGGGCTTTCTTTCGTTGACCTTTTCCATTTCTTCCTATCTTGTGCTAATCTTCCTACTTCTTCCCATTTAATTCTTCTTTTTAGTGCAGCTTGTCGTGTTTGTTCTTCCCATCTTAGTCGTGGTCGTCCTACTTTATTTTTGCCTTGTGCCTTTACTTCGTACACTTGCTTCGTCACTCTGTGGTCTTCCATTCTGTGAAGGTGTCCTAGCCAACCTAGCTGTCTCTCTTCTACTATTGTTGTTATTGGCTTTATATCTAGGTTTTTTATTACTGTCATATTTCTCACTCTATCTCTCCTCGTAATTCCTTCAATCTTTCTTAAAAATCGCATTTCTGTAGCTGTGATTCTTCCTTTGTCTCTGTCGGTCAAAGTCCATGATTCGCTCCCGTATATTAGCGCCGGTCTTACTACTTTTTTGTAGACTTCTGTTTTAATTTTTTTTGGAATTTCTCGTTTTCCTAGAAAGGTGTTTCTTAATGTGTTATAGATTTTCCCAGCTTTTCCTATTTTCTCATTTATTTCTGTATCGATCCTTCCGTTTTCTTCTATGTATGTTCCCAAGTATTTATAGCTTTTAACTTGTTCGAGCGGTTTTCCCTCTATTTCTATCTTATGTTTCTTTTCTTTTGTTGATATTATCATGGTTTTTGTTTTATCGATGTTTATTTCCATATTTATTGTTTCTAGTTCTTCTTTGTAGTTTGTTAGATTCCGTTGTAATTTTTCTTCCGACTCTGCTATCAGTAACATATCGTCTGCGAACATGAGTTCTTGTAATATTACTTTTTCCATTTTTCGGTATCCTATTTGAATGCTATTACTTCTTTTTTTACTTTTCTTAATGGCTTCGTCTATGATTACAGAAAATAGCAGTGGACTTAACACACATCCTTGTTTTAGTCCTATCTTCGTCTCGAATTCTGTAGATTCATTGTTGAGAGTTCTTACTTTATTTCTGTTGTCTTTGTATAGTATTTTAATAATATTTATCATATCTCTTCCTATTCCTCTTCTTTCCAAACTTTCCCACACGTTTTTCCTTTTCACTTTGTCGAAAGCCTTTCTCAGGTCGATATAACAGATATGTAGTTCCTTCCCTTTCATGAGTAGTTTTTCTGTCAGTTGTCTCAATACGAATATTAGGTCCTGAGTGCTTCTGTTTCTTCTAAATCCATGTTGTGATTCCTCTAATGTTGGTTCTAGGTGTTCTCTCAATCTTTTCTCTATTATTCTTGTGAAGATTTTGCCTGGTATGCTTGTTAATGTTATGCCTCTGTAGTTCGAACATGTTTTCATATCGCCTTTTTTATGTACTGGCAGAATTAATCCTACTTTCCAGTCATTTGGTATTTCTTTTTTTCTCATGATGTCATTGAGTAGGTCCCGTAATTTTTCTTTTCCGCTGTTTTCCATATATTTTACCATTTCTGCTGTGATGTCATCTTGTCCTGGAGCCTTTCCTAATTTTAACTTATTTATGGCTAGTGTAACTTCTTCCAGTGTTATTGGTTGTATATTTGTTTCTTCATTATGTTCTATTTGTTCTTCTTTGTTGTTTTCTTCTTCCAATTCTCCTTCTTCCTTTAACTCTGTTAGTTCTTCGAAATATTCTCTCCATCTTCTCATTATATCTTTCTCATCTGTTAATACGTTTCCACTTTTGTCTTTTATATTCGTTTGTCTTGGTGTTTTTTTCTTCTTTAGTTGTTTTAATGTGCTGTAGAATAACTTTTGGTTTTCTGCATAATTTTCTTTCATCTTGTGTCCGAATTCTTCCCACGACTGCTGTTTTGCATTTTTGATTGTTTGTTTGACTTCATTTCTAGCATATTTATATATATTATAATCTTCTTCTTTTCCTGTTTGTATATATCTTTTCCATTTCATTTTCTTATTCTTTACTTGGCTCTGGCTCTTGGCAAGGGAAATTACACTTTCTAATTATTAAGTTTCAATTGAAATTCACCTGCCATACTCAGGACAAATTAAAGGAGTGTAACAAAAATTACGACAAATAAATGGTCTATTGCCCTTCTCTTATTTTATCTATTTGCAACAAACATTCGGCTAGCTCCGGAGAACATGAGACAATCTTGGTTCAGGGGTGTGGATTCATAAAATTAAGGAAAAACTTGGTATGACAAATAACATATTATTATTGTATGACAAATACTCTCAAATATTTCGGGCAAATGCATGATTTTATCTGACATTTAGCTAACCTCTAAATTTGACTCAAATAACACAATGATCTGCTAGTGCACAAAACAGCGTAAATTGAATTCTAAAACCACCAAAATGGCAAAGACACGTCAGGTCAATATTAATACTATGACGTAGCAACTGCTAAGTTGTTTTGTTTCTAGCTGTGACGTAGCAACCGACGCTCGACCGCTTTTTGTTTTATATCCGGCTAAAAGTGAAACAAGCCGTGTCATCCTGCATTTTTAAGCGATGCTACGTAAATTTCTGGAAACTGGACGGCTCTGGACCAATGGAAAACAGCTCTCCACCTCATAGACAGTCTGAACTTGCTGAAGTCCAAAAATTATGGACCTACAGCAACGCTTTCCCTGTGAAATTCTACCATTATCGGAGACCTCTCGGACGCTGGACGCTCTCTCCAAATGACGCCAATGGGAATTATTGATTTGGAAATTGCTTGATTTCTGAGCGCAGTGGTCTCTGAAAGTCCTGCCTACTCGTAACAGGCACTATTCTTGCTGTGCGAAGCTGCTTGCATAAGGAATTGGCCCCTCAAGTCACTCGCTCTTGGACAATTTATTCTACTGGCTTATCTGTTTCACCTGGACCTTTTAACATCTGGCAATTTACACCCACAAATGCACAGGACACTCGTGAATAACTTTAACCACAATTGGTATAACTAATAACTTTTTTATTTACAATTTTACATTATAATTCAGGAGCTCAATGTGACCTCAACACACAATTTTCAAGCTTGTTTAGTTATCCTTAAAAAATGACAGTCAGGTCACCTAGCAACTAGATATTCAAATGTTTATAAAGGAAATTAGGACTACAGTTTTGATGTCATGTCTTTACCTAACTACTAATATTGTCTTTTTCTTGGAATAATTGTTACTACACTTGCTCTGCTTTTAAATCCCTTTTGTTTATAATGCACTGATACACTTGGGAGTGTTTTTTTAACATCTCACTAATTGTCTTTTGATCGGTTGGGTTCCATTTTCATTGCTCTTTTACCGAAGATATAATTGAGAAAAGACGAAAAGTTAAACTATCAAATATGACACACAAGGAAAAGGACAGAAGGATGTGACCACTGAATGAAGACATAAAAAAAGCATGTAAACGTGATAAAAACAAACATATTAATGACATATGTATAGAACTCGAACGCCAAGTTAACTGATGTGAGTCGAAAAGTCCTATATAGAACAGTCCGATACCTCACAAGAGATTTTAAACCTAGAACACTAATGATTGATAATGAAAATGGAAAAACTGTAACAAGCACTGAAGAAGTATGGAGATTATACTGCCAGAAGCTTTATAAAGATGATGCACAAGCATCTCTCGGAAATGACAACACGATAAATGCAAATGTAACTGTAACCTATGAAAAATGAACCCAACATTGTAATGGCAGATGTAGAGAGAGCAATAAATAAACTCAATGGCAACAAATCCGCAGGCCCGGATAAAATCACAGCAGAAACGTTGAAAGCAATGGGAGAAATAGGTGTAGAGATATTACACTCCTTATGTCAGAAGATATGGGAAACATAAAAATGGCCAACAGAATGTGAATGTGAATCAATATTAGTCCCTATCTACAAAAAGGGTTCGCCAAGAGACTGTGCAAACTACAGAACAATTGCGCTTATATCGCATGCAAGTAAAATTCTACTGACAATCATAAATGAAAAATTAAAACCTGTGCGCTTGACAAACGTCTCAAATGAACAGATCGGATTTATGCCCGGAAAGGAAACAAGAGAACAAGTACTGAACTTAAGGCAAATAATTGAAAAAGCCAGAGGGTTCAACACTAAAGTTTATACAGTGCGATTTTCTTAACAGTGACCATAGGGATTTACGTGTAAAATTTTTTGGATTTTGTTAACTTTTATTGTATTACCTAAATTAAGTCAATTATTTAAATGGTTTATAAAAACATTTAACTAAATTTTTTATTTAAACAGCAACACTCAAAAATATCAAAATATTAAACAAATATTTACATAAGATATTGTTCAAAATTGTTGCCCTCAGCTGCTAAACAATGTCCCAATCGCTCATAAAACTTGCGTTTTACATTTTGCAGTGCACGCACACTGACCGAATTACAGGCTTCCCTTATCCTATTTTTTAATTCCTCTACCTTCACGGGTTGCCCAGGCACCTGATCGTAAACTTTGAAACTTAAATGTCCCCACAAAAAAAATCTAGTGCAGAAAGGTCTAGATTTCGGGCAGGCCATTTGAATTTTTATGCACATGTTATTCTAGTAAAGTCTATTTGGTAAAAAATGGTGTTATTAATTACTCAAAATCTAAATTTGCTCTAAATTCTTAGAGAAACAAAAGTTAACAGGAGGTATAAGTTTTACTATGTAAATCCCTATGGCCACCGTTAAAAAAACGCACTGTATGTTTTATTGACTACATAAAGACCTTTGACAGAGTAAAATGGGAAAAACTCTGGCAAATATTAGAAGAAATGGGAACGTCACAACACCTAATTAATTTGATACGCAATTTATATGGGAACAACACAGCAAAAATAAAGATATAAAATACACTATCGATATCAATGAAAGCAGAAATGAGAATACGACAGGGCTGTATAATGTCCCCGATACTGTTTAATATATACAGATTGCGGCAGGCTACTAGGACCATTGCAAAAGCAAGGAGAATATGCATGTGGCCATCGTGGTGTTTAATAAACGAACAATGAATGTACAATAGCGGTAGGTTGTTAGGATCATTATAAATACAAGGTATATATTAAATTTTTAAATTTTTTAAATACAATTACAGCCACGTGTAAATTCCCCTTGCTTTTGCTATGGTCCTAGTGGCCTGCCGCAATCTGTACAGTGAATATGTAATACGGGAAGTAATGTAGGAATGGACATGGGGGATATCAATAGACGGAAGATAGATCAATAATCTAAGGTATGCAGACGATACAACAATAATTACGGCAGAGGAAGAAGGATTACAAATAGTTACGGATAAACTGGCTAGAATAAGTAAAGACTTTGGCCTTGAGCTCAACAGAACCAAAACAAAGGTCATGATAATAGACAGACCTAACAAAAACCTACCTAGACCACCCACCATAGCGAGCATTGAAGTAATAAGGAGCTTTACATTCCTAGAATCGATAATAACGGACACGGGAAGTTGCGAAAACGAAGAATAGCCATAGCAAGAAACGTAACCACAAAATTTACCAAAATATGGAAAGACACTACGATATCAAAGCAAACTAAACTCAAGCTGCCCATCTACTTTGGTATTTTCAATTTCAACATACTGCGCAAAAACATGGGACAATAAAGAAGAATTCTAAGAATCTCATGAACGCAACACCGTACAAATCGGTATGTATTAGCAGAGCTCAACATTTAAACACGGCTCCCCACCAGAATTAAAGAATCCTACCCGAAGTACTTTGAGCACATAGCGAGACAAACCAATGACATGCAAAAACTAATTGTGGAAGAAGTCTTTGGAAGACGACCACGAGGAAGAGCGCCCAACCGCTGGATAGATCAGATGAAACCCATAACAGGTCTTGGGGTACATGAAGCTACCCAATTAGCCCAAGACAGAACAGAGTGGAAAACAACCATAAAGAGAAGATTACATTAGATAGTGTCATCATGCGCTTATAGGGCAAAAGATTGAGGAGGAGTGAAGAATGCAAAATTACTTATTAGCAAAACTACTTTACGATATTGCAATGGCATTATAGTTAATAAATAGCTGAACAAATGTGATATTTCTTACATTTTTACGCAAGTTTCTTTACATGTTGCGCACATATTTAAAAAAAAATGAAGCCCTTATCAATTATAGATTACAATAACAAAGGTATTACAAAAGTGTGAGTGTAACAACTGTAAAATTGTTTTGTTTGTGGTATACAGCCTGTTTTAAACGAAGTGTGCACTATTGCTAACTTCTTTATTATTGGACGTACGGTATCGGTTAAATTAGCAAACTAGTGGCATTTTTTCTGTTGATTAGAATGGCGAAAACAGAAAAACAATTGAACATCGCCTTCTCGAGAAATTCGGAAAAGTTTACTTTTGTTAAATGGAACACCACGTATATTTTTATATAAAACGATTGAAAATCGCGATCTAAACATAAAAGTTCATATAAGGTGCGGGCCTAAAGCTAACAATAACCGAGTTATTACAACTTCTTACTTTTAGACGAGGTGGGTGTGTATTTCTGACATATGTACAAAAATTGTTTTGTTTCAATAATTACTTGCTTTGTTGTCACTCGGCAAGTGTCGTTTATATTTAAATAAAACAGATAACTTATGATGTTATTTAGATTTATTTACAATGTTTATTTAAACATAAATTTTATTTTATGGATACACAGCCACCTCGTCTAAAAGTAAATAATTGGAATAACTCGGTCATTTTCAGTTTTAGGCCTGCACCTTATATGAACTTTTATGTTTAGATCGCGAATTTCAATCGTTTTATATAAAAATATACAGGGTGTTCCATTTAACAAAAGTTAACTTTTCAAAATTTCTCGAGAAGGCGATGTTCTATTGTTTTTCTGTTTTCGCCATTCTAATCAACAGAAAAAATGCCACTAGTTTGCTAATTTAACCGATATCGTACGTCCAATAATAAAGAAGTTAGCAACAGTGCACACTTCGATTAAAACAGGCTGTATAGCACTCGAGCTAATAAATGTTACAATTTTATATGTGTAATCTATTGTAACCATTGCTAGCTGTAGTTAGATATATTACTTTATTATTCTGATAAAAATAATAGTTTTATTTTTCTATCAAATTATTATGTTATTACTATTACTGTGCTAACACAAATACACACATATTTGAACTTTCATTGAAAGTTTTCAAGCAAAAGGGTCACCAAATTTTGCTTTTAGGGAAACAACACGATGTTGAAACTGCACTTTGATTTTCTTAAAATGTATATTATTGCAGGAGATAAATTGTTCTAAATACATATTACATCTTCTTTATATTTTAGCTTGTTGTGTTCTGTTAGATAAAGCTTGGTCTTGCCATAAGTAATAGTTTAGCTTTCCTGCTTCTGCTATTTTGCTTTTTTATCATTTTTGTAAATGCTTATCTACTTTCTGCAAATAACAGATGGTCTGCAAACTGTAAATTAATAATTTTCTTGATACAATATTCATTTTTTCGTTTGATTTTAGCTTTCATAACAAAAATGGTTCAAAAATTATTTTTCCGCCAATCGTACTAGAATTGTCACATTATTGACACAATTTTGTTGAGCAAAGTCAAACATTCCATTACATCAGCCGTTGCTAGGCAATTTACAATAAAACTGTACAGGAATCATTCAAACATTTAATTACATCAGCCGTTGCTAGGTAATTTACAATACAACTGTACAGGAATAATATTCCCGGCCTAGGCAGGGAATATTCGAGTACTATTTCCTATTTTTTTTAATTACTCGCATCGATCGGCGGAAAAATAGTATGTGTATCTTGGACAAAAAGCAACATTCCCAGACTCCTGTATTGTTGGGCTCGGCTTTCGCTCGCCCAACAATATTCACAGTCGTCTGGGAATGTTACGCTTTTCGTCCTAGATACACAACATACTATTTAAATTTAACTCTAAAAAAAAAGAATTGAAAAAACTGCTTTTTAAATGCATTTTTCTTGTCCTGTTTTCCAAGATAGCATAATTTAATGGACACTTGAGGCAGGAATTAATTTGTAGTATTATTTTCCAATAGAAGATAAACAATTTTGCCCAAACTGCAGGTTCCTAAAGCAAATTGTTCAGCCACTTGGTTGATTTTTCGGGATTTTCAATATAACGGACAATTTTTCAAAATTTAGGGACTTCCCCACAACAGATCTTTTGGACTTTTTGTGGTGATTCGAAGGGACCGTAAGAAAATATTCTCGCAGGAATTAGCTATCTAACAATTAGTTCCGTCTGCAGCCGAACTATGACATAACTTGACTTACAAAGGTTATTACATCAAAAAGGAAGCAATCTTTGACAAGAAAGTTTAATGGCAGCAAGAAAAAGGCGGAGGTGGCAAGTAAATGTTTTTGTACATACTCTAGATAAATTAGCACGTTGAATACCACAAAAGAGTATGTCATGTGAAATTTAATGGTTTTCCTTATTCGAAGACACAACTGCTCCTAGGAGCAATGATTCTTCAGATGTAGAAAATCTTCCTGAAAGTAAAAATCAAGGTGGAGTATCAAGGACATACTAATATATTACAATTTCAATTTATTTAAAAAATGCAATAGTTTTTCTTATTGTTACAGAATTAGCAACTGTTATTTACTCGAAGAAAAAATTTCGTGAAATAAACAATAAAGGTAAAGGGTTTAATTAATGATTAATATGTAATTTTCATGAATTTACTTTATTTTTACACCCAATAATATTGATGGTATTTTCATAGGCTCAAATTCAAACACCACTGTGGATAAACAATGCCAAACATTTATAGTTCTTTCAAGCCACCTTCCCAGAAAGATACCTAAAGAGAGCAGCTTTTGCGTAAAAAGAACACTCAATTCAACTATCAAGGCCGATAAATGTTGGTTCTAAAAGCTTAGAAAAAGGAAGAAAAGAGTTTTTACCAGTCACTAGAAACTAAATACTAAAGAAACACTAGACTATTATTAGTAACGGAAACTAAAAATAAAATAAACATAACAGGAACACAAAAATGTTCTTCATAGTAATGGTGCAGTTTCATCACACTTTACAGAAACCCTAAGATATTTAATCTGGCCCCGTTAATTACGAAACCAACCCGAAACACAGAGCATTCTAGTTTTTTGATTGATGTAGTTATCACTAATTATGGCAATTAAGTTGTGGAATCATTTTGCTCTCTTATATTTTGTTGATCTCACAAAAGCCTTCGACCCCATCAAGAAAAACAATATCTTCAGCATCCTAAACGACAAGAATATACCTATACAAGTCATAAAAGTAATAGAAGATATATGACGTTCACGATCTTTTCTCAACAGAGCAGGCTATGATATGTTTTTATTAGGTTGCTCGCAGGTCTTTTTGATAAAAGTCAAACTTGACAAGACGTAAACTTCAAATTATTTCAAGTCAAATATTTTGCCGTTGTTGCAATTACGTTGTTTTGCAATATTATTCAAAATGCCAAAAATCATACACGCAACCATAAAAGCAGCTATAAAGAAGACTTATGATAGCTACGAGAATGACACGAACTTGGAGAAAAAGCAAATTATAAACAGAATCACTGATATTTTTGGGGTAAATATTTAATGTGATTTTGCATTTTTTGTTAATCGCGACTTATTTAGGTTTCGGATTGGATGGTAAGAGCAATTTTGAAAGGAGGGCCTGACAATTTGAAAACTTCTATTTCTGGAAAACGATCAAAAACTGACAAATTCACAAATTATATTTTTAGAGAAGATTTGCAGCGACTGATTTGGCATTATACTTCGAAAAATGAACATTTTACTTTAGATACATTATTAGCGGAAGCGAAAGCAAATTTGGAATTTACTGGGGGAAGAACTACTTTATTCAAAATTATCAAATCAATGGGTTACAAACATAAAAAAGTCGATGGACGCAAAATTTTATGTGAATCGAAACATGTCGTTGCAGCCAAAATTAAATTTCTACAAAGATATTTGCAGTTTCAAAATTCTAGTGAAAACGTGGTCTTCGTGTACCTTGACGAAACGTGGATCTACCAGAATGGGTCTTCGATTCGTCAATGGTTACATGAAACAGATTTGAAAAGTAACCCAGCCAAAATTAAAAGTGAGGGGAAATGTTTTACGGTTTTGCACGCGGGAACAAAATTTGGTTTTTTGGAGGGATGTGACTTGCTACTTGACTCTGCTAACAATGATAGAGACTATCATAAAACAATGAATGGAGAAATTTTTCAAAAATGGGTGGTTAATCAGCTCATTCCTGCATTGGCCAAGCTGCAAGGTAAATGTGTGGTGGTGATGGACAATGCACCATATCATTCGGTGCAGTTGGACAAACCACCCACATTTTCTAGTAAGAAAGGGCAAATGCAGGAATGGCTGGTTAAACAAGGGGTGCAATTTGAATCGAAATTAACAAAAAAGGGGTTGTGGGAATTAGTGAAACCTTTATTAGCAGACAAACAAAAACGTTACCTGACCGACGAAACTTTGATAGAGCACGGTTATGAAGTTCTTAGGTTGCCCCCGTACCATTGTCAGTTTAACCCGATTGAAATGGCTTGGGGGCAATGTAAAGGCTTCTATAATAAGCACATAAATTCCCAGCCTTCATCTAAAGATAGGGTTTCGAATTTATGGCGTGAAGCTCTATCAAAATGTACCCCCGACATGTGGCAAAATTATTGTAATCATTGTGTAAAACTAATTTCGGAAGACTGGGCAAAACATATGGGAACGTGTTCGATTGAAAATGTTCCTCCTTTCATTATTTCTCTAGGAGAATCAGATTTGGAATCAGATAGTAATGATGAACCTGGAAGTACTACCTAGAGAATTGACACTTGAAACTGTGTTTTAAAGAAACAATAATTAGCAATATTAGCTTAATAAATTAGAGAGCGTGTAGCCGGCTGGTAGAGTGCTTGCGCCAGCAGTCGGCAGGTAGTGGGTTCGAGCCCCACACCCGTACATTGGAAACATCGAACGCTCTCCGGCCATCATACGAACATCTTTGGTGGTCGTGACCCCTGTGAAGGCATTCTTCCCTAATTCAAAGAGTTAGGCTAGCCACCTACCCCGGCCGCGGCTTAAGATGGATTATAAAACCGCATTCAATGTGTGGAAATAACAGGCTGTCAGCCTAATTTAAGAGGAAGAAGAAGAAGCTTAATAAATCAGATTTTACCGAAAATTAAATACAGAAACGTATAATTATAATAATTTTTCATTTTAAACGTAAGAACAAATTTGTACTGTGAAGCATAATCAAATTTTATATAAACAAATCGTTGTTACAACATGTCTTTACTAATAAATGTATTTTAAAACTTTAAAATAGATTAGAAAATACTAAATGAACAGCACAGTGTTTGTAAACCTCAGTAAACTTTTATAAAAAAAAATATTTTAGTATATTTCCAGAACTATTTTCAGAATTGGAAAAATAAGAAGTGATCCTAGTAAATTCTGAAAACGTAATAAAGAATTTGAAAAGAAACATCAACGATTTGCCGGGATTTGATTAAATGGCAACAGTGAAGCTCTTTCAAAATCATAACCTGAAATTGAATATGACATAACCTATTTCTGTCATAGCTATTTATTACTAAACGGTACCAACAAAAATTGCACCCTAACATAGCCTGCTCTGTTGAGAAAAGATCGTGAACATCATATATATCGAGAGATAAAAAAAAAACTGTTCCTCAGCGGGCTGTGGAAATTCAAAATAGGAATATGTTGGTGACACTGTACGTCAATGTCAAATTCGAGTTTAGCAGGTTAGGATTTGCGCCATTTTGTGTCATAACTGACGGAAAACCTAACCTGCTAACCTCGAATTTGACATTGACGTAGTGTCACCAACATATTATTCATACGTTGAATTTCCACAGCCCGCTGAGGAACAGTTTTTTTTGGATCTCTCAATATATATATACAAAAACCACCACAAGAATAAAAACATCTGAAGGTCTATCAGACAAAATATTTATTAATAAAGGTGTGAGACAAGGGGACTCGCTTATTTAATCTGGTAATGAACCGTATAATACAAGCAATTAAACCCAAACAAAGTCCAAAATGAAGATGCCATTTTAATCACAAATAACGAGGATAATCTGCAAAGAATGACACGTCAATTCTATATAATTGCCAAACAGTATAACATGCAAATATTCCCAGAAAAAACAAAATCCGTGGTTATCTCCAAGGCCCGCATAAGATGCAGGCTGCAAATAGAGCAATCAATAGTAGAACAAGTAATGACCAACTTGGAGAAATACAAGCTCAAAACACAAGAGCACTACAAGTGGCGGGGTGTTCGAGGGATACGGTATGGCGAAACAAATATATGAGAACAAATGGGAAAGTAAGCATATACAACGCCATGGTAAGACCAATATTAACTTATGCCACAGAGACCAGGGCGGAAACAAAAAAAGCAAAACAAAAAATAAGAGCATCAGAGATGACAGTGCTATGATCAATAATAAACGTGACACTTAAAGACAGGCAGACGAACAATTCCATCCGAGAAAGATGTAACATACAAGACATAGTAAAATGGTTGAAAACAAGAAAAAAAAAATGGAAAGAACACGTCGAACGAATGGATGAAAACAGATTGGCTCGAATATGTATGGATGAACTACTGAGAGGGAAAAGACCACCTAGACGACCACCCACAAGTTGGGCCCAGAGCTGGTTCTTTTCATCCGCAGAATGAGGCAGAAGACAAACAGTAGAAGCACGGCCTGTGTCTTGCATTGTGGATAATGTTATGACGGTAATAAATCAGGGCACGGTTACCATGTTTGTTCTTCTTGATATGTCAAAGGCATTTGACACTATAAATTACAAACTCCTACTTTCAAAATTGAGTTATTATGGGCAAAAGACGTAACCTTGAAGTGGTTTATTAATTACTTGGACCAAAAGAAATGCATAACCAGGATCTGCACAGAGGATGAGGTTGTGCTTTCTTTAGGAGTTTATCAGGGTTCTATACTTGGACCATTTTTGTTCAATGTGATTCGGCAGATATGCCAGACATTGTTGTAAATAGATCCATATACAGTAGAACTCAGATATAGTGAACAAATGATGTAACAAACACTGGCTTATACCGTACAAAAATGGAACTCCCAATCAAAACCATACGTTTTTAAGTGTATTTAGGTTCGTTTACAATGAACACAGTAATAGTGGACGCTCGGATAAAATGAACAAATTTTCAGTGATAAGCGTTTGGTAATAACGAACTGGGTCACAAATGATTACCTCATCGACCACGTCAAACAAGAGAAACAAATAACATACCGGTTGGTGATTCAGCAAATTTTATCCCGCTACGAATTAGCTACCTCTAAAATGTTAGGAAAATTTTACTTTTCCATATCAATTTACATCAATTTTAGTTAGGAAATGAGTACTTCCTGTTTTCCAAAATTTAGTTAAGAAATCACATACCTACTTTTCCACACTTTTTTAAAAACAGAAATAGTATATTACACAAGTTTAGAAAAGTAAAGATCTACTAAACAAATATAGCTTGATTGAGTACGAGCGAGCGAAGCAAGTGAGTAACTTAAAAAGCTATATAAGTTTAGTAAAACTGCTTTTCCTACGAAGTGTGTATACTAGGGATGTCGGCGGGTACCTGGGTACCCGGGTCGACCCGGGTAATAATCAACCCGGGTATATTTTTAGGACCCGGGTACCCGACTAATAAATTATGTAACTTCTAGAAAGTCAGTCTTTTTCGGAGAAGATGATAAAAACATAATAATAGTGTATACTTTTTTTTTTTTATTAGTATTTAGAACCAAACATTTATATAAAAGCATTATATCACATGTCCTCCATTGGTCTTTATTTTTTGATATGCTTTTCACTTCATTCCACTTCATATTTAGGTCTCTACATTCTTGTGCTGTGTATCTTCTCCATGTTATTGGCGGTCTTCCTTGTTTCCTTTTGCCTCTTATGGTGTATTCTAGAGCTTGTTTCGTAATGTCGCTATTTGGTTTTCTTAGAGTGTGTCCTAGCCATTTCCATTTCCTTCTTTTTATGTCTATAATAATTTGGGACTGTTTGGTTCTCTCCCATAGCTGTTTATTTGAAATTGTAGATGGCCAGTATATGTTTAGAATTTTTCTTAAGCATTTATTTACAAATGTTTGTAAACTTCTGGTTTGTTTTTTATTTATTGCCCATGATTCGCAACCGTATAGTAATGTACTTTTAATATTTGAGTTAAAAATGCGAATCTTATTTGTCGTTGATAGATCGTTGGAATTCCAGATTTTTCTAAGTTGGTTAAAGGCAATCTGGGCTCTCATTATTCGACGGTTAATGTCTTTTTGGCAGTTTGTATTTTGTTCCAAAACACTACCTAAATACAATACTTCGTTCAGTTTCTTTATCTTTTTCCCATCAATTTCCACTTCCCCCGTTTCTGTCGAGTTTATTTGCATAATATTAGTTTTGTTAACATTAATTTTTAAACCCACTTCTCCTGCATTTATTTTTAAAGAGTTTATAGGCACTATTAATTGTCCATAAATATCATAAACCAATTACAAAATGATCACAGGCCGGTTGTCCAATGATTATTTTATGCAACTTTTTAAAAAATTAAAAATGAAGGTTTTATTAATAAGGTTATTGGACAGTGCTGTTTTAAAAAATTACAGGTTAGAAACTGTTTAGAAAGTGTCTACAGCATTTAATTAACTTTAAACTAATGATTTCATAATGGTTGTTTGGATAAGAACACTACCTATGTGCTTCACAAGTCAATTCACAATATTGAGTTTTTTAACAAAACCTGAAGCAACAACTAAACACACGCGCAAATTGAATCGAGTGAAATGTCATCTTATACACTGTAGTTATCTACATTTGCTGCAGCGACATCTAAAAAGAAATTAATCGATGAACTATAACGCACCACACATTAGCTGTGGTAAAACAGAACTCGTGTTTTTTAAAAAGAAATTTCCTTTGTCCAATAACTGTCACGTTTACCCTAAATATATTTTTATTATAAATCCTTCTAGCTACCATTTTTTTTTAACCTTGTCTAATTCCAAATAGATTTTAATACTTTCATCAAATTTTTAACGCTTATATATTTTAAAATTCGCGGGAAGTAAGGTTAACTAAACCAATCTCTTATACAGGTCTCTGACGTTAGCGTGACGCAAGGTTGGTAAAACTGAAAGCGTGTTTAGGAGGTTGCCTCGTTCCCATTTAAACCCATAGTTTGATTATTTTCCCCCGCAAAAAGTATCTCATGACGTCATACGAACCGTGCGAAATTTAAGATCGTAATGTCAAATAACTGTTGATAAACTTTACAATGCCTGTGACTTGTGCAGTGTCTGGTTGTTTCACTAATTTATCAACGCAGCAAAAAAGGATAGGAAAATACAAAATATGCAAGAAAAAATAAATTTATCTACTAGCAACATGATATTGAACATTTTCGTCATAGAAACAAAATATGAAAAGCTACTCATAACTCCCAAGGGACTTGTCAAATTATTTCTCCCTCAAACTCATGGTAACAATGCAACTACAATTAACGTCTTAGCAACCATACAATGAGGCAATCCTTGATGTTACTTACATATTCTAATTTTAAATGTCATTATGACATTTTGAAATTTCATACTATTTTTACGAATATGCTAGTAGATAAAATATTGTATGCACCACGGGAGATATTCATGTTCTTTACCTTCGGTTGACTTACAGACCTCGGGCCAGAGGCCCTCGGTCTGTAACACATGTCAACCTCAGGGAAAAAACATATTCATATCTCCCTTAATGCATAAATATCTATTATTAAGAACAATGAGCTGTAAAAAGAAAATTAATGTCGCAAAGAGTTGCAAATATGCTAGTATCTTTCCAAAAATATTTACGCCTTCTCAATTACGAAAAATAAAAGTTCTAGAAATATAAAATGGATAACACAGGATATTACTCAAGCTTTTACTTTGAGATATTTGAGCAAGGTGAGTTACATATATTTAAGAGAATCCTTGAATTATCCATTACCAGGTTAATTGATGATCCATTATGTTATAACATATCAATAAAATGATAAAATACCATACCTAATTACCTAATAGTTTTTTTATTAATACAGAAATTTCAACATTGCAACGTTGAGCTTCTAAAATGGACATGCAGCAGGGTTTACTGAAAACTGTTTTCCAGTTCCTAAAAATTGCAGAAATAACTATGTCAGAAATAGAGAAGTTAGTAGTTCTTCAATATGATGAGATGAAGGTTACTGAATCGTACGAATATATCAAAAATAACCGGGTAGTTGAACCTCATTCACAACTGCAAATTGTAAATGTTCAAGGTTTAATTGGAAAATGGAAAGCTCCTGTTTTTGCCGACTTTGATCAAAGGATGACTCCAGAAATCCTACATAATGTTATAAATGCGCTGTACCACATAGGTTTTAAAGTTGTTGCGTATGTAAGTGATTGCAGATCAACAAATATTTCACTGTGGCATGATTTAAATGTTACATATGATAACCCATTTATTACACATCAATTGACTAGTTCAAATATTTACTTCTTTACGGATGTCCCACATCTTCTCAAGTTAATTAGGAATTGGTATTTAGATTCAGAATTTGTACATAATAATTGTGTAATTAATAAGGATACATTACATCAGTTAATATCATTTAACTGTCGAAAGCCCTAAAAGACAGAATGTTCGTATGGCAGCAGAATTACTGAGTCATACAACAGCAATAGCGTTAAGACATTACTATCCCGATAATAATGCAGCAATTGAAGTTTCCAATTTTATAAAGCTTGTTAACTCATGGTATGACATCATGAACTCGTATACACCCGATCACGACCTAATTATTAAATCTGCATGTGGTAAAAATATTGATGCTCAAAATGATATTTTAGATCAAATGTATAATTTGATGAGCACGGTCATTTTCAAGAGAAAAAGGGTCATTCAAACATTTAAAAAAGGAATCTTGTTATCTATCAATTCGTTCAAACATTTATATAAAGATTTACATGGACTATATGGTATAGCTTACATATTAACGCACAGATTAAACCAAGATTCGCTAGAAAATCTATTTGGCCAATTGAGAACACAAGGTGGTTTAAACGATCATCCTACACCCACGCATGCTCTACAATGGCTGCGATTAATTATATTGGGAAAATCTACCAACCTACGGAAAATCTACCAACCTACAAATTAATTCAAATACCAATCGTTCTGATATTTATATTGTTGGTGAAGCTATAAGAGAGTCTGGCGCTGAGATTCCTGCTGAAGATTCATCAATTTCAAGCTTATCAGATACGTTTGAAAACATGGAAGTCAAGAAACTCCATGACGTCGGTCTAAGCGATTATTTAGAAAAAGACTGTCTTCAATATTTAGCAGGATGGATAGCCAAAAAACTTCAAACTAGTCTCCCTCATCTGGGCAATCACACTTATAGTTTACAAGAAAAACAAGTAGATAATTTGGTAGTACCTCCATGGGTAGTACATTTGTCCTATGGTGGATTAATTCAACCTTCTGATGAGTTTTTTGCCCTGATTAAAAATTTGGATGAGGAATTACAAAAAACTTAATAATAAACTCAAAATTAAATATTATGATGTCGATATTATACTGAAAATGTTTGTTAAACAGCGGATATTTATTAGAATGAAGTTTTTAAATTATAAATATAGTGAGCAGAAAAATTCTAAATTCAAGAAATATCACGCTGCAAATAAAATGAAAAAGATTATAACTTAATATTGTGCTTTCATTTTACTGTAAATACTTTAATTTTTGGGTTATCTACACCACAAAATCGGTGGTCTCTTTCTTTGTATATATCTTTATTCGCTATCTCCTTCGAAGATACTGGACCGATTAAATTGTATGATAGTTTAACATTTTCCTAATTTTTAGACTTAGATCGTAGGCCGGTTTTTATTTTCAAAAAAAGTACGAAAAATTAAAGTAAAATGAAATCCATATATACAGGGTGTTAGTAAATAAGTGCGACAAAAGTAAGGGGGTGATTCTGCATGGAAAAATAATGATATTTTGTTATATAAATGTATATTCGCAAATGCTTCGTTTCCGAGCCACAGTTAGTTAAAGTTTTTCTTAAAAATTGATAATTTTTTTATTGCTCTGAAACCGGTCAAGATATGCAAATGAAGTTTAGTGGGTTTTAAGAGGTACTTATAGCGCATTCTTTGATATGAAATTAAGAATTTTATTTTCATTATTGGCGCGCATACGGGTAATGATCCCGATATTTTTATAGAAAAAAATGGTACGCCACTGAGATATTTCAAAATAAAAATTATTTTTGAATTTCTCGTTCAATTTGTGACAAAAAAGCTTTCTTGTCATTTTTTTGTAGGTAGCGCCATTTTTATGCAAAAAATAAGACATCTTAACGCGTATTTTTAATTTCTATTAATACATTATCAAGAATTAACTAACACAGTAACATTAAACCAGAACAGTAACAGCAAATAACACTAATATTAATATTTTTTAAATAGGTGCAAAACTATTTACAACAAATGTTCAAAATGACGTCCCTCAGACGTGATACAAGAGTCAACTCTTCGCCTCAATGATTGCCTTATCCGTGCAAATATTTCTGCTGTATTTCTTATTGTCTCACAGCCAGCGATAATTCGATTCCTTAGATTTTCAATATTTTCGACGGGAGTGGAATAAACTAATGATTTAAGAAAACCCCAAATGCAAAAATCTAGAGGATTTAAGTCTGGCGAGCGAGCAGGCCAATGTTGCGTACCTCCCCTACCTATCCAACGATTTGGATATACTATATCCAAGTGATGACGTACATTAATGCTAAAATGGGCTGGTGCGCCATCATGCATGAACCATAAGTTTTGTCTTAACTGTAGGGGAATTTTTTCAGGTAACTCTTCCTGTAGAAAGTTAAGGTAAGATTCGCCTGTTAGTCGTGGTGGGAGGAAATATGGACCAATTAAATGATTATCAATTACTCCAAGCCACACGTTTACTGAAAAATGATGCTGAAAATGAGTTTCAATGATTCCTTGAGGATTTTCCTCAGCCCATAAGTGATTGTTGTGGAAATTTCGTATCGACTCTCGTGAAAAATTAGCCTCGTCATTAAACAAAACGCCATTTAAAAAATTAGGATTTTGAGCGATTTGATGAAGAATCCATTGGCAAAAAACTAGGCGCGGTAAAAAGTCTCTAGGTAGTAACGCTTGCACACGTTGAATATGAAACGGATACAATTGCTGTTCCTTAAGAATTTTAAACACAGTGAAGTTGCTTACATTCAATATGTTGGCAATTTTTCGAGTACTTGTTTCAGGCGTCTCCACAATTAACTCGAGAACTGCTTCTTCTAGTTGCACAGTTCGTACTTCCGTACAGCCGTTTGTTTCTTAAATGTACCATTTTGGCGCAAACGTTGGTGAAGGCGAGTAAATATTGTGTGATGTGGCACCCTACGCCCTGGATACAACTCAGCATACAATCGTCTAGCTTGCCGACCATTTCCATTACTTCGACCATAGACAAAGTGCATGTCTGACATTTCCGCATTTGTAAAATGTTCCATTATTTTTGATAAAACAAAAATTACTAACTTATTGATATTAATTTTATAGCAAACTAAAAGCGTTATACTAATGAGGAAAGCTAATTTGACGTTTTGTCAAAATAGTCGTATTTATACATAAATGTTGACAGTGACCTACTAGATAATGCATTACGAGTAGGCAGTAGAAGTTAAAAATACGCGTTAAGATGTCTTATTTTTTGCATAAAAATGGCGCTACCTACAAAAAAATGACAAGAAAGCTTTTTTGTCACTAATTGAACGAGAAATTCAAAAATAATTTTTATTTTGAAATATCTCAGTGGCGTACCATTTTTTTCTATAAAAATATCGGGATCATTACCCGTATGCGCGCCAATCACGTGATTTCTCGAAAACCGGAAGTGTCAGTACGCTGTTTCAGCAGCCAAACGGAGCTGCGACCCTCTGCGCCTTAAAACCTCGATCGGTTAGGCAACCACTTTGACACCTTCCAGGTCTGGGTACAGTTTTTATTTAATACGCGTTCTATTTGAAAAACGGTCTTTTTTGTTTTTTTAAATGAGACATTTGTCTCACTGGATTGCTTGTTATATTTAATTTAATTAAATCGTATAATTTTAAATCACAAATACTCAATGTTCATCTATCAACATTTTTGTATATTATATAATTGGTAAGGTTGTATGTGTTTTTGATTGTAACATGTAACACTCTTTCCCACCGAAGCGTAGCTTGGGTGATTCACTAGCTTAATGTAAAATTACACGTTGCTATCAGTTATAAAAATGACGAATGTTTGTTCATTACTTAAATAACTTCATTTATTAATTTATTAAGATAACTTAAAACGAACATTAACAAAACTTACTAAAAATGTACATTTATTTAAATACACTATAACTCAGCAAACTATCTACAATATAATTAATCACTGTCACAAGTGTCATCAGATTCTTCATCGTTGACTTGTATTATTATTGGAGTAATGTCTTCTACGTCAAAACCCACTTCCCTGTCCACCCACTTCTGTATAATGCCCTCTGCCTGTGCAACACAATTTGACCACGTTTCAGCTGTTACACAACGCTGTTTGCCACATATTTAGGGTTTTTTCTACACCGTACCCATCTTCAACTATATGCTTATTATAATAAGTTTTGGCAATTCCCCAAACATCGTCAGTGGGGTTGAAAATGCAATGGTAGGGGGGAAGTCGGACCACAGTATGTCCATACTGTTCAACAAGGTGGTCTGCGACATACGTTTTTGGAGGTTTGTGTCTGAAAAAAAATCATTAGTACTTTAGCACACAAAATTCACTTAATATACTTACTGTACAACCAACTGCAATAATTCCATTGACCGACTTGCTAACCAATCAATAATATGTATCTTGTTTTTTCAAACTAGCATTGGGCGTTTTATCGTGCTATGATAACTTGCGTTATCCATCAACAATAATTTATGGCTCCTCCAAATTTTTGAGAAGTAGGTGTTCGAACCATTTTAAAAAGTTTCCTAATTCATTTCCCCGTGGTAATCCGGGTCTTTTGTGCTCGATGTAAATATCAATGAGGCACCAGGAATAAATCCATCTATCTCACAGCATGAAGCACGACATATCTTAGAAAATAGATTTTTAATGTACTTCCTTAAAGACACCACTCTGCGGAAAACAATGTGATCCAACTCCATGAGCCCTCTGCGTGGATCATCCTTTTTCCAGCGGAATGGTATATCTTTCAGGACCTTTTCTAACGAAGATATTCCTCCCTTGTAAATATCTCTTTTCTTTAAAATTCGCAATACAGATGTCCGAGTAACATCTTGTTCTAACAAAAAAATATCCTTACTTGTAATGTTCAGCAATAGAGAGTAAATGATTCACTTACTGTTTTGATACATTTCATAAACCACATTTCTTATGGCTACTTGATCGAAATCGTCAGTGTCCACTATGGGCTGAGTTCTCTGCTTTTTCTGCTTCGCGCTTTTGATATGAGCCCACTAGATGCAAAACTCTGCGTTTACACTCTTAGTAAATTTGTGCTAGAGGCAATAGTAATTTACGTTACGAGACCGGAAAGTAGTGTTTTGCAGGTCGAACCAAGTAGATTACAGGGTGAGCCGCAGGCGAGACCTGGAAGCTTGGGGAGACCTGCAAAACACTACTCTCCGGTCTCGTAACGTAAATTACTATTGCCTCTAGCACAAATTTACTAAGAGTGTAAACGCAGAGTTTTGCATCTAGTGGGCTCATATGTTCATTTGATTTTACCGTCTGTGAAACCGAACTAACGGTTGGTATACATACTTGCAAGGCATTTGCAACTCTCTATAATAAATAAAACACTATAATGTAATAATTCAATAATTATACATTTATTCCACAATGTAACTAACCTCTTGTACAGCAGCTAAAGCAATCAAGGGCCCTCCATTGTCGCGTTCTTGCTCAAAAAAGCTTATTAGGGAGGCTATAAGCTGTTTTCACTGCTTATATCAAGTTTTCGGCATTATTTCCTCTGCATAACACACGTAAACGCAATAAATAAGTTTTAAATAACTACGAAAAAGCGCAACTTACAACAATCCGCGTACAATCTCAATAAGTTAGGTTAGAAATAATATGTAGTCTCTAATGACGTCACGAGATACTTGCCCCCCTGCCTCGCGTGTTTAAATTTTTCAAATGTTGAGGCAACCTCCTAAACACGCTTTCAGTTTTACCAACCTTGGCGTGACGTACATAAAATGGTTGTTTGAGTTGCCTTGTCTTTTCATGCATACGTTTACTAAAACTATAATGCTCACAAGGTAAATTAGCCCATTTTAAGTCCAATACTACCGTAATATGTTATTTCATAATTATTTTCTTTTAATTATTTACAGAAACAATATAACCTATAATGTCAAGGTCAACTAATTTAGGAAAATATTCTGCAAGCTAATTCATACATACTGGAATGCTGTAAATGATAGTAATAATACAACCGTCACTAAATTAATCACTTTGCGATACTTTTTATTCAATTGGATGTTATTCAGAAAACCTACACTAATATTACGTCTTGCAAGACGTTAAACGCTAAACAAATACTAGAATACTGGGAGGGCGATCCTTTCCATTGTGTTTTGAACACAATATTGATGCCTTCACACTAATTCTAAAAAAAAACTTCCTTTATATCAGTAACACTAAGGTTCACTAAGATACTAATTAAAACTTTAACAACATTTTACACCCCCAGAGGTAGAATAATCTTTGAAATTTTCCTTTTCGACTCCTCATATTTTAAAAATGTAAGTAGGCTTCGTTTAGCAAACATTTGTCAAAAAATTAATTATTATGATTTCCAACAGGTTTAATATTTTAAACCCAATATTTTCAAAATAAAAATGATAACAAAATAATCAGCGATACCACATTTAAAAAAAGGATTTCCACATGCAATACCTAAAAATAAGATGCTTAACTAGCAGGTAACTTTAAAATTGAGGTCTTTATTTTTTCACCTGTCTAATCATAGTTGTCTCTATTTCAGATACAACCATTATGTAATTGTCTTTTTATTGTACATTTTTAACATGTCTGAAGAAGCTGAAACATTCAGCGAAACATCACACTTAATCAACAAAATTTTATAATGTTTGAACTTGACTGATGCTAATTTTTTTTAAAAATTGTTTCGAAAATAAATTATTAACTTAATTAAAAACAAAATTAGCTGATCTTTCTCCTAACTTAACTTGAGATGTATAGTTATTTAACAAACAAGTATGTTAATGGGAGCGATTAATAATACGAGTTAGTTACAATATTTTTCCGTTGATCGTATGTTATTAATTTGAAGAAAATCTAATTTTATTCCATGAAAAGAATTTGATACTTAAAGTTTTGGCATTAATGGTACCGGGTGACCATAAATGGTTGTGATTTTTTCTCTTAGGTTGGCACTGTTTATGTTGGTGGTGGGGATGTCGTACCCGGTCTAAAATCAAACCCGGGTACCCGAAAACAGTATCCAGGTACCCGAGGGTACCCCAAACATATAACAAAAATGTTAGCGTACATCGGAACATTCGTTACGCCGCGAGTTTTAAAATGAACTAAATTGAAATAGCACCTACTCTCCCATCAAAATCACACAGGATGTTTATGTTACTTCATCGCATACTGACGCGATTTAATGGTACCATTGACGGGTGGAATATTTCCATGAGGAGATTTATTATATGAAACAAGAAACATTATGTGGTATGGGATGGGGTGATTCTGGTTATTACTGCATGGTTATGTTTTTTTAGAGCTTATTCCTATTGTTTTTAAGTTTTTATCATCTTCTCCGGAAAAGGCTGACTTACTGGAAATTACATAATTTACTAGTCGGGTACCCGGGTCCTGAAAATATACCCGGGTTGACTATTACCCGGGTCGATCCGGGTACCCGGGTACCCGCCGACATCCCTAGTTGGTGGCACTGTAAGTCTATGTCAAACTGACGCAAAACCTAACCTGACTTACAGTGTCACCAACATAAACAGATTTTTTAAAATCGTTTAATAGAAAAATCATTCATTACTAAGGGACATTAATAGACGATTCTCTCTACATTATTGAAACCCATAAATAAACGATCAACGTAAAAGTATTTTAAAACTATTCAGTTTGCTTGCGTTTCCTGTTTGGTTATTATTTTTTTAACATTGAAACATAAACAGCTGTAATTCAAAATTTAAAAATGATTCAAATTGACTTAAAATTAACATTATAATGCAGGGGTTATTTAAGTCAGATCTGCGCATCACCCGCACCCCTAAACTGGGACAGTCGGCGACCGTGCGCGAACAGACTGGCACACATTTCAGCTTACGCACATTCATTAATTATCACATGTATTATTGTTTCGTTTCATTATATGGTTGTTCAGTAAGGGTGGTGTTTTATGTGTTGTTTACGAAGTGTTTTAAGAGCAGCGAGGCCTATAACATTAACTAAATAAAAAATGATTTCGTACTGCTCATTTTTCCCACGAACATTTTTAAGTACCCTTGACACCTTGCTTAATTAAGTATTTTCATTCCACATAAAAAAATTTATACCTAGAAATTTTGAAATGTATAAGTTTGAAAGAAGTCAAAAAATTGAACTCTTAAGTAAGAAAAATAAATCAAAAGCAGCAGAAAGTATGGATGTGAGAAATATTTTTACACAGAGAGCAGCTGGTAGAACACCATCAACTGGTGCCACAATTAATTAATGTTGAAGAGAAGTTCTACAGCTACTACAGAATGAACCCAGATTGTTACAATTGTTTAGTATCAAAGGTCAAACCTTTATTTTAATCTTCACGTTTCAAACACTGCAAAATATCTAGCTGTTTGGTAATAACTGCAGAACAAGAAACCTTAACGATTACTTAACACTTGCACATCATTAACCAGCGGCGTCCACCAAGATTCGGGTTGGTTGGAAATTTCAAAATGGTTGATGGCCATGGGTGGCTAGCGGTGGCTCAGTTCTTTCGAAGTAGCCTTTCATCTATTTATTGGTCTTCTTTTCAATCTGTGTTGTCGGTTCAGTAATCATCATGGCTATGCATTCCAATCTTCTGTTGTTTAAACTTAACATCTTCCGACTTTATCTTCTACGGGTGCGGTTCTCAGTACAGCCGTGCTTCTTGTTTACAAACATTTCCGCAGCACAATGTAAGACTTTGTATTGTTCAACATCTCGGAGACTCTGGACCTCTTGTTACAATATTTATTTTTTCTTTCTAGCTTATAACTTTTCTTTCCTTGAGATGTTGTATTTGTATCACATGTTTTCTTTGTCTTTTTTTTTGACTTACACAACTTTTTACCTGAATTGTGCTGTTTTGTGTATAAGTAGTGCGTTGCCTATCCTATTGTCGTCGAGTTGGACCCTACGCCTAGCAATTTCTACTAATCTTTTCTTATCTCTATTAGCACCTGGACTTTTCTTCCTTATTACTGGCTTCCCATAACCTCTAACTTTTCTATTAAAATCAATTTTCTCACAATTCCTTTGTTAATCCTGTTCTTTCTTCTTCACCCATTTTTCTGCACCTAAACTATTACTGCTTGTTCCCTTGAAAGAAACTAGAAATTGAAGATAAATTTGCAAAAAAAATCACTTAGGCATTTTAGCTTGTCTTCTGCATAATTGCAATTAATTGATGTAGAAAACAAAAATTTAAATGCAGACTGCTTACCTGCATATCCTGCTTTTGGATACTACTTTAATCTTGGGCATACTTGCTTAACCCTAAATCCGAAATGCAACACTTATTTAAAAATAAATAGTAATTTGATTCATTTTAAAGAGTTCTCACTAAAGCAAAAATACTGTATCTATATACGCCGTTTGTTTATAGCTTTTCAAAATGGTATAATGGCCTACTCTGATACCTTAAATTAATGGCAACTTCTTGTTTTGACGTGTCAATCATCTGTTATTCAGTAATCACAATAACTAATATTTGTTTATGTACGTTAAGAATTTTAACTAAATAATATGAATGAGAAACACAATGTAACACTGGATTTGGAAAGTTAAATAGAGCAGCTTGCAGAATTATTATTGTGATTTAATGACAATCTGCTTTTGTTCTAGGTGTGAAGATTTCAAACTACCCTTGGCTCATATATCATTAAAATAAACGTTCAAACATAATCACCATTAAATAAGAACCTATGGAAAATAGGTCTTGTACTTCAGCAGGAACTGCACCGTGCAGATCGCAAAACATGAATAGCAATGAAAGTTTTGATAAGCTACCTACTAATAAAGAAGTCATCGAATTAAAGGATGAAAATTATGAAAGCAAAACATTTGACAGAAATAACGTAAATACTGGTTGTAGTGAAGAGAAATCTTATAGATGCGCGGTTTGTGAATACAGAACAGCAGTGAAAATTGATTTAGTTAGACATATGAGAACTCATACAGGAGAAAAACCATACAGTTGTTCTGTTTGTAAATACAGAACAGCACTGAAAAGTAATTTAGTTAAACATGTGAAGAATCATGCAGGAGAAAAAGCATACAGTTGCTCGATTTGTGAATACAGAACCGCACAGAAGAGTAATTTAGTTAAACATGTGAAGAATCATGCAGGAGAAAAACCATACAGTTGCTCGATTTGTGAATACAGAACCGCACAGAAGAGTACTTTAGTTACACATATGAAGAATCATACAGGAGAAAAACCATACAGTTGCTCGATTTGTGAATACAGAACAGCAGTGAAAAGTCATTTAGTTAGACATATGAGAACTCATACAGGAGAAAAACCATACAGTTGCTCGATTTGTGAATACAGAACCGCACGGAACAGTAATTTAGTTACACATGTGAAGAATCATTCCGGAGAAAAACCATACAGTTGCTCGATTTGTGAATACAGAACCGCACAGAAGAGTACTTTAGTTACACATATGAAGAATCATACAGGAGAAAAACCATACAGTTGCTCGATTTGTGAATACAGAACCGCAGTGAAAAGTAGTTTAGTTACACATGTGAAGAATCATTCAGGTGAAAAACCATACAGTTGCTCAATTTGTGAATACAGAACAGCAGTGAAAAGTCATTTAGTTAGACATATGAAGAACCATACAGGAGAAAAACCATACAGTTGCGCGGTTTGTGAATTCAGAACAGCAGTGAAAAGTAGTTTAGTTACACATGTGAAGAATCATTCAGGTGAAAAATCATACACTTGTTTTGTTTGTGAATACAGAACAGCAGTGAAAAGTAATTTAGTTAGACATATGAAGAACCATACAGGAGAAAAACCATACAGTTGCTCAATTTGTGAATACAGAACTGCACAGAAGAGTAATTTAGTTGCACATGTGAAGAATCATGCAGGAGAAAAACCATACAGTTGCTCAATTTGTGAATACAGAACAGCAGTGAAAAGTGATTTAGTTACACATATGAGAACTCATTCAGGAGAAAAACCATATGGTTGTTCTGTTTGTGAATACAGAACAGCAGTGAAAAGTAGTTTAGTTACACATGTGAAGAATCAATCATGTGAAAAACCATACAGTTGCTGGATTTGTAAATACAGAACCGCACGGAAGAGGAGTTTAGTTATACATGTGAAGAATCATTCAGGTGAAAAATCATACACTTGTTCTGTTTGTGAATACAGAACAGCAGTGAAAAGTAATTTAGTTAAACATATGAAGAACCATACAGGAGAAAAACCATACAGTTGCTCAATTTGTGAATACAGAACAGCAGTGAAAAGTCATTTAGTTAGACATATGAAGAACCAAACAGGAGAAAAACCATACAGTTGCTCAATTTGTGAATACAGAACAGCAGTGAAAAGTCATTTAGTTAGACATATGAAGAACCATACAGGAGAAAGCCATACAGTTGCTCAATTTGTGAATACAGAACAGCGGTGAAAAGTCATTTAGTTAGACATATGAAGAACCATACAGGAGAAAAACCATACAGTTGCTCAATTTGTGAATACAGAACAGCAGTGAAAAGTAATTTAGTTAGACATATGAAGAACCATACAGGAGAAAAACCATACAGTTGCTCAATTTGTGAATACAGAACAGCAGTGAAAAGTCATTTAGTTAGACATATGAAGAACCATACAGGAGAAAAACCATACAGTTGCTCAATTTGTGAATACAGAACAGCAGTGAAAAGTCATTTAGTTAGACATATGAAGAACCATACAGGAGAAAAAAACATACAGTTGCTCAATTTGTGAATACAGAACAGCAGTGAAAAGTCATTTAGTTAGACATAATGAAGAACTATACAGTTGCTCAATTTGTGAATACAGAACAGCAGTGAAAAGTAATTTAGTTAGACATATGAAGAACCATACAGGAGAAAGCCATACAGTTGCTCAATTTGTGAATACAGAACAGCAGTGAAAAGTAATTTAGTTAGACATATGAAGAACCATACAGGAGAAAACCATACAGTTGCTCAATTTGTGAATACAGAACAGCAGTGAAAAGTCATTTAGTTAGACATATGAAGAACCATACAGGAGAAAAACCATACAGTTGCTCAATTTGTGAATACAGAACAGCAGTGAAAAGTCATTTAGTTAGACATATGAAGAACCATACAGGAGAAAAAACATACAGTTGCTCAATTTGTGAATACAGAACAGCAGTGAAAAGTCATTTAGTTAGACACATGAAGAACTATACAGTTGCTCAATTTGTGAATACAGAACAGCAGTGAAAAGTAATTTAGTTAGACATATGAAGAACCATACAGGAGAAAGCCATACAGTTGCTCAATTTGTGAATACAGAACAGCGGTGAAAAGTCATTTAGTTAGACATATGAAGAACCATACAGGAGAAAAACCATACAGTTGCTCAATTTGTGAATACAGAACAGCAGTGAAAAGTAATTTAGTTAGACATATGAAGAACCATACAAGGAGAAAAACCATACAGTTGCTCAATTTGTGAATACAGAACAGCAGTGAAAAGTCATTTAGTTAGACATATGAAGAACCATACAGGAGAAAAACCATACAGTTGCTCAATTTGTGAATACAGAACAGCAGTGAAAAGTCATTTAGTTAGACATATGAAGAACCATACAGGAGAAAAAACATACAGTTGCTCAATTTGTGAATACAGAACAGCAGTGAAAAGTCATTTAGTTAGACATAATGAAGAACTATACAGTTGCTCAATTTGTGAATACAGAACAGCAGTGAAAAGTAATTTAGTTAGACATATGAAGAACCATACAGGAGAAAGCCATACAGTTGCTCAATTTGTGAATACAGAACAGCAGTGAAAAGTAATTTAGTTAGACATATGAAGAACCATACAGGAGAAAAACCATACAGTTGCTCAATTTGTGAATACAGAACAGCAGTGAAAAGTCATTTAGTTAGACATATGAAGAACCATACAGGAGAAAAACCATACAGTTGCTCAATTTGTGAATACAGAACAGCAGTGAAAAGTCATTTAGTTAGACATATGAAGAACCATACAGGAGAAAAAACATACAGTTGCTCAATTTGTGATACAGAACAGCAGTGAAAAGTCATTTAGTTAGACATATGAAGAACTATACAGTTGCTCAATTTGTGAATACAGAACAGCAGTGAAAAGTAATTTAGTTAGACATATGAAGAACCATACAGGAGAAAGCCATACAGTTGCTCAATTTGTGAATACAGAACAGCAGTGAAAAGTAATTTAGTTAGTCATATGAAGAACCATACAGGAGAAAAACCATACAGTTGCTCAATTTGTGAATACAGAACGGCAGTGAAAAGTCATTTAGTTAGACATATGAAGAACCATATGGGAGGAAAACCATGCAGTTGCTCAGTTTGTGAATACAGAACAGCAGTGAAAAGTCATTTAGTTAGACATATGAAGAACCATACAGGAGAAAAATCATACAGTTGCTCAATTTGTGAATACAGAACAGCAGTGAAAAGTCATTTAGTTAGACATATGAAGAACCATACAGGAGAAAGCCATAACAGTTGCTCAATTTGTGAATACAGAACAGCAGTGAAAAGTCATTTAGTTAGACATATGAAAACTCATGCAAAAGAAAAGCCGTTTAATTACACTGTTTGTGAATATAAAACAACACAAATATAATTTAATTACACGTGATCGCTGATACAGTAGAGTGTGTAAAATAGTTATTTTTTGTATGAAGTGCATGGATCGAGTGTTTTTTGCGGGTCTAGACCACAAGGGCCACACGTAATTTTGCATGGTTATATTGGCCACACTCGACAACGGCCACCTTGGACGTATCGACCACAGGGTTAGCTGGACACAACGGCTAGTCTGGACACTACGGCCACATTTCAGACGTGGACACAACGGCCACAGTGGACACTTCGGCCACTGGACACAACGCAAACACAGAATTTTTGTATGCCCATATCGGCCACAGTGGACACTTCGGCCACTTATCAGACATGGACACAACGGCCACACTGGACACAACAGCCACTGGACACAATGGCCACAACACAGAATTTTTGTATGCCCATATCGGCCACACTGGACACGTCGCCCACATAGTTACTAAGAATTTGTTAACATTAACATTTCTTTTTGAAACCCTTGAACGAATAGGGAGAAAGACAGCACTACGAATTTGATATGTACGGAAGAGAGATATGCATACGCACTACAGACAGCCTTTGGTTGGAATGTATGTTTGGAGGCAAAAACTGATAAATCCGCTAATTTCGATCAGCCATGCGTTTGAGGTATAGGAATACCCTATACCATTATATAGGGAATTAAATTGTGCATAGACGAAGATTTCAGCATGGAAGTACAAGAGGACAGGAAAACACTGATATCATACATGAAGGAAGCGCGTAGCAAGGGACACAAGGCCTTTATAAAATACAACACACTGATAGTCAATGGCGTAGCATACAAGACAAGTGATGTAAAAAGAGAGGATGAACCAGAAAAAGAGGCAAGCAGTGGAAGCAACGCACAAAAAAGAACAGTAGCGGATATGTCCCCGGAGAGCGACAGTTTTGAAGAATAGATAAGAAAAATAACACGTACAGCGTGAAAAAACTACTAAGAAAGATGTGTTGGGAGAAGATGATGGCGGAACTGGCAATGAACATGGACAGGATTTAAAACATTACAAGCAAGGGAAAGAGACAAAAACAAATGTCGGAACAACAAAACATGGAAAATAGGAACATGGAATACAAGAAGTTTAAGGGCAAGGAACAAGAGATAAACTGCGAATTCAAACGGGCGAAACTAGACATACTACTCTTACCAGAGGCCAAGAAAAAAGGGAAAGGGAAATAGACCTGCAGGACGGGAATGTGATATTCTACAGCGGAGTACCAGAAAACGAAAGGGCAGCAGCAGGAATAGGTTGCATGCTCAAAAAAGAGTTAGTAAATAAAGTCGATAACTGGAGGGGCTGGTCGGAAAGAATATTAACGATAGATATTACGCTTAGCAAAGAAGAGAAAATAACGGTAATAGGGGTCTACGGACCCAAAGAGGACGACACAAAAGCAGCAAAGGATAAATTCTGGGAAGATTTGGGAAGGGCAACAGACAGCAGCAAAGGAGAACTATATATAGCGGGAGATTTCAATGAAAGAGTAGGGAAAAGGAAAAATGGGGCGGAGAAAGTAATAGGCAAGCACGGAGAAAACAAAAGAAATAATAACGGGAAAGACTAATAGATTTCTGCACAATATACAACCTTATAGTGTTAAATACGTTCTACGAACACAGAGATATCCACAAATACACCAGACAAACGCCAACGACAGGGGAAAATTCTATAATAGACTATGTGCTAGTAGAGAAGCAAAACATGAAACTTATTAAAGATGTGAGAGTTAAAAGAGGAGCCGAAATATACAGCGACCATTTCTTAGTAGAGGCAAAAGTCAAAAGACCGAGGACTGATAACATAGAAGATCAAGAAGAATGAAACGAAAACCAAGAAGCATTAAAAACATACAAACTGAGAGAACAAGAAGTGGCAAGTCAGTACGCCCAAATGGTGAATAGATTAATATTAGAGGAAACGACAAACATAAAACATGACAGCGGAACAAACATGGCAGAAGCTTAAAGGAATAATTATACAGGCAGCGAGAAAACATGTGGAGCTACTAAACAAAGAAACGAACAACACAAAAGAACGAGCTGGTGGAACGAAGAAATAAAAACACAGATACAACTAAAGAAAAAAACATGGAGAGAATACTTGGCGAACAGAACAGAAAACAAATATAACAGATACAAAGAACAAAGAATAAAAGTGAAGAATATGGTAACGGAAGGAAAGGAGAAAGCATGGCAAGAATTCGGAAGGAAGATGGAGGAAGATAGCAGACAAAACCAAAACCTTTTCTACAAAGTATTAAAAACGCTAAGAAAAGGAAAAGCAAAAAGAGTAACAAGAGTAAAGAATAAACAAGGAGAGATAACAAAAACCAATTCGGAAACCATGGACAGATGGAAGGAGTACTTTGAAGAACTGCTGGAAGCAGGTCTGGAAGAAGACAGTACAAATACGGAAAACGAAGAACAAAACAACAGAGGTGAGCAGCAAGAAGACGAGGAGAAGATTACTAGAGAAGAGATGGAAGAGGCCATAAAAAAGTTGAAGAACGGGAAAGCCCCGGGCTGCGACAAGGTCACACTGGAAATGGTCAAGGAAATGGGTGAAGAAGGAAAGAAATGGCTATTGGAAATATATCGAGAGATCCAAAAAAAACTGTTCCTCAGCGGGCTGTGGAAATTCAACGTATGAATAATATGTTGGTGACACTGTACGTCAATGTCAAATTCGAGGTTATCAGGTTAGGTTTTTCGTCAGATATGACACAAAATGACGCAAATCCTAACCTGCTAACCTCGAATTTGACATTGACGTACAGTGTCACCAACATATTATTCATACGTTGAATTTCCATAGCCCGCTGAGGAACAGTTTTTATTGGATCTCTCGATACAACAAAGCATGGAATGAGGAAAAAATACCGCAAGACTGGGAAATAGGACAAATAGTACCCATCCACAAAAAAGGTGACAACAAACAGTGTGATAACTACAGGGGCATAACATTATTAAGGATCCCACTCAAAGTATACGAGCGGATAATAGAAACGAAACTGAGAAGCATAACAGAACAGACACTGGATGAGGCGCAGAGTGGTTTCCGCATAGGAAGAGGTACACAAGACCACATATTTACAATCAAAGATATAATAGCCAAAAGACTACAATACAACAAGAAGGCATTCCTAGCATTTCTAGATCTAAAAAAGGCTTTCGACAAAGTTCCAAGAAGAAAAGTATGGGAAAGCTTAAAGAACAGGGGGGTAAATCCAAAGCTGAGAAGAGTGATTAAAAGCTTGTATAACAACACTAGAAATAACGTCATAAGCAACAACAACAGCTCCAAGGAATTCATAACGAGGAAAGGACTGAGACAGGGAGGGGTGATGAGCCCAATTCTATTTAATCTCTTTATGGATGAAATAATAAGGAAATGCCAACTAGAATCCAAGAGAATGCATATAGGATATCGAAACTTACAACCAATATATATATATATATCAGAGTGCGTGTTTGCAGACGACGTGGTAATTATAACAGAAAGCGAAGAAAACCTACAGAGAAACCTAATCGTATGGAATAAGATACTGCTAGAAAAGAAGATGGAATTAAACACGGAGAAAACAAAAATACTGATGGTACACAAAGAAGGACACAGCACAGAAATAAACATAAATGGCAGACACATAGAACAAACACAAAAATACAACTATCTGGGAGTGACAATAGATGAACAAGGCAAACAAGAAGTAGACATAACAGAAAGAATAGAGAAAACAAACAAACTATTCCAAGCAATGAACAAGTCCTTTATAAGCAAGAGGGAAGTGTCACAAGAAACAAAATTGAGTGTATTTAAAACAGTATTCAGGCCAATATTGACATACGGATCCGAATCCTGGGTAATGTCAAAAAGGATGAAGAGAAAAGTGGAAGCAGTAGAAATGAAATTCTTGTGAAGAGTCAAAGGTGTAACACTCAGAGATAGGATAAGAAGTACACAAATCAGAGACGAGCTCGAAATAACCCCAGTGACTATTCATAGAAAACCGACAACTCAGCTGGTGGGACACATCCAGAGAATGGAAGAAAGCAGAATGGTAAAACAAATATGGGAAGCTAAGACCACAGGGAGAGGAAGCAGAGGAAGGCCACAGGAGACGTGGGACAAGATGATAGGGAAGATACTGGAGGCAAGGGGCAAAACATGGCATGAAGCAAAGGGGATAGCTCAAGTGAGAAAAGAGTGGCGAAAATTTGTATATAGTGTACAGTAAAACTCAAGTAGTGTAAGATAAGAATTCATTCACCCTACACCAATTGGTAACAGGGATCTTGATAATAAAAAAAAATAAAAAAATTGTGCATACAAAAATATAATAATATACAGGGTGTTTCAGTTAAAATAAGAAAGTTTGCTATTCTACTGTGTAAACCAAACACTGTATAAGTGATTTAAATTTAGAACAACGCAGAGATGTTTACTGAAGAACTTTTATATTTAAACTATTTTTATACTTTGACAAATAAAAGATCTATAGGAGCTTAAATTTCCGATTTTCAAAACCTCATAGTGGGCAGCACAGTGAAATTCTAGCGTTCATCAAAAAAACAAAACGTAGCTAATACCAAGCTGTAATAAGTGTAAAACGTTTAAACAAAATAGTGTTGGCAGTTTTTTTGTAATATTTTCAAAAATCTTGAAAATGCGCCATTGCGACCGTTTTTAGATTTTCGAAATTAAATTTCGTTTATGGTATAGTACCGTAAAAGGACTTTTACATAAGTTGTCGTGAAACCTGATCAGATAACTAATTTTTGACTTATGAGGGCGTTGAAATCAAAATTGTTTAAAGATTCATAGCGGCCGCCTTTTGAAATTAGAGTATGCGATAAAATGTGTTTGCACTCCATTTTCGGTCTTCTTTCGTATCCGCCACTCAGATTTGAAAATTCAGCTTCTAAAAAAATGCTACCAAAAAACATGGCTAACTTTCGCTTCCGGTTTTGGATTTTTTCAAAAGCTTATTTTCTCAATGAATTTTCGATATACCAGCTTATTTAAAATTTCATCAAAATCGGTTCACTACTTTCGGCTATAGAGCCGTTACATACATCCCCACACACATACATTCATATTGGTAGGATTTCCTGCAATTTTTAATAAGTTTTGTTAATGTCCTTATTTTGTTTTGTCTTTTTGTTGTTTTGTCAAATTGACTGCCTTTTTCATGAAACTTTTTATTTAGTTTTTTAGGACCATGGAAAAAAAATCCACGGAAAAAAATCCACGGAAAAGATCCAGGAAAAAAATACATGGAATAAAAATCCACAGGAAAAAAACCATGGAAATAAAATCCAAATTTTAAAAATTATTGTTGTTCAAAGTACTTCATTTGTTTTTGCTTTATACTGTGAATCATACTGCTTCTTCTGTTATACTAAAGGACTTGTAGACATTATAAACAATTATTTTTGTTCGTGCCACTTTGTTTAAAAGTGTTAACAAAAATTATAGCAAAAGTCACGGTAAATACAAGTTAGTTAATTATATCAATAAAGTACTATATTATATCTCTTCTAATAACTTGTCTCTGATAGAATCATACCAAAATGTAATTCACAGTATTCATCAGGCAGCAAACGAAGCTTTGGGACAGAGAAGTACAAAAATAAGCAAAAAAATCTGGTGGACTGAAGAAATTGAAAACCTAGTGAAAAGAAAGAAAACTGTGTATATAAGATCGCTAAGTACTAATAGTCAAGAAGACAAAGAAGCCTATAGAGAGATTAAACGAATTACAAGAAGAACAATAATAGCGGAGAAAAACAAACTATGGGATAGGAAGTGTCAAGAAATCAGTACGTACATAGGTGGAAGGAAATGCACGGAAGTGTTGAAATTTATAAAGAATGTAAAAACAACAGAAAAGAAAACTACAATTATAAATACAATTTCAGAGGAAACTTGGATAAAGCACTATCAAGAGCTATTAACAGAGACAAGGCCGCAATTCTTAAACGACAATGATATAGTAAGAACTTCAGTTAACATTGAAGGTGAAAGAATAGAAATTGGAGAGGACACTGTGATACGAGCTATAATCAGATTAAAGAATGGAAGATCTTGCGGTCCCGAGGGAATTTATGCTGAGTTACTAAAAATGGCACTCAAAAACTATTTAGAATCCTAACACACATATTTGAAGAATGTATAAATGGACAGGAGGTACCAGAAATATGGAAAGTGGCATATATATCTTCAATACACAAAAAAGAAACAAACAAGATTGTGGCAATTATAGAGGGATATCAGTAACTAGCACGATGAGCCGACTATATGGCCGAATTATGCGAGATTTAATAGAAAATGAATACCATGACGAAGAAGAACAGAGTGGATTTAGAGCTGGTAGATCTTGTTCGGATAATGTATTTACTATGAAGCAGATAATAGAGAAAAGAACCGCTACCAACCAGGATACACACTTGTTATTTGTGGACTTAACAAAAGCATATGATTCCATCCCTACCAACATACTATGGGAGGTTCTGAGACAATCAAATATTAACCATACGTTAATTAAAGCTGTTCAAAATTTGTACCAGAACACAATATCTAGGATAAAAATGGGAAACAAAATATCTAAACCATGTGCTGTTAATAAAGGACTCCGACAAGGCTGCTGCATATCTCCCACTCTTTTCAAAATATATATAAAAAGAGCTTTGAATCAATGGAAACGAAAATGCTCAGGTATGGGTATAGAGCTGGAACATACAACCGTCTATACATTGCAATTCGCTGACGACCAGGCGGTTATCGCTGGAGATAAAGAAGACCTGGAGTATATGGCCAGAAAGTTAAAAGAAACATATAAAGAGTGGGGCCTCGACATAAATCTGCAAAAAACAAAATATTTGTGTGTGGGGTATAAATCAAAGTAACTTAATGCTTGAAGGATCAGACGAAATAGAATGCTGTAGCGAATACAAATATCTAGGAATACTATTTGACAAAAGTGGTACAGACGATAAAGAAATTCAATCGAGGATAGTACAAGCAAGAAAAGCAATAGCATGTCTAAATGGAATCCTATGGAATAATAACATAACAAAACACAGAAAATATAACATCTACAACACAATGATAAAGAGCAGTTTGTTATACGGGGCCGAAACGTGGAGAATTACAGAAAAGAACAAGAAAAAGATAGAAGCAACGGAGATGGATGCTTTAAGACGATCTGCAGGAATTTCACGTAGAGATAGAGTCAGAAATGAAATGGTGCGACAACAAATGGGTGTACAAGATACAATTATGAAACACATTGAAAGATTGCAACTTATATGGTATGGTCATGTACAACGGATGACGGAAGAAAGGCTACCTAAACAAGTTATAAAATGGATACCTCACCAACGCCGTAAAAGGGGAAGGCCAAAAGAAACTGGAATGAGGGAATAAGAAAAGCGATGAGTGACCGCAATTTACAGGATGGACAATGGAAGACAAAAAAAGATGGAAACTAGGCGTCGGACAACGTCGACAGACGTTCTGAAACTGATATATATATATATATATATATATATCGTAATACAATGATTTTTTACAATAAGACGTAAGAAATCTTTAATGTTGTTGAAAATAATTTACCATTTGTTCTAATGTACCATCAGCTGCATAGAAAACTGGTACAGCAAAAAAATCTATTTACCCGAATATTAAAAAATCTGGTGTGATACACGCACACAACTTTCTTTTACAGTGATCTTGTAATTAGCCAAAAATTTGATTTTAAATTTTTAAGCATTTGTCAAAAATTTCAAAAATTACAAATTCTGCAAAAACGGTACAAAATAGAGCGTTCGTTGAAGAGACAAATTTTCTCTAGAATTTTAAGCTGAATTCAAAAATGTAATAATATACAGGGTGTTCTATTTAAAATAGGAGTTAATAAAAAACTTAAAAAAAAACAAAAGAAACCCATTTTAGAAGTATTTAACTGGAAAATCACCTATACATCAATACACATTAAATATGTAATAAAAATGTGAAGTTTAAAAAAATCTATAGCCGTTTTTGAAAAATCGAAAAGAACTGAAAAATCACAAGAGTAAACACCTACTTCTGGTTATGCGATTTCCTTCAAAAGCTTACTGTCGCATCTACATAGTACACAGAGCTTATAACAAGAGATCAATAAAAAAACCAATTAGGGTAGGCTGTGATATGTGTTATACGTTTGGCAGTACTGAAGTGTATTGTCAGTCTATGTCCAATTCGAGATTAGTAGGTTAGGTTTTGTTTGTTGTTTGACACAGGCTGACATAAAAACTTAACCTGCAAATCTCAAATTTGATATAGACTGACAATGCACTTCAGTACTGCCAAACGTATAACACATATCACAGCCTACCCTAATTGGTTTTTTTATTGATCTCTTGTTATATGAAGTTTCAACGTCATACCTCTTTTCGTTTTTGAGATATTCTGTCACAGACAGACAGGCACACAGACACACACACAGACCAATGAAAAAAAATATGTTGTTTGGGTTCAGGGGACTCTAAAACGTGAAGATCTGTTGAAAACTCAATTTCGAATTTTTTGAGGTGAATCCAATACTTCCTTTATTGTAAAAGGAAGTAATAAAAATTTTGTTGGTGGCACTGTAAGTCTACGTCAAATTCGAGTTTATCAGGATAGGTTTTGCGTCAGTTTGTGTCAAAACTGACGCAAAACCTAACCTGCTAACCTCGAATTTGACATAGACTTACAGTGCCACCAACAAAATTTTCAAATATTCGGGTAAATAGATTTTTTTTGTTTTACCAGTTTTCAAAGCAGCCGATGGGTACATTAAAAAATCTGGTGTGATACACGCACACAACTTCCTTTTACAGTGATCCTGTAATTAGCCAAAAATTTGATTTTAAATTTTTAAGCATTTGTCAAAAATTTTCAAAAATTACAAATTCTGCAAAAACGGTACAAAATAGAGCGTTCGTTGAAGAGACAAATTTTCTCTAGAATTTTAAGCTGAATTGAAAAATGTAATAATATACAGGGTGTTCTATTTAAAATAGGAGTTAATAAAAAAAATGCTGTTTTATCTAAATAGTACACAAAACTTATATATGAAGTTTCAACGCCATACCTCTTTTCTTTTTTGAGATATTCTGTTCACAGACAGACAGATCAATGAAAAAAAAAAATGTTTTTTTGGAATCAGGGGACTCTAAAACGTGAAGATCTGTTGAAAACTCAATTTCGAATTTTTGGGGTGAATCCAATACTTCCTTTATCGTAAAGGAAGTAAAAATTAGAGTAACTGCCCGATAAATACTAATTCTAAAGGGAATAATTTCTTTCAGGCGGGTCACTTTGTATGTAATTAAGTCTAATATAATTACTACTACCGCACTCTAGTACAACAAAAATAATTCTTTGCAACGTCAAAAAGTCTATTTATAATAGAAGAAGCAATTTGATTTACCAAGTGATTTACAGCAGGGCTGTCCAACATGTGGCCCGCGGGCCGCATGCGGCCCTCCAGGATATTTTTGCGGCCCGCGGATCGATAGATACTATACTTTCAGGAAACATGAATCTAGAATATACATTATAAATAATTGAAAACAATTTAAAATAGGTACATAGGACAAAGGTACAAAACTATATCATTAGTAAAAGAGTTTTCACATTATCTTTTAACATTGTGTTAGGAAACAGTCCCTCCCCTTCGGATGTAAGGCTTGTCTAGTCCGTTGTCTCAGTCTGGCAGTTGCCACCAACGCGAATGGTGCTGTAGCGATCAGACACCTGTTTTTGATTGTTTTTTAGTAGTGTTTAGTTCTTCTAGTTGTTAATTGTTGTTAACTAATCATTACTTTGACAGTTTTTATTTATCAACGAATGTCATTTTATCTAGCTTACTTATCTCTGTAAGGCTTGCTCCTGTATTAAATTTTTATTATACATAAAATGTATTTAAATTTGATACATCGCCTAATCAAGCGCTGCATCAATTGGACGCGTGAACTGACGATAAGAAATCCTAGCCGCGAAGTATGAACGACCTCGTCGTTCCCTCTCCAGTGGAAGCTAGGGCAAGTACCCCGATAACGCAACAGAAAAGGAATAAAAGAAGATTGCACTAGCAGTTCCAGTAACTTGAGAAAATTCGCCCTTGAGTCCACCAGTCCTGATGCTGTCCTGTCCTTTTCCACCTGGGCCTTCCGGTCTGACACGCTGAACTGTCTAACGGAGTAGGCCTCCAACCCTTACCAGGCCAGGCTTCAAGGGAGATGACGTGTTGTACTGTCAGCCCGAGAAGTTCAAATTTTCCGCAAGAGCAAAACCGCTAGAATTCGATTATACCTTGATTGTTGAACTTTCTTGAGAAATCAAATCCCTGAGGCTTTAACCCTGTCTTAATACGCTATACTATATTGCAGGGCTAACTGCTTAAAAGCCATTTCCGACCGCCTAATTTTTAAACGCAAATCCCGGCGCCCCGAGAGATGAAATACTCCTCATAACCTTATTTTACTAATATAATTAAACCTGTAACCTGTAGGAATCGCAGCCTCTAGCCCGCTTGTGAGCGGCTAGAGTCATGTAGCCGCCTTTCATAAACTCACCTGCAGGGCCTCTTTTTTGGTCATTAAAAGGCCAATTCCTGGACTTCGACGTCCGATTCCGCAGCCCGAAAATTCCTTACCGGGGTGATAAGGCTCAAGGTGAATAAATTCTATCTGCAGGATTTGACACCGCGTTCGCTCCAAGAACAAAAGACTTACTCAGCCCATTTCCGGAAAAATCGGCGTGCGTACCGGCGGACTACCAATAGGGACCCACAACACTCACCGGTGCATTGGGTTGCAGCTTGACCCACGAAACAATACACCGTTCCAGAAGCACATGTTAATTTTAAATAATGTACAACTCATAGTTATTTTTAATTAATCATAACTAGCTAAAAACATTATATTTGTTTTGGTAATTATCTGCTGTTTTACCTAATCGCATATATATTTCAGTGAACGTATTTCTCCGATTTGCGCTTAATCCGAAGGGTAAATCTTTGACGCGTTTAGTAAGGGGGTGAAACATCACATCTCTATACGTAAATTTACATTAATTGATGTAATTTGTTTCTTTTGTCGGTATCTCAAGAACGGAAAGGAATTAACCTAAAGTGAATATGATTTTTTGCTTAGAATCACTTCTAGAACATATGGTGTAAATAAATATTAGTATTGAAATATACACGTTTTATATTTATTACAAATCACTCACAAAGTCGCATACGACACATTTTATGATGCGGCCCTCATAACCTTCATAATTTTTACAGTGGCCCTTGGGCCGCTTGAAGTTGGACAGCCCTGATTTACAGAGTAAAGCAAATAAAAATGAAGTGGTTTGCCAAGCAATAAATTTTAGACTTTTTGACGTTTCAATGAATTATTTTTGTTGTTTTGGTTAACTAGAGTACGGTAATAGTAATTAGATTAGACTTAATTACATACAAAGTGACCCGCCTAAAAAAATCATTCCCTTTAAAATTAGTATTTATTGGGCAGTTAGTCTAATTCTTTAATGAACATTAGAACAAATGGTAAATTATTTTCAACAACATTAAAGATTTCTTACGTTTTATTGTAAAAAATCATTGTATTAGGAGATATAATATTAACTAATTTGTATTTACCGTGACTTTTGCTCTAATTTTTGTAACACTTTTAAACACAGTGGCACGAACAACAAAATTTTGTAGTTTATTTTACAAGACGATAAAGTTAAATTTTATCCACGAGTGAATCGTTTAACGTCGAGACGTTAATGATTCAAGAGTGGATAGAAATAACTTTATCGTCGTGTATAATACAATATTTTTTTTTTCTATAGCAACAACTTGAACAATTTCAAAAGAAAATAATGACAGTCAATCACATTTCAAAATGTCAGTAGCTAGATTGGGTTGCTACGATAATACGAAGCTGTCATATTTAATTTAAACAAAAGTTAGAAAATTAAATTACTTTATCTATCCTTGATGTTAAAGTGCTACTTCATCTACCCTTGCTGTTAAAGTAAAACTTGACCTTTTGTTTTGAATTGATAAAAGCACACTTTAACATGTGCTATAGAAAAAAAAAAAAAAAAAAAAAAAAAAAAATAATTGATTATAATGTCTACAAGTCCTTTAGTATAACTACAGTGACTATTATAATCACAGTGTGGCCATACCGTAGTTATGTTTTCTATTGGTTGAAGACAAAAGTATTCCAAGTTATTGCCATTTTTAACAGTGCACAGACTCTCGTGTTTTGCCTCCATTGTCTGAACATAATTTGCAGAACCTCCAACAAACTGAAAATCACATTATCACGCGCATGCACCTAAGCACCAGTGGGCTAGATTAGAGTTTAGCCCATGTATATATTTAATATCATTTAGATGTTAATAAAGCACATTAAATTACCGAGAAGATTTCCATACAAATGATGTCATATCATTTGCATTTTGTGCAGCTTATTTGCAAACTATCTGGAAAATGTTTTTACCCCCATAATTACAGAAAAGAATAGACTACATACACAGCGAACAACCTCATACGTTGAAACACACCTACCCATAGCAACAGACTTTAATCAACCCACCACAACCCATGAACTTAAAGAATACATAAAATTAATGCCATTAAAGAAAGCACCTGGTCCGGACTTAATAACGAATATCGTCCTAAAAACCTAACCAAGAAGGCACTAGCATTCTTAGCCACGCTCTTCAATGCCTGTTTAAGGTTGAGCTATTTTCCTAACAGATGGAAACATGCGCACATTGTTATGTTCCACAAACCAGGAAAGAATAAGCAAACCTGTAGTTCCTATCGCCCCATCAGCCTGCTTCCAGTTTTGTCTAAGTTATTCGAAAGAGTTATTCTTAAACGTTTCAATTCTTCTCTGAACGAACACCACATAGTACCAGCAATTCAATTTGGATTTCGAGAAGGCCACTCCGCAGTACAACAGCTACAAAGGGTCGTAGAAATTATTGAGCACGGATATGAAAACAAACACTACACGGCAGCAGCTTTCTTAGATATCACACAAGCCTTCGATAAAGTCTGGCTACAAGGTTTACAGTACAAGCTTCTACACTTACCGATACCCCATTACCTAGTTGCTATAATTTTTTCGTTTATGGAAAACAGAACGTATGCAGTACGGATCAACAATACAGTCTCAGACACAAAATCCATTCGCGCAGGTGTACCCCAGGGCAGCGTACTCGGTCCAACGCTATTTAACATCTATATACACGACATGCCTAACTTAGAACTAAGTCAAATGGCTCTATTTGCCGATGATACTGCCATATTCACCCAAAACGAAGATCTTCTTACAGCCATCGATTGCCTACAAAAAGCCATCAACACACTGGAAAATTGGTTGGACAAATGGTGCATAACGCTAAATCCAGTTAAATGCATAACCAAAATTTTCACTCTGAAGCGAATCACAGACCACCCTGGTATTTACATACACGATAAAAATATTTCGTGGAATCCAAAAAACGAAGCAGTGAAGTACCTTGGAGTGAATCTGGACACAAGATTAACATGGAGTCACCACATTAATAATAAACTTAATCAGGGTTACAACAGACTCAGACTACTCTACCCACTGATCAATCGAAATTCACCTTTGCGCAAAGAGTGCACAATTCTCCTTTATAAAACCCTACTTAGGCCAGTAGTAACCTACGCGTGTCCAGTATGGAGTGCTACATCGAAAACCAATTATAAGAAAATACAAACATTTCAAAACAAAATTCTAAGAATAGCAATTAATGCCCCGTGGTACGTGCGTAACAGTCAAATCCACAACGAACTGGGTATAAGCACCATCGACCAATTTATAAAAAAACTCACTAAAAATTTCATCGCAAACCTGAAGAACAACGATAACGAAATTTTAAGAGTACTCGGACAAAAGAATATACATCGACGCCTGAAAAGGAAGTTACCTCAGGATATTTCATCAAGCACAGACGACGGTGACAGTGTTAGTGAATGAGACCGTTCAGTGAAGCGTTAACAATGGTGACAAGTGCCAATAGTCATGGAAACATTTTAATCCAAAAACAGTCGAAGTCAAACATTTTCTTTTAACGAAACCATGAATAACACTGTAAAGTGTTGAACTGGTGGACTATCAATAAAAAAAAAAAAAAAAAAATTTGCATTTTGGATTTGAACTTTCCAATTTCCATTGTAATAAATTGATGAAAACACCTTATGACTCATATTTCTTCAACATTTAAACCCCTTTGTATTATATTTGAGAAATCGGTCATTTTGAATAACATTCTTTCACTTCATCAAATGAATTGTCAAATTTTATTTTGACTAGTAATTTTTTGTTACCAAAAGTCGCTTACACCGTTAAAAAAAATCCATTTTTTTATTACATCACCATGGTTTTCCACAAAATCTTATTTTGACATTGGATTAAAAAGTACCAGCCACACTGTGATTATAAGGACAGATCAATAAAAAAACCAATTAGGGTAGGCTGTGAAATTGAATTATTTTGAACTGGTACTTTAGCCACATCCACAGAATGACATTTTATAACGTTTGTAATTTGACATTTTTATTGTAAACAAAGTTTATAACCTTAAATTGAAACTGCAGCAAAAAAATGAACAAAAATGTAATTTACGATATTGAAATTTACATAAAACTATAGGATATGTTGAAAATGTTGTCCATTTACGTCTAAACATAAACGAATTCTTCTTTGCAATCCAGCAAAAACATGATGTAACATTTGAGGTGAGTTGTTGATTTCTTCACACTTTTCTGTTATGCGATTTCTCAGTTCTTCCAGATTATGAATCGGCGTTGAATAAATTGAATTTTTAATGTAAGGCCATACAAAAAAATCGCATATGTTCAAATCGCAAGACCTAGTTGGATATAGGATTTCAGCGTTCCTGCTTATTATTCTGTTATCGAAAAATTCTACAAGATATCGGAGTGTTTCTCTGGTGGTATGTGCTGTAGCACTATCTTGTTCGAAATACCCATTTTGTAATTCTTCGTCATCTAGCTGATTGATTAATTGGGCGAATATCTCATCCCGATATCGTGCAGCAGTGAGTGTGCCTTCAAAAAAAATGGGACCCACCAATCTTCTTCGACAAATTCCAACCCAAACACCAACTTTTTGAGGATGCAATGGTTGTTCAACAAAAAAATGAGGGTTTTCACTTGACCACCACCTCATATTCTGTGAATTGACATATCCAGAAAGATAAAACCAGGCCTCGTTAGAAAAAAATACAGTGTTCAGAGCTGCTTCATTGTTGAGATTATTTTGAAACCAATTGCAGAATTCTATTCGTCTTGGAGGGTCTATTGGTAAAAGTTCATGAAAACATTGCAGTTTATATGCATGAAGGTTTAAATCTTATTTTAGGATTGTTCGAGTTGTGCCATAAGATAAATTTATTTGTTGAGCCAATACTCGAATGGAAGTTTTTGGCTGTTCATCCATAATTTGCCGGGCGGCTTCAATCGTTGCTTCTGTTCGTCTAAGCGGCGGTCCACTTCCACTTTTACGAGCGACACTACCACTTTCTTTAAATAACTGCACAGATTTAGTTACAACGTCGCGAAAATAATTGTAATTGAACACTAAATCAGGGCATTCTTCACGAAAATCAGTCATGCAGTCATGAAGTGAATATTGTCACTCTCCATTTATTCTTACGCCATTTCGAAAGAAACATTCAATAGCTTTCGCTTTTTGTTGTGTAGTGAATACCATTTTTTCAAACTTTAAATTTTTTCACCAAATAAAAATTTTTTTACAAGAGCGTTCAGTTTTAAATTTTTATGTCAGAAATGTCATTCTCTGGATGTGACTAAAGTATCGATTCAAAATAATTCAATTTCACAGCCTACCCTAATTGGTTTTTTTATTGATCTCTCTGTATAGTCACTGTAGTATAACAGAAGACGCAGTAAAGGCAAAAATTAATTAAGTACTTTGAACAACAATAATTTTTAAAATTTGGATTTTATTTCCATAGATTTTTTTCCTGTGGATTTTTATACCATGGATTCTTTTTCCTGGATTTTTTCCTTGGATGTTGTCCCTACAATCTACAAGGTTGCCTGGATCCCGAGTAGCGGCCGTACCACCACAGGCACGCGACTCGCCTGACGTTTTGTAGCACATTGTATGAACGCACATTTTGTTTCATTTACAATAAACAAATATACGGTACCTCCCACCCAAGAAAAGCGCCTTTCTGTGCTTTCCAAGAATACTTCGACACTCAACATCACTCCGTTTCGCTAATACAATGAAATATTATGAACCAGTTATTTATCAAAAAACAAACCCTAAAAAAATTTTTTTGCCGACGACCATACCTCAAAAGTTGATGTTGCCTTTATTTTCGGAGGACCTATCGTATGAAAACGATCCAAGACTTCAGAAAGGTTCCTGGTGACCGGAATCGTGTACACATACGAACATACATACCCCGCACAGCACGTTTAGGCACCTACCAATAGGGGGGAGGGATCTAGTGGGCTGGGGTCTTCACCAAAAGATCCGCACTGCCGAGACGGAGGTTTGATATGGTGGGTTCATTAGTCGGTTGGCACGAATTTTAGAGATATTTGACTCAGAGTGGTTTTCGATATGAGGGAATTTCAATACTTCGTACACTTCATGTCGAAGTAAATATAAAAATAGATACATGGAAAAACTGCAGTTTATTTATTCCAAAATGAAAAATTATATAGTCAGGGAATTTTAACATATTGTTTACCTTAAAAGGAGGGGAATTTAATATTCTTTTAGAAAAGTCTAATTCCGTTTCTTAATAAATTTTTGGGAGTTTTTATTTTTAAGTATTTAAAATTCTTAAAAAATTTGGAAATTTTCAAAAAAAATATTACAAGAAAGCTGGCCACACGTTTTTGTATAAATGTTATAATGCATTTGGGTATTAGCTATATTTTATTTTTTTGCTAGGCGCCAGAATTTCACTCTGGCGCTCTCTATGGGGGTGTTAAAATCGAATGTTGGTGCCTTTATAGACCCTTTATTGGTGAAAATATTAAAGAAATCTAAATACATACAATACCTAATTTTATATCACTTATACTTTTATGATTTGGAAACTTCGATTAAAGTAAATAATTGCAAAAATTCAGTTAAATTCATAAAAATATGCATACCTTTGAAGAAAGTCAAATAAAATATGACAGGTGTCAAAAGTTTGTGTGGTTAATATCACAAAGATATAATATTTATTAATAGTTAGCGACTGCGACCACCTCTATGCCCTCCCACACGCCCGTAGTGCCCGTTTGTAAATTTTGAAAGTGATCTGTGCTGCGGTGTGAATTTGTATACCAAACATACACACATAACTTTGAATTTTATATACAGGGTGTTAATTAAGTACGTAGACAAACTTTAAGGGGCGATTCCTTGATCTGTTCTAAGATAAAAAGTTCATATAAACATAGGACCTAAACGGCTTCGTTTTCAAGTTACAGGGTGTTGAAGTTTAAACAATAAAATCTTTTTTTTTTTTAAATCTGGAAAACACCTAGAGGTGCTCTAATGAAACTTGGTATATGATAGTATTTCATAAAGCGGCATTGTTTGGTAAAAAAAAATTAATTTATTTCCACCAGTGGCGTGCATGGGGGCCACCTCCGTTACCTTATTTTAGAAAAATTTTATACGCCACTGCTTTTTAATCAATACGACAAGTTTTTTAGCTTCATCCATTGAAACTATACAAAAGATGTTTTTTTTATTTTTTTGATAGAATACACCTTTTTCCAGAAAAACTGAAAAATAAGTAACAACAATTTCGTTCATTGAACTTTAATGAGATCTAAACGGCTTCATTCTCAAAATACAGCTTAAAGAAGTTTTTAAAAAATATTATTATATAACAAACAATCTTACAATAGCTACAAAACTTTTTGCTAAAAAACAGTGGTGTACCAGATTTTTCTAAAATAAGGTAACTGAGGTGGTCTCCATGCACGCCACTGGTGAAAATAAATTAAATTTATTTTGACCGAATAATGCCACTTTATCAAATACTAACCTACACCAAGTTTCATTAGAATACCTCCAGCCGTTTTCGAAATTTTGTGTGGGCGTTGTGTCCAGTGGCCGAAGTGTCCAATGTGGCCGTTGTGTCCAGCTAACCTTGTGGCCGATACATTCAAGGTGGCCGTTGTGTCCACATATCGGTTTTGGCCGTTGTGTCCAGTGTGGCCAATATGACCATGCAAAATTACGTGTGGCCGTTGTGGCCAGACCCCTTTTTTGCTGCGCAAGAGAATGTTGCTGTAGCCAACTGTTAGATTGAGGCAAAAAAGTAATTCAAATGCATCAAAAAATGCTCATTTTGTTCACGAAATAGACAATATTTTTTCTACTACTGTCAAACAAGATGCGTAAAATGCTGTTTTTTCACGTCGCTAATGTTAATGTAAGATATGTAACCTATTATTTCCAGGTTAGAAAGATGTAAACTGTGCGTATCAATAAAGTTGTGTAAATGTCACCTTTTTTACGATTGTAGAAGAAAAGAAAACAGTTTAGTTACACATATAAGTTCTAATTCTGTAGTGTTACACACAAGATATTGCTTAGGAAATAATCTTATTGTTTGTGAATGCAGTCCGATACAGCAAAGCATTTGACATATGTAATATATCAAGTAATAAATTTTAAATATAACAATGTATATGACGTCTCAATGCACACAGAGCATCCCAGATGATTTTCTAGATACGACCCTGCTGTAATAAATTGGCTTAAAAACCTTGATATTGAACTGTAACATATTGTTGACTATTGTATGTTTTTATACAAGCACTCTTATTGTAACATTCTATGTTGATCTGCCTATTTTTAACAGTGTTAGGTCTTACATAAAAGAAAAATAAATCAAATGGTACTGTTGCTAATAATGGTATAGAAATATCCAAATTTTTTAACTCAGTTTACACTCCGAACTGTAACCTGTAAATATCTATAGCGTAAAACAAATAATATTTATTTAGAAACTTGCGTATAATAATAATGTTTATTTCTAGTTAACAACATACATGTAAATGTAATACACAATCTTTTTTTTACATTTTAAATTAGCTAGAAAAAAGATGGTGGTCAGCTGGTTCTTTAAAAATAAAGAACCCCTGTTATTCTTCACCACCGTGGATAACAAATTAAAGCTAGTCATAGGTATACAGTCAGTCAAACGCCACTAAAACAGCAAAGAAAACACTAACGAATTGCACAAAAGACAGTAATTAATAAGTTTAGAAGTAACCAATAGAAATTAGTAACCACTGAAGAGCAACTCAGTATTATTAGTTAGCCACTCAAACACATTGTTCTTGAAAGAAGAAATTGACAGTTGTTTAAACGCTGAAGGAATCGAATTGTACAACTTAAAAACATTGTATAAAAGCGAGCGCTTAAATAATTGAGTGCGGTGAACTGGAGGAGTTATTAAGCCTCTATGCCTTAACTGAAGATTGTGAACATCAGTGCGATATCTAATAATGTTACAAAGATAAGGTGGTGAATTAAATTTGATTATTTTATGATAAAACGGTAGAGCATGCAGAACAAATTGGTTAGTCATATTAAGCCATTTGGTTTCTTTTATTTTATGCGTAATGGGCTCACGTCTTTTTATTCCATAAATAAACTGCAAGCAAGAATTTTTAACATTTTGGATTTTTTTCACAGTAACTTGGTCAAGACACGCTCCGTAAATAACATCCCCATAGTTAAATTGTGACAGTACCAGACTGTCGCATAGCATTATCTTGACTTTTCTAGTAAGTGCATGCCCATTACTGTACAACAACTTTAAATTAGCATAAGCTCTACGCGTACAGCCATTGATATGCTCCCGAAACCTAAATTTATAATCAACATTTAATCCCAAATTTCTAATTACATCTGCGCAAGGCAGTAGATTATTATTAATTAGTATTTGAATATCAGGTAAATAAACTTCCCTTTTAGTATATCCTCCAAAAAGCATAACTGTAGACTTTTTTGGGTTAATTTTTGAGAGTGTAGGCAAGAGTTTTTAACAAGGGCATCGAGGTTCTTAATAAGTTTACAAGTTAAATTAATCTCGGAAGGTTTAAACGACAAATAAATATGAGTATCATCAGCATACTGATGGTGCATGCAGTGTTTCAATACTTGACACAAGCCAAACGAATAAATTGTGTAGAGTAAGGGACCGAGAATTGATCCCTGAGGAACTCCGTGTTTGATATTAAGAAAGTTGGATGTTCTGCTCCCCAATACCACACACTGTTTTCTATCTCTCAAATAATTCCTAAATAAAGATATAGCCAACTCGTCGAATCCAAAATGTTGTAATATTGCAAACAGAACCTCATGATTTATAGTATCGAATGCCTTGGATAAATGTAGTAGAACCAGTACAGTAAGGTCACCATTATCTACTGCCCGCAAAATATCATCTGTTATTTTTACTAGGGCTGTAGTGCAACTATAATTTGGTCGAAAACCAGACTGATACATGGAAAGTAAGTCATTGAGTTGTAGATGATGTTTAACCTGCTTCTCCATGATTTTTTCCAAAACTTTCGACAGCGTACAAAGAATACTTCTCGGTCTTAAGTCTTTTAATTCTGAAGGAGAGTTGGAATAGGCTGAATAAGAGCTACTTTCCATTCGTTTGGAAATACACCTTCTACCAGACAACAATTAATAATGTGAGTACTAATATAAGAAATCAAATAAGGGCAACAAAGATCCAACATCAGTATGCCAATATCATCGAATTCAACTGCTTTAGATTTTAATGCCTTTAACCTTTCAGCTACAACTAACTCGGATACAGATGTGAAACTAAATTTTGTATTAATATTTAGATGTAGATTATCATAAATAGTACAGTAAAACTAGGGTTTAACCCAAACATAAAAAAAAAGTTCTACCTAACGTCAAACTGTTTAGTACTCTCTTCTTAGTAAGTGGTAAAAAGTTGCACGACCTTGCGCGTTGGGTTTAGGTGGGAGTGGGGTGGAAAGGTGGTAAAATGGTAAATTTCAACAGTTTTTCGCAAATATCTCGTTAACTATGAGGTTTAGCGCAAACTTTATTTTATATAAAATTAATTTACATTTAATTTACAATAAAAATGGTTTTATGCATTTTTCCGCTCCAGTAAAGGATTACGGAGATACGGAGGGGGCAAAAATGTAACTTTTTCTTGTTTAGCCAAAAAAAGCATGAACCCCTATGAACTCGTAATATTCGCCCCAAGTGTATTATATAAAGGGTTCAGGGAAGTGGGGACGCCAAATGGTTGTGGTGAAGAACCCAGCACAAAAGACGAACAACATTTTCGCAGATCATCCACTACTACACATATTGAAGTCAAAGTGGAAGTTGCAATTAATGTCTGTGTATGTGTAATGTGTAATGGACAAGCAGAATTTCTAACTAATACATAGTTAGAACAAGATGCAACTGATTGCTATCATCACGGTACACTTACAGCAAGCTGGCTTCAAAGTGATTCAGGCTGAAGGTGATGCTGACACCAAGATGGTTTTTACTGCAATTGACGAATCAAAAACGGAAAAAGAGGCTGTCGTGATTGGCAATGACACCGATTTATTGGTCTTGTTGGTTGTTTATGCTCCAGCCAACAAACAGTTAAAGATGACTATACCGAAGAAAGGTAAACGAGAAAAAAAAATTTACTGCATTGGAAACATTCGGCGTGGTATCGGGGAAAATGTATCTATAAATTGAAGAATGAGCACATCCTTCATTTCCCCGATACCACGCCGAATGTCTCCAATGCAGTAAATTTTTTCTTCTTGGTTATCTTTCTTCGGTACAGCCAGCTTCAACTGTTGGTTGGCTGGAGCATAAACAACCAACAAGACCAATAAATCGGTGTAATTGCCAATCACGACAGCCTCTTTTTCCGTTTTTGATTCGTCAGTTGCAGTAAAAACGATCTTGGTGTCAGCATCACCTTCAGCCTGAATCACTTTGTAGCCAGCTTGCTGTAACTGTACCGTGATGAGAGCAATCAGTTGCATCCTGTTCTTACTATTAGTTAGAAATTCTGCTTGTCCAAGAGTGACATTAATTGCATCTTCCACTTTTACTTCAACATGTGTAGTAATGGATGATCTGCTCAAATGTTGTTCGTCTTTTGTGCTGGGTTCTTCACCACAACCATCTGGCCTCCCCACTTCCTTGAACCCTTTATATAATACACTTGGAGCGAATATTACGAGTTCATAGGCATTCATCCTTTTTTTGGCCAAACAGAAAAAGTTACATTTTTACCTCCTCCTTATCTCCGCAATCCTTGACTGGAGCGCAAAAATCCGTAAGACCATTTTTATTGTAAATTAAATGTAGATAAATTTTGTATAAAATAAAGTTTGCGGTAAACCTCATGGTTAACGAGATATTTGCGAAAAACTGTTGAAACTTACCATTTTACCACCTTTCCACCCCCCCCCCCCCTCCCGCCTAAACCCGACGCGCAAAGTCGTGCAACTTTTTACCACTTAGTAAGAGGAGAGTACTGAACAGTTTGCAGCAGGGTAGAACTTTTCTTTTTGGGTGTTTGGGTTTTGACAATTGTTTAGCTATTTTTACTGTACTAAAAGCTTAGATACTTGGTGACTAGGATCAACAATACTGCATAGAATCTTCAAAAAATTTATTGATGCTGTCAACATCACTTAAGTGGGGGAAATTGTAGTTTTTTACCTTTAGTGTAGATTTCACATATTTTAAGGTTATGCCAAAAAGAACTCGCTTCTCTTGCTTTATAGAAACTGTGACCAGATTGCGCAGCGTTTTGTAGTAATTCCAATGTTCTGGCTTGGATTTTTTGAAGCCGGTGAAAGAGCGATCTTGCAATTTCATCATCAACTTTGTATTATCAGTAAACCACGGAGGTGTGCGTTTACGAAATGTGCGAGTTTTAGATGGAGCAGAAATATTGAAGATACTATGAATATTTTGATTAAGGTAATGAAGCTTATCATTGATGTCAGGTATGGTAAAAATTCTTAGCCACTGAACCAACCTTACACATTGTTGTAAGCCTTCACTATCTATATTGTAAAAATCTCTAAAAGTGTAGCTGGCAGGCTCAGTTTTTGGGATGTTGACTGAGAATGTACAATGGATAAGCTCATGGTCACTGTAAGTATGTAAATCTTTTGTGCCCGAGTTAACTATTATATTTGCGTTAGTTACAAGAATGTGATCAATTAGTGATGTCGTTTTTTCAGTAATTTTAGAGGGCATTTTAATAATCTGACTAAGCCAAACGCATCTAACATAGATCGATACTGCTTTGTTTCCACAGAATCAAATTTTAATAGGTCAATATTAACATCACCTACACAAACAATGTAATCGTAAATAGGCAATATATGGCAAAAAGTTTCAAATCCACCGATGAAATTCTTATAGTTAGCTCTGTGTGGTAGATAAATTACACCAAATGCAGGTTTTTGTTTACTTAATAAAATTTGTACCCAGTACTGCTCGTACGTGGGATCATCTGATACTGCAATAGGTTGAAAATTGAGATTTGATTTTACGTAAATCGCAACACCGCCTCCGCGATATGGACGATCTTTACCCAACAGAATATATTCCTCAATATTCTGTTGCGTAAAGATCGTCCATGGATACCATATCATTAGTAATAATAGACGTTAACCATGTTTCTGTTACTGCAACAATTAGATAATTATTATCAATAACATGCCTTCTGCCTTCTAAGTTCATGAAAAATATTTGAAAGTGATTGTGCGTTTATATGTGCAACAGTTAGGTGATTCATACCGATTTATATAAGTAATTTCTTAATATTTAGAAATGAAACAAAAAGCTTAAAAAGTAAAAAGGATTTAATGATAAAAAATGATAAAAAAGGGAATGTATTGCTATAAGCAGTTGTTCAGGGTGGGGTATGTAGTGGACTGTATGAATTTAATTTGGACAGTTGCAGGAATATCTTAGGGGTGCAGGAATTAAAAAGGGGTGCAAACCAACGGTCTCGTGCGGTCTCACACGAGATGATGTAACAAAAAAGACCTGGGGCCGTTGGTCAGCGTGAACACAGTGAAACAATAATTCAAACTGTATTATTTTAATGACTAGTTCTTTTCTATTTATACATATAAAAATACTGACTTAGCTTACAAAGTTTAATATTTGCCCTAGTTTCAGCTCGCATATGCACTTGCGTATTCAATTTCATAACAAACAAACAGCCAGTTTGCAGGATTGCAGTTTGTTGACCGGGGTCATTCGACCAGTGCTGATAATAAACGCTGATACTTTGTTTGTAATTTCCGCATGCAACAGTTTGCTTACGAAATGTATGCATATTTAATTTTTAAAGTTAAAATTATGTTTTGGTTCCTAAACATTCTGCCGAGCGACAAAGGGCCGGGATGGTGTGGCTGAGGCTGTCTCTCCATCTTCTTCGTCAGGTGGCAGTGATTGTAACCTGAAGCTCTCTGATGGGTCTGAATTTGGGCGTGGCTGCGGTTTCCTGTTCTTTCTCCAGTACTTCCATAATGTCCAGATGATACAAACTGATACCAAGATACCGATTGTAGTACCAGTGTTCACCATGATGGTATGTTGATGGTGCCACAATGGATATTCCTGATGTAGCTGCAACTCGTCTTCTTCTTCTTGTAGGCGTTGAAAATGATCGGACGGTAGCAACACAGGTTCCTCCATTTGCAGTTGAGGGTGGGTGCTCGTATTCTGCAAAGTAGTGTTAATAATTACTTGCATTGGTTTGTTGAACCCAGCTACGACAGGAATAGTAGTGAATAGCTGAGTATGCAAGGTAGTCCGTTTGGTGTATATAGTACAATCTGGGGATATCTGGATTATGCCAACATCTTGAATCTTCACATCTTCTCGATTCCCGCTGCATTGTACTGCTGCTGTTGTGGGTTGATTGGGAATAAACAACCATGTATTCGCTGCGTACAGTTTCTTCCATACCAGTGTCTTAACTGTAAACTGATGGACCAAACATTTGATCTTGTTTAATCGTTGATAGATTTCGTCAATGATGCAATTAGGATTGTCTTCAATACTTCGAACGGCGGATGGCCTACATAGGTAAAGATGTTTTCCTATTGGCTCGATCTCCTTTAACTTGTCCTCTTGGATTTCAAAATAGGTTTGTTCGTTGTAGTTGATAGCTAAGAACCCCATTGGCAAGTTCAGTGATGCGTAGGTTCCATTTCTTTTCTTTACTGGAATAGGAGTTGGTTTTATCAAGTTGTACTCCCGCTTCTCAGTTATGTGAAAATAACTGAAGATCTCGATTGATTCATTGTTGAAGCTAACTTCCATCTTGTGCGTTGGCGTAGTAAGAATCTCTAGGTTTGCTGGAAGATTGACCATTGCATTAGTCATTATTCTGTCAAATTGTGACGATGGAATAAATTGCATGATGTCTGCCCTTTTAAATTTTACATTTAGAAGTTGTTTGTACTTCTCACCCATCTCTTGTAAATAGTTGGTAGCCATCTGCTATGATGTCAACACATGTAGGTTTAGCTTGTTGTCGTCCGTCTTCTTGTACCAAGGTTCCATCTCATTGATTGCTAGCAACCCTTCATTGAGTTTTCTTCGAAAATTATCCAACTTCTGGGATATTCTGGCTTCAGTCTCATTTAGAGTTTCTGCAGTTGACAACATGATCTTCGTCTGACGATTAAATGAATGTATTAATTTTAGTTGATTTTTCTCCAATGATTCGATGTCATGGTAGACTTCATCGTTGACTCCAAACACTGAGGTTAGTAGCTGCCCTAATAATCCTCGCTTGGTTCTGACATCTTGACTATAAATGCTTCTCATATTCCAGATGATCTGTCGTTGCTGCTCTCTCAGGTGATGATTTAATTCCTTGCAATGGGATTCTGCAGATAATACCAGTGCCTTGTCGCATAAGGTATTCATTTGTTGGATTGTCTTGTTTATATTTTCTTCATCTACTTGGATGCTGGAGATGTTCACTGCTACTTCGATCCTGAAGTTTCCCCTCGTGGCCCCGTGGCCAAGTTCTTCAATGAATAGGCCAGGTGACGGATACTTTACTATATACGACCCCTTGGTTGCCGAAATTATGGTGCATAACGTAAGTAAGAGTGTTATAGTTTTTGTTACTGTTGACACTCCACTACCCCTGCTTTGCTTTCTTCTTCCTTCCTCTGCCTCCTGTCTTGGTAACGGAACGAGCTTGGTAATCGGACGCTTGAGAATTGTATCTCCCTTTGTCTTAACGGTTGCAACTCTGACAATGCCATCTGTACCTGGATGCACTTCTGTCACTCTTGCCAAAGGCCATCGATTGGGAGGACTGTTTTCATCCTTTTGTAACACTAGATCCCCTACTTGCAAATTCTCTTCCTTCGAAGTCCATTTCGTTCTGCGTTGTAAGCCAGATAGGTATTCCTTAGACCATATTTTCCAAAAGTCGTTTTTCAACTTTTGAAGTAGTTTCCATCTTGTCAGTGTTTCTGAAAGTACTTCTAATGGTGGTTCATTTGGTGTTATAAGTTCCCTTCCAATTAGAAAATGGCCAGGGGTCAACGCTACCACATCGTTGGGATCTGTGGTTAATGGACAAAGTGGTCTCGAATTGAGACATGCCTCTATTTGGTACAGGAGGGTCGATAGTTCTTCAAACGTGAGGGTACTGTTCCCTACAATCCTTTTCATGTGATACTTTGTTGACTTCACCGCTGCTTCCCAATTCCTCCGAAGTGGGGAGCTGCCGGTGGAATAAAGTGCCACTGGATTCCTTCTTGAGTAAGTTTTTCTTGAACGCTAAAGTCTCCTAGAGTTTTCTTGAAGTCCTTCTGCAGAACTCTATTTGCTCCTACAAATGTGGTTCCGTTATCGCTATAGATATGAAGGCATGTTCCTCTTCTGGATGTAAATCTTCTGAAGGCTGCCAAAAAGTCGTTTGTTGTTAGATCACTGACAGCCTCCAAATGAACTGCTTTGGTAGCCAAACATACAAAGATGACAATATATCCTTTGTATGACTTATTTCCTCTTCCTTTTGCGGTTCTGATCTGTATTGGCCCTGCATAATCCAGTCCAGTGTGAGAAATGGCAGGGACGGCGTTACTCTAGGCTCAGGTAAATTGCCCATGAGTTGCTGCAACGGTTGTCTTCTGAATGCAAAACATTTCATACAGGTGTGAATTTCTTTGCGTATTATTTTCTTCACATTGATGATCCAGAATTTTCTACGGATGTATGCTGCTGTAGCTTGACTTCCGCCATGTAGCAGTTTCTGATGGACGTCTCTCACTATTAGGTGGGCTAGATGACTATTATGGGGAATGAGAATAGGATGTTTCTCATTATATGGCAACATTGAATTTTGAAGTCGTCCTCCCACTCTAAGAGTTCCTTCATCATGGATGAATGGTCGTAATGGTGCCAAGGAACTTTTTGTGTGAACCGAGATGTTTTTCTTCAAGGTTTGAATCTCTGTTGCCCAGCTGCGTGCTTGCACTATACGGATGATTTGAATGAGGCAATTGTTGAGTTTTACTGCCGTAGGGTATTCGGTCGGAAACGGTTGTCTTCTGCATTTTTGAGCAAACCTGTTGCAGTATGCAGTGACCCGTAGTAACTTCTGCAGTGACGAATATTTGGATAAGATGTCCAATTCTTCTTTTGATGCGATAAATGCTTGGACTTGGTGAATTTTTTCCTCTTCTGTAGCTGTTATGGGAATAGTTGTTTCCGTCAGTGGCAAAGGATTAGTTCGTAACCATTGCGGCCCGTTCCACCACAATAGATGATGCTGTAGTTTGACAGGAGTGAGCCCTCGGGATACAGCGTCTGCTGGATTGTCCTCTGAGCGCACATGATGCCAATTTCCGCTGGGGGTTACTTCCAATATTTCTGTTACCCTGTTTGCAACAAATGTTTTCCATTTCTCCGGGCGTGCTCTTATCCAGGATAAGGTTATCATGGAATCTGACCACGCGAATATGGAGATGCTGGGGATGTCCAGTGCACTAATAGCTTCCTTCAACATTTTTGCTGCTAACGATGCAGCACATACCTCCAGCCTTGGCAACGTTTTCTTCATTTTTATAGGTGCAACCTTTGACTTGGCTGTCAATAGACTTATTTGAATGCGTCCGTCTTGAGACATTACCCTGCTGTAAATTACAGCACCGTAAGCTCTTTCCGACGCATCACAGAATGCATGCAGCTCCATTTCCCGGATGCTGCTGTGGTACCCTAACCATCTTAGAATAGATATGCCTTCAACCAATGGTAACTCTTCTTGAAACTGCTTCCACTCGTTCATTATTTCTGTGGCCACTGGTTGGTCCCATGATTGCTGTTGTAACCAAAGTTGTTGAATTATTAATTTGGATTTTATTACAATTGGCGCTAACCATCCTAATGGGTCAAACAAACGGGATATTTCTGACAAGATTACCCTCTTTGTAGGATTTGCATCAGCTCGAAGACTGACTCTAAACTTAAATTCGTCTGCCTTTGGACTCCAGTGTACTCCCAAGGTTTTCCTTGTTTCTCCTTCGTCGATCTCGAGTAAATTCTTGTCCTGTAAGTTATCTGGCAATTCTTCAACAAGAGCTGGGCTGTTGCTTGCCCATTTTCTGAGGGTAAACCCTCCATTTTTTAACATATTGATTAGACTTACTTGGAGATGCCTTGCTTCTTCTACGGAGTCAGTTCCCGACATTAAATCATCCACGTAGAAGTCCTTGGTTGCTACTTCTGCAGTCATTGGGTATATTTGTCTTTCATCCTCGGCTAGCTGCAAAAGGGTACGGATTGCCAGGTATGGTGCATAAGTTACAGTGGTGAGTTTAAATTCTTGAATAGGTTCGTCTGGAGAAAACCGCCATACTATCCTTTGGAGGTCCTGATCTTCTTCGGCTATCTTAATCTGACGATACATCTTTTCAATATCTGCCGAAAAAACAAATTTGTGTTTTCTCCACCTCAGCAGGATATGCTTCAAATCTTGTTGTAGTCTTGGTCCAGCAGTCATTAGCTGGTTTAAGCTAAGTCCAGTAGTGATCTTTGAGGAAGCATCATAGACTACCCTTAATTTCGTGGTTGTGCTGTCTTCCTTTACTACTGCTTGATGAGGGATGAAGTAGGTTTTTCGTATATTGGCTTCTGGTTGAACGCGTTTTATATGTCCTAGTTCTAAGTATTCCTTCATAAAGGTTTTGTATTCTTTACCTAGAACTTTATCTTCTTCTAACCGTTTCTCCAGTTGAATGAACCGTGCGATTGCCTTTTTTCTCGAATCCCCAAGCTTTTCTATTGGTTCCTTGAACGGAATTTTCACTGTATATGTACCATCAGCATTTCTCTGGTGGTTGCAGTTGTAGAATTCTTCGCATTCCTTGTCTTCGTTGGACATCATCTTTTCTGGTACAACTTCTTCAATCTCCCAAAATTTTGTGAGTTGTTCATCTTCTGCAGCACATGCGACCATGCTAAGAATTTTCCTTTTTTCTGATGGTGCTGTTGCATTCCCCGTGATGATCCATCCAAGTTCCGTGTTTTGCGCTAACAGGCCTCCGTTGAATTTTCGTACTCCTTCCAAAATGATTTCCTTGTAGATGTCTGCGCCTAGGATAACGTCTATTGGTCCAGGTTTCTGAAATAGTGGATCAGCCAACACCATATTCTTAGGCCTCGTCTTTCCACCTCATGTTAAACTGGTTGTTAAATAGCAGAAGGTTAACTCATACCTTTCTGTTAAATCTACCGGTTAATCAAAGTACGTCTTTCATGGTGTTTTTATCTTAAAGTTAGTTGACAAGCGGTTTCAAACTCTGCAGTGATTTTTACGACGCTATTGGCAATACATCTAGGGGAATTCAGTCAAACGGTAACTTCAGACGTATTTTTAATTAGTGTAAGTGTATAGGTTATGTTGTGATTTTTGGTACCGTGCACATGTTTCATGTTGAAAAGATAAATATGGGCGATAAGAAAAAAGATCGATCTGCGAATTTCAGCAGTAGTGAAAACCAGCTTTTAGTAAATCTAATATGGAAATACAGCCATATTATTGAAAATAAAAAATCAGACACTGCAATGTGGTTGGATAAAGATGAGGCGTGGAGCAAAATTATGACCGAGTTTAATGCAGTTAGTGGTCAGTTTCCACGAAACACAAAATCGCTGAAAACAAAATACGATGCGTTAAAAAAACAACTGAAGAAAAAGGCATCACGAAACAGGCAACAAAGGCTGCGAACGGGAGGTGGCACTGCAAGCATTGAAAAATATACCTCGTGGGAGGAAATTTTAATAAAAATTATTTCGGTAGCCATTGATGGCTTGCCATCAAGAAACGATGGAGACACAGAAGACATCAATGCAGCTGAAGAGCTTGCAGGCTTAAAAAGCATGGCGAAGATTGAGGCACAATCTGCGCTTACGGAAGCGAAGGCACAATTTGTGTTTGTGGAACCTGAAGCACAGCCCATGGCTGTGGAAGCAGAAGGACAACCCGTGGCTGTGGAAGAACTGCCTATAGCTGTACTACCGCACATCGAAGTAATAGATGAGCTACAAGAGGTAGTAGCTGATGTTGGGAATGCAGCAAAACGGAAGCGTACAGAAATTAGCCCATGGACCAATTGGAATCCCCAAGTTTTAAAACAACCAGTTGCTACACCTCTGCGAACTGGTATGCCTATTTTGCAATAATTATATATTTACAATGTTTACTGATTTATGTTTATTTTAACAGGCAGGAGTAAATTTAGAACCAATAAAGGATCAACCGAAAGTTTTTCCAATCTTGCAGCTGCCAAGTTGGAACTTGCTAAGCTGCAGAAGGATGCATTAGAGATTGATCTAAATATTAAAAGAAAAGAGGCAGAAGTCAAATTAGAAGCACTGGAAAGGGAAAACGAAGTGAAGGCAAAAATTCTTGAACAGCAATTAAAAAATCAGGAAATGGAGTACAATATTAAAAAGGAAATTCTTAGTGGTGTTAAGTTAGATAACGAAAATAAAATGTTAGAAAAAAACTTAAAATTAAAAATGCTAAGCGCCTATGATAATTAAAAAATAAGATAACGTGTATATATTAGCAATTAGTTTGTACTGTTAAAATCGTTTTATTTAATTTTTATTACAATAAATTAGCAAAATAATCATTTATTAAAGAATTTCCAACAACATTATCGGCTAAATTATTGTTTTCCTCATTTACTAGTTCATCGGCAACTGCAACTTCCGGATCATCAGGCGGAGCAACTTCATTATTAGCACATGCCAGATTATGTAAAACAGCAGCTGCAACTATTATATCCTGTGCAAGGGGAATTTTCACTTTCAAACCCACTGAAAGAATTGGAAACCTTTTTTTCCATACACCAAAGCATCTTTCTATAACATTACGTGTACGAATTTGTGCTTCATTGAATAAACGTTCTGCATCTGTTATAGGATTATTAAGTGGTGTTATTAGATATTGCTTTAATGCATATCCACTGTCTCCTACCAACATTGAGTTACCCATTTGTCTTGTTTCAAATCTGGCTTTGAGACGAGAATTATCAAAAATCGTACTATCGTGAGATGCACCTGGCCATCGTGCAACAATATCTAATATTTTCATATTTGCATTGCAGACCACCTGAACATTCATTGAGAAGTACCCTTTACGGTTTCTAAAATTTTCAGCATGGTCGCCTCCTACAAAAATAACGTTATTTTTTATTAAATTTCAATAGTATACAATTGAAGCTTTTAAGAACCATACATACCGGGCGATTGTAGGCGTATATGTGTACAGTCCAAAGCTCCAGTTACTCGTGGAAATCGTGCAATTGCATAAAACTCCTGTTGCAGCCTATTTACTCCATCTGGGGTTTGTGGAAAGGAGATAAATTCCCGATGTAGGCCTGCAATTGCTTCCGATACCTTCTTAACAATTCGACCAGCTGTTGATTTATGAACCCCACCAAAATCTCCTACAGCAGTATAAACATTGCCTACAGCAGGGCTGTCCAACTTCAAGGGGCCCAAGGGCCACTGTAAAAAATTTTAAGGTTGTGAGGGCCGCATCATAAAATGTGTCGTATGCGACTCTGTGAGTGATTTGTAATAAATATAAAACGTGTATATTTTAATACTAATTTTTATTTACTCAAGAAGCTTAGGTTACATTACAAAAAGCATTGAAACATAAAAGAGATATACAGGGTGTTCCCTGAGGTAACCGACAAACTTACACCATATGTTCTAGAAGTGATTTTAAACAAAAAATTCATATTCACTTTAGGCTAATTCCTTTCCGTTCTTGAGATACCGACAAAAGAAAAAAATACATCAATTAATGTAAATTTACGTATAGAGATGTGACGTTTCACCCCCTTACTAAGGGCGTCAAAGATTTACCCCTCGGGTTAAGCTCAAATCGGAGAAATACGTTCACTCAAATATATATTCGATTAGGTACAACACCAGATAATTACCAAAACAAGTATAATGTTTTTAGCTAGTTACAATCATTAATTAAAAGTAACTCTAAGTTGCACGTTATTTAAAATTAACATGTTCTTCTGGAACAGTGTCTGGTTTCGTGGGTCGAGCTGCAACCCAATGCACCGGCGAGTGTTGCGGGTCCCTATTGGTAGTCCGCCGGTACGCACGCCGATTCTTCGGGAAATGGGCTGAGTAGGTCTTTTGTTCCTGCAAACTTGACCTTCCACTCAGCAGTGATTTTAAGCTGTTATTTTCCGGTGAATTTAGCGATTTTAAGGGTTACCTGGGGCGGGCGTTAGTGCCTAAATCCAGGTGCAGAGGTTGCTGGTACCTTACGACGGCTAGGCGTCGTTCTTGGAGCGAACGCGGTGTTAAATCCTGCAGAAGGAATTTTTTCGCCTTGAGCCGGAAAATGATGTTGACATTCCTTCGGTAGGGAATTTGCGGGCTTCGAAATCGAACGTCGAAGTCCAGGAATTCGCCTTTTAATGACCAACAAGGTGCCCTGTAGGTGAGTTTATGAAGAGCGGCTACAGGACTCTAGCCGCTCACAAGCGGGGTAGAGGCTGCGATTCCTACAGGTTACAGGTTTAATTATTAGTAAAATGAGGTTATGAGGAGTATTTCACCTCTCGGGGCGCCGGGATTTGCTTTTAAAAATTAGGCGGTCAGAAATGGCTTCTAAGCAGTTAGCCCTGCAAGACACTACAGCGTATTAAGACAGGGTTAAAGCCTCAGGGATTCGATTTCCCAAGAAAGTTCAACAATCAAGATAAAATCGAATTCTAGCGGTCTTGCTCTTTTGGAAAATTTAAACTTCTCGGGCTGACAGTACAGTACGTCATCTCTCTTGAAGCCTGGTGTGGTAAGGGTTGGAGGCCTACTCCGTTAGACATTTCAGCGTGTCAGACCGGAGAGCCCAGGTAGAAAAGGAGAGGGCAGGATCAGGATTGGTGGACTCAAGAGGAATTTAATCCGCGGTCCGCAAAAATATCCTGGCGGGCCGCATGCGGCCCGCGGGCCACATGTTGGACAGCCCTGGCCTACAGCATAAAACCTAAGTGCCATTAGCAGCTGGTTAATCGGAGTGACAGCATGATTTCTACAATAAACAATAATGTTATCACTACAATAGGCCCTTTACTATTAAAATTATACGTACCTTTGAGATTTATAAGCTAATCTATGCTCAATTAAGTTCAGAAGCTGAGTTACACTTGCTTTCGTTAATCTAAATCGTCGAAAAAAGTCAACATCGTCCCAACGATCAAAATGGTTAAAACGCTGTTGCACAGTGTATGGGCGCCGTCTATTTATGTTATATAAAACTAATTCGTCTTCGTCATCAGAAGAAAATAGATCATAAAAATCTTGATCCATTTTTTGAGGTTAGCTGGCTCACATATATTATAAATACAAAACACAACGACTGAGCTTGCGCTACAGTTAACAGGCGCATTTTCACGTGATTGCGTACAACGCGGAGATTGCAGTCGTTCGATGCCGATCGGTATAGCTTCGGCTCGTTAACAACTGCGATCTTGCTGTAACAGTTGCAAAATCTGGCTGTTACGATAACTATTAGTTAGACCTAAACCCATTCGCTAAACAACGGCAACAGGAGATGGAAAGACACAAAAACGGTTTAACCACAGGTTAAAATTTAACAAACACATTACCAGAAGGTGGAAAGACGAAGCCTAAGCCACATAAAGTCACTTTTACTCCGAATAACATATACTATTTTATCCGCAAACGTATTCAGGTAAATTTCATTAATATAAATTTAAAAAAAAAGATGCATCGGCCGGGAATCGATAGGCGAGCACTGTACCCCTGCGCCAACCTCTGTTGTTCAAATGACGCGCTACTATAATGATATATGAACATACTGAATCACCCGAGCTAATAGCACACGGCCACAGCAGCTGTCACACCATAACCCACGGCGACAGATGCTCCGCTCCGCTGTTTAAAGGATTTAATTAAATTAAAACTTTCGTACTCTTTTTGAAAATAAAAACCGACCTATGATCTAAGTCTAAAAATTTGCAAAATTTTAAGCCATCATACAATTTAATCGGTCCAGTATCTTTGGAGGAGATAACGAACAAACATAGAAAGAAAGAGAGCAACGATTTTATGTGCTTAGGCACATAAAGTACGCAAAAGTTGCTATTTTATCTGCTTAAGCAGATAAAGTGACACTTTTACCTTGTCAATAGAGACACATAAATTGTAACTTTTGTGACGTTTGCGGATAAACAACCTTTTTTAAAGGATCAAATACATTGTGTGCATTATAACAATCTCCAATAGTATAATTATATAATGTTGTCTTCAATCTTGTGATTACATGTTCCTTAGCGGAAATTCACGAAAATGTTTCCTTTAAACAAGTATCCGGACCAATTGATAGTCGATACCAATCTGTTTGTTTACTCCTGGATTTGTAATTTGGCAAATAAATTTGTTTAATTTGAGATCATCCATATTAGACAGACAATCCCCGCTGTCTACAATCACATTACAATTTTCCTGGTACTCTCCTTGGTGGCAAAAGTTGTGATTAGTCATTAAGTAATCGCACATATCCGTGCAAATATCAGCAAAGTCTTGTGTTATATTCAAATCCATGAGGTGGAAGACATCTATGTGGAGCTGTTTTAAAATTTCTGGTATTTCTTCTAACAGGGTCTGCACATTAACGTCAGCTAGTTCTACTTTGTACATAATTACTACCGGATTTTTATATTTTTTGTGGTTCGAAACTTTACTACGAGGAGATCGTAACACCCCAGACAGAGATGATAACAACATCTCTAGCGCAATAATTGACTGTTGCATAATATATTTGTAATAATTTTATACATGTACGTTTTAGACAAATAAATACAAGCATATTTACAATTGTTTAAAACTGTTACAGGAACATGTCAGGTTGACCAGTGGTCTATTTATTCATCGCCGCAAATTTTCAGACTCTGAAAATGGAGGGCATTAACCACATCCGGTGTAAATTTCCAAACAAAGACTCCATTCAATTATTTTTAGCAGTCGTGCAGATTTTCAAACAATGGCTTCATTGTTCAATTATTTTTACCAACCTTGCACATTTTTAAATAATCACATCCGTTTAAACAACTCTGAACAAGTTTGAACCCCCCGACAATAACATCCGGTTTATTTTTAGCAACCTTGCACATTTCTCAAACTATGACTCTATAATATTATTTTTAGCTGCATTCAGCAAATGCGCAGACAATAACATCCTGCCAGACGCCCACATCCGCTTAAACAAGTCTCGACAAGTCTGACATCTGCATTCCCAGACAATGACTCAGCGTAGGAATCTTGTTTTTCCATGTTTGGAAAAAAAATTTCAAAATTAGAGTTAGCCCCAAAATTCATCGTGGGAATCTTGTAAAAAATTTCAAAATTAGACATTTAGCTGCAAAATTCATCATAGCCCCAACCCCAGATGGCACGCCACATAATCTTGACCTCGCCACGTGACATTGAGGTCAATGACCTCGCAACGTGACCTTGAAAACCCTAAGGTTAAAAGTGCACCAGAACCCTAGCTACACTACTAACAACTTAAAATATGCACTAAACTTATTGGTGAAAATAATAGTTCAATGTGGAAATCAGGCTCTTTTTACAACCTGTGTCGCCAAAAATGTCTTTACGTCTTACTACAGTATATAGTGTGTCCCAGATCGAGTGGGATTGCATGGGTAACTTTCTTATCATTGAAGATAGAAATTTGGTTAAATGGGCAATGTTTTGCAGTTTCATATGCTGATTTAAAATCTGTTTGAAAAAGTTCAAAATGTCGAACCAGTCAGAAGTTATTAAAAAAAACTAAAAACTGTAATTTTCTTGTATGTCAAATATCTTGGTAAGTATAAGAGATACGAAAAAAGTTTCATATGAAAGTCACTGTTTTCGATGAGACCAATTTAAAATTGGTGTCGAACAAAAATTCAAGATGGCTGCCTTTGAAGTACTTGTATCAACTTTCTTAAGTTAAATGGGCGCCATATTGGACTTTTAGGTTACTGAATATAATTTTTTATTCTCTTTTCAACAATGTAAGATAAGGTATTATTGAATAAAAATGCTAGTAAAATTAATTGTTTTTACATTTTAATCGAGTATGCTTACATGGATTCAAACAAAAAAAAATATTTAAAAAACAAAACGTAATCCTGATAATCACATGAAATGATTAAAATGCTGGCCATTGTTAGCTAAACATAGTTGACACCATTTGACCACAGAATAAACACCTAACGGACTCAGAAGCGACACTCCGCGGCGGCGCCTTTTATGTTTGAGTTGCCTTATTTTGGTCAGGCGGCCATACTGTGAGCAAGTAGAAAAGGCGGGAAATTTAAAAAGTTGAATTATAGGCGCACCACCGACAATACCTGTTAAAACCAATCCATGGAAACAAACGGCATGACGTCACAAATGTACTCGCTATCGCTACGCATGCGCACTGATTTTTAGACCTCTGCCAAAGTCGCGAGTGCCGCTTCTGAGTCCGTTAGGTGTTTATTCTGTGATTTGACGACACGACGGGTTACTTTACGCAAACTTTGTTATTGTTTTTCATCATAGCTACTTACCTACTTGATTATACATATAAAAAGTAATAACACGATGTTTTTTTGTGGTTCAAGTACTTAGTACTGAATTAACATGTTGTATTTCTTATTTTTTTGATAAAATAAACCTTTTTCGAGAAAAACGTAAAAATCTGTAACAGCAATTTCGTTCATTGGAAGTTAATGGGACTTAAACGGCTTCGTTTTCAAAATACAGTTTAAAGAAGTTTTAAAAATATATTGCTTAATATCAAAAAATCTTACAGTAGCAAAACTTTTGTCTAAAAAATAGTGGCCTTCCAGATTTTTCTAAAATAAGGTAACTGAGGTCGCCCCGATGCACGCCACTGCTGAAAATAAATTAAATTTCTCAACAATGCCACTTTATGAAATACTAACCTACACCAAGTTTCATTAGAATACCTCTGGTTTCCAAATTTTTTAAAAAAAATATTTTTGTTTAAACTACAACATCCTGTATCTTGAAAACGAAGCCGTTTAGGTCCCATGGTTGTATGAACTTTTTTGTATATTTCGTGCTGTAGAACACATCCCTAAAATAGTGCCGTGCAATTCCGAAACACCCTGTATAATTCCAAAGTTAATAACTACTGGTGTATAGTCTGTTCAATAAACATAAAAACACAAAGTGGCCTTTGATTTCCAAAATTTCCTGAGTGTACTCCCAAAATTCATCTTTGTCTAGGAATGTACTTCCAAGAAGTTACTGAAACAATTAGGTTAAGGGTGTGACATTTACTTCCCATCTGTCGTAAATAACTACTTTTAAGGATATTATACAATTACTGTGTTGGATACTATTGAAGTAGCGTTTATTAATAGATACTTTTATTACGTTTTATAAAACTTCAAGTGATACTTTCTATACTTTGACACTGGCAGTGAGAAATATTGTCATTTTTAAATTCAAATCTGCCTGTATACAGGTGTAGAAACCTTTGCAATACAAAATACAGAATCCCTAATACAAAAATTGTATACACATGCCAAATTAAAAAATAATAAAATGTTTTTGTGTTTACTGCATATATTTTTACTTCTATATTGCTAGTAGGGTCTCGGAACAGGAGAAAACATTACGGCGCCGACATAGTCTCACTCTGAACACTACGCGTCTCGTGCGCATGCCTAAGAATTCGAACTCCGCCTTTAGAAGCGAATTTTAAACTTGACCACTTCCCCACCTTGCTGGACGACGCTTGCGCACAGCTCACCAAGTGTGTAAAAGAATTGGTTGTTTGTCTCACTTACGCTGTGACCTCCCCTCTTACACACGCTAGCCATATAGTACTATTAAATACCTATGGGGCCACAATTATAGTGCAGAGAGATTTTCTTTACTACGAACACGGCAGACGATATGTCGAATTTACAAATGCCGAGAATTTGACGTTGACAGTTCGCGTATTTTGTCAGTAGATAATATTTGTTGTCATTTTTATCTTAAAATCGAACTACGGAGCAACGGAATAGTGGAAATTGTAAAATGGTATTATCAGGGTCCAGCGGTCCGGGAAATTCAAAATTCTTTACCATTGGAAATAGGCGTTCTTCATCGTTATCAACGTTACACAGAGTTATTTCAAATTTTGAAAAAATTCGATGTGTTTCACCCCAAAAGCACAAAAGGCCTCGTGTTCCCAACAAAGACCGAAATTTAAAAGAGGTTTGTATTACCGTTAATGACTATCCAGATTATTCATTTAAATAAATTGCAGAACTAGTAGATTTAGCTGCGATATTTTTTCCGATGGCTATTTTGGATGGATGGAATTTTGTGAAACTGTGACAGTAATGCCGAAAATGTTCTCTAGAAAGTCGTTTTCACAAATAAGTCGACATTTCCAGTGGATGGTCGCAAGAAAACCTGTATTTTGAATCCCGGACCCAGTACCCCAATAAATTAAATGTTTGCGTAGGAATGCTGGGTGAGAACATGATGGGTACCTATTTTTTATTGATGCAACCCTAATAACCGGCCCTAAATACATTAAATATTACTACAGCAGCAAATCATTTCAGAAATTCGACGTTTAGCGGTGCGAGATTTAATGAACTTTAGTTCAAGAATATCTGAACAATACATTCCCAAATAGACTGTTGAATGGACGAGGAACCATTTTGTAACCAGCTAAATCTCCAGAACTCTCTCCCAACGATTTCTTCTTATGTGGCTACATAAACTCGAAAATTTATTGTCCGGCGAAAATTAGACCCGTGCGGACGTGCTCTGTGCAGTGCAAGTGATATCGAGGTTTGCATTCTCACATTGCTTTTCTAACTTTTAAAAATAACACCCGTTCAATAAAATAAATAATAAAAAATTTATACAACCATCTAGCCTCCGCGGGGAGGCTAGACTACCGTTCACTATCTCGCTGATAACCCCACGATAATCAACATGACCGATAATCCACAACAACGAGAAAAAAGAAAACTAGACGACTTATCGCCGCAACCAAATGATGTGCAAAAGCGATACATCTTAAAAACAGACCAACTCATTACATCAAACAGATTTTATTTGCCACCAAATTTGGAGTCCCAAATGGACACAAACGAACAACAAACTGATAAAGATAATACAATCCAAACAGCTGACACACCGGTTTTAAAACCCAAACAAAAAGTCAAAATACCTCCTATCTACTTGCACAATGCAAGCGCCAATAACCACCTGGAAATAGTAAAGGATATTAAAAACATAGCTAAAGCTGAATTTTCGACAACTTACAATCAAAATTTCCTTCGAATCAATTTAAATAGCGAAGATGATTACCGCGAAATAACAAAATATTATACAGCCAATAATATTAAATATCACACCTTTCAGAATCCTCAAACGAAACCAATAAACGTAGTTATTAAAAACCTACCTATTTCATTAACATCAGAAGAAATTCAACAAGAACTGATTACACTTGGCCACCCAATCAATAAAGTTACGCGCTTGTTAAACAGAAATAAAAAGCCTATACCTGTTTGTGCAGTCGAACTAAATAACGTTGAAGAAGCAAATAAGATTTTTAAAATAAACACTCTCTTCTACACAGTAGTAAATGTTGAGCCCAGGAAAAAGTCCGCAGACATCCCACAATGTTTTAATTGCCAAAGATTTGGTCATACCCGAAATTATTGTCACCTTGAACCAAGATGTGTCAAATGTAAAGGTAGTCATCCATACAAAGAATGCGCTAAAGATCAAAAAGACCCCCCCGTATGTGTCAACTGCGGAGGCAATCATCCTGCTAATTTCCGGGGATGTAAATATTACCAGGACACACTAAATAGGTTAAACTCCAAACGCCATGAACCAAGGCGACAGGAACCCACTAATAACTATCAAACAGTTAACCCGAACCTGACATACGCTAATGCTGTAACCAACGCGACAACACCCACTTCTGAATCATCACTGATAGATACCATCCTTAAATTTATCCTCAAATTAATAACTCCTCACTTAGAACAAATCAAATCCTTTGTAATACAAAATATCCTACCCAACCTCTTCAATGGACCATAGTTACTCAAGAATCCTTAGAAACTTAACACTCCTGAATTGGAATTGTAATGGACTGAAAACTCAAAGAGCTACTTTCATTAGTTTCCTAGAACGGCACAAGATCGACATAGCGTGTGTTACAGAGACGCACTTTATTGATAACAATAATTTTAAAATTCCCGGTTATAATATTTACCGAAAAGATCGAACGGGCACTACTGCCTCCGGAGGTGTAGCGATATTCGTAAAACGCCAAATTGTACAGTATCCCCTACCAGATATAAATCTCAAGAGCCTGGAAGCCACATCGATTAAGGTGCAATTGGACGATAATCAATACATAAAACTGATATGTGCTTACAAACAGCCTAACAGAAGAATCATGGAAGAAGATATCTCGGAAATATTCAGTGTTAATGAAGCAACCATACTCTTGGGAGACCTTAACTGCAAGAACACCATATGGGGATGCAGGGCAAGCAATCCAGATGGAGTGAAATTAAGTCAAATAACAGCAACCCATGCAGTTCAAATATCACCGCCATCCGAGTACACGTACTTCCCTTATCGCCAAGACCATTTGCCTGATATATTAGATATTTCATTACATAAATACTTTGATAAACCTATCCATCAAACAGTTTTAACGGAACTTGATTCCGATCACTTACCTATCTTAATATCCTTCTTTAGTGAGCCGCAATACGCACAAAAAATACCACGTCTGATAAATGGGAAAGTAGACTGGGATGAATTCCAAGAAGTACTAGACAACAATATTAAATGCCCACCGAAATTAGAGACAACAGAAGAAGTTGATGATGCAATACGCGAATATACTTATGCAATTAAGCACAGCACCCAACTTTCGACATTACCTGCTAGAACTAAGAGACTTGATAATACTGCACAACCGCCTAAATATATACTACAACTCATTCAAGAAAAGAACAAAACCCGTAGAGAATGGCAAAGAACACGATCCCCACAAACCAAGATCCTGCTCAACCGATTAACGCATAAAGTGAGATGGGAATTAGAAAAGTACCGCTGTCAAATGTATTCCCGATACGTAGAACAACTAGAGCCACGTGACCCCACGCTATGGCTCGCAACACGAAGAATTCTGAAACAACACCCAGTAATGCCGTCGCTATCAGCAAATGGCAACATATACAGTTCTGATATAGAAAAATGCAACCTTCTTGCAGACCATCTCGAATGTGTATTTACACCAACACAAGAACAGCGCAATATGGAGTTCATACGCACCGTAGAAGATTATGTAACCACCCATACACCGCACAATTCCTTCGATTTGCAACCAACTTCCCCAGGGGAAATTAAAACATTCATAAATAATCTCCCGCTCAAAAAATCGCCCGGTCACGACCTGATCCCAAACATCGTTCTAAAGAAGCTAACTACAAAATCCTTAGCTTTCCTTGCATCCATATTTAATGCGTGCCTGCGCTTATCGTATTTTCCGAATACATGGAAAATATCTCAGATCATGATGTTTCACAAGCCTGGGAAGGACAAAACTAAACCCGAGAGTTATCGTCCCATAAGCCTATTGCCAACACTCTCTAAGCTGCTAGAAAAGGTAATTTACGCTCGTCTAAACGAAAAAGCTACTGAACTGAGCATTTTGCCCAACTTTCAGTTTGGCTTCAGACGGAATCATGCAACAACCCACCAGCTTCTGCGATTAACTGAACTAATTGAAGAAGGCTTCGAAAATAAAAAATATACCGTTATTGTGTTTATGGATATACAGCAGGCTTTCGACAAGGTGTGGATTAAAGGTCTAGCATATAAACTAATTCAACTTCAACTCCCAAACTACTTAATTAGAGTTCTGCTATCATTTTTAACTAACAGAACCTTTACAGTAAGAATAAACGGTACAACTTCAGCCTTAAAAAATATCACCGCAGGAGTCCCTCAAGGCAGTATACTGGGACCCATTTTATTCAATCTGTTCGTCCATGACATCCCAACACCAGAAAATTCATCAATGGCGATGTTTGCCGATGACACGTCAATAATTTCCCAAGACTGTAATCAAGAAGCTGCCATCCGTCAGGCCCAAACAGCAGTTGACGAAATCAGTGAGTGGTTTTCAAAATGGTGCCTAACAATTAATCCAACGAAGTGCATTGCGAAAATATTTACCCTTAAACGCATTCGGATATTCCCAAATATAACAATTCACAACAGCAGAATTGAATGGAGCCCTCGTGATGGAGCAGTTAAGTACTTGGGAGTTTTTCTGGACACCCGACTTAGCTGGGGATATCACATCAACAAAAAACTAAATCAGTGCCATGCCAGACTTGTCCAGCTGTACCCACTACTGAACAGAAAATCGCCACTTCGAATCGAATGCTCTCTGTTATTATACAAATCGCTGCTACGACCAGTAATTACTTATGCGTGTAGCGTTTGGGGCAACACATCACGTACCAATTTAAAGAAAGTTCAAACCCTTCAAAATAAAATTCTAAGGATAGTAGTAAACGCCCCTTGGTTTGTAAGAAACGAACAACTCCACTTCGAACTCGCCGTTCCTACCATACAGCAGCACATCAAAAAAGTGACGAAAAAGTTTTTGATAAATATCAATCAATGTCAAAACGCCGTACACTATTCAATAGGAAGACAAAGTATTCACACTAGATTGAAAAGAAAACTTCCGCAGGACATATACTTAACATCCGATGACTCAGCAGTAGAAGATAATGTGTAGTGCCTAATTATTAACTAAATCAATTCGTGCCTCTTAGATATCAGTTGTATTTTTTCTGTTCTTATGTCTGTTAGTGTAATTTGTTAATTATGTATTAATCAACAAAGCTATGAATAGCAATTTGTTTGCTGAACTGGCTAATTACTAAATAAAAAAAAAATAAAAAAACTCGAAAATTTATTTTTTCCGGATAATACAACTAACGATTTGAAGAACTGTGTTAAGTGTTTTATAAAATTGTGCCGCCTCGCTTGCAGTTGTGTATTTTACTATGCGCATTCCAGAACTTGGAGCGGGCCTCCCCTCGCCACTTCACTTACCCTCCGTCAGTCAACGAGACTGGACGCGAGCAGTCCACTCCGAGAAACGCTAATTCTTTGTTTAGATGTTCAAATGTTTGTGTGTTAATTTATTGCAAATAAATTACCTACTTTGCTTTCAACGAGTGTATAATTTAGTGAAGAATAAATCCATACAGTCCACTACAGTTCAATTCGAGCTCGCAACCAGAAATTTCTAACATAACGGAAAACTGGGAAGCTCCCCCACATTGGTTCCTTCGAGCCGCATGGTCCATCGGCCCGGATTAGCAGCCCAAATTGGTCAACCAGGCAAATACAACAAGGCAAGTTTCAATCGCCCCTAACGAGAGGAAGGAAGAGAGCATATACGGTGCTATAAACGTGGGAGCGAGAAAGCCAAACGCCGAGTTCCGCGCCAACGTGCAGGTGTGCAATCAAAACCGGCCGGCGGCGTTTCGACGCAGTACAAACCACAGTAACGAAAAAGGCGGCACATACACCAATATCAATGTAAGCCTAATTTCCTTTTTTGCGATTTCCTATGCATGAATTTGGTTTTCTATCATCTGTGTCTGCACGTGCACAATTTGATTTGTGTATTAGTGCGTAAACAAATGGTTTATGAGTCATATAAACATTTTAATTGCGTAAAATGCCAATTTGTTTCGCTTGTTCGCGAGTACAGTATCCCCTGCATTTTTCAAATTGCAGTCGAATTATTCACAAGTTAATCTCGCGTTGTACCAGGGCCGTTTTCGCGTCGTAGCGCCAAGTTAATTTCGCGTCGTTATCAGGGCTGTCTTTGCGTTGTAAACAAAATTCCGTATCAGTGGCGTACGAAAGTTTGTTCTATCTGTTAAATTGTTTTAATTTCAACAATTATGGATCCGCTTGTAAGAGCACGAGGCTCTATCAAAGGCAAGCTTACGCGTTTCGCAAATTACGTGCAATCTTTGCAAATAATTCACGATGAAGATCAATTGTTATCTAGCGCTCAGATTATTCAATTGCAAAAAAGATTGGATGCTACAGCCATCTTGTTATCAGAATATTATGAGGTTCATGAACAAATTTTAGAAACCAGTAAGGATGCAGAATCTGAAATGCAGCAACAAGTCGAATTTGAAGACTGTTATTTTTTTGCAATCTCACAAGCTGAATATTTGATTAATGAATACAACAAACAGTCTGATGTTGCACCAGATCGTTCTGGATCTCCTACCCGTAGCGTGAGATCAGGGCATTCAAACTGCAGCTCACATTGCAATACTCGAGCTGTACGCCTTCCTACCAACTCGATTCCTAAATACTCAGGAAAGGTGTCAGAGTGGTTGGAATTTTGTGAGATTTTTATTAGTTTAATTCATGAGAATCAAACGCTAACTAATATTCAAAAGCTGCATTACTTAAAGGCTAGTTTACAGGGTGATGCAAGCCAAATTATAAAAAGTTTAGAGTTTACTGCGAGTAATTATATTCTAGCTTGGGTTGCATTGTGTAATCGTTACAATGATCCAAAAATTCTGATTCATAACCACCTCAATGCTATTTTCGAACTTGAATCGTGCAGTAAGGAATCTGCAACTAAATTACGTACGATTAGCGATATGTTATTCAAACATTTTACAGCAATCAAATCATTAGCTACCGAAAGCGAGCTTCTTGATATTGTTAGAATTTATGTCGTTTCTAAAAAACTGGACCCCACGACATTCCGTGAATGGGAGGTCCTTAGCAACCGGTCAAGTTCTGACCTGCTTAATCTTGACGAGTTCAAGGAATTTCTGCAAAACACAGCAAATCTTCTAGAAACTATCGAAGTAAAAAATATTAAGCTTGTACCCGAAAAGTCTTCCAAGGTACATTCGAAATCATTTGTGTCAGGTACCCCTTCGTGTCCATTTTGTAAAGGATCTCATCCCTTGTACAAATGCGATTAGTTTATCAAGCTGTCTTCTCTTGACAGAAATGCAAAGGCAAAAGAGCTCCGTGTATGCTTTAATTGCCTAACTCAGGGTCACCTTTCGAGCCGCTGTAGCTCCAAATATACGTGTAGAAAGTGCAAATCAAGGCACAACACCCTTCTTCATGAGGATAAACCTCAAAACGCTTCTTCTAGTCAACCAGGATCTGCGATGTCGGCAGAAAGCCCTGTTGAAGTAAATCAATCGATTTCTGCATTCTGTTCGAATGCTTTGCAGGTACTCTTACCTACGGCTACCGCTAAACTCATCGCTGATGATGGTACGCCTCATGTTGTGCGAATCCTGCTGGATTCCGGTTCCCAATCGAACTTCATACGTTCAAATTTGTGTAAAAGGTTGAAGCTTCCAATTCGCGAAGTCAACGTTACTGTTTCTGGCTTAAGTAAAGCTACTTCTCAAATCAAAGCTAGGTGTGATATCAAGCTGCAAGCCCCTCACACCTCATACAGTATTGGTCTATCCTGTCTTGTTTTCGATGAGATTACAGGTACAACCCCAAGTTTTCGCGTCCAGCGAAACAGTTTCAAGGTTCCTGATAACATCAAGTTATCAGATCTGTCCTATGACCAACCGGGCACCATCGACATTCTGATTGGCTCGCCCATTTTCTGGCAGCTCCTTTGTATTGGACAAATTGGTCTAGGCACAAATCTTCCCATCCTCCAAAAACTCGTTTTGGCTGGATTGTTTCTGGCCCTACAGGCCCCCCTTCTGCGTACCCTGTACAGTGCAATCTTGGCACGATCGAGGATGCTTCTGACCCCATTGTTAGGTTTTGGCAACTCGAACATTACCCAGAGGAAAAGGTCCGCACAAATGAAGAGAACGCCTGTGAGGCACATTTCGTGCAAAATACGCGACGAGAAGCGAATGGTCGATTCGTTGTCTCTATCCCTCTCAAGAAACCTGTAGAGGTATTGGGTGATTCATTGCAAATCGCTCAGAAAAGATTCTTATCATTAGAGAAGCGGTTACAAGCGAACCCTGACTTGTCCAATCGCTATTCGAGTTTCATGAATGAATATTCTGAATTAGGTCATATGTCCGTTTCGGGATACGGAAAGTTCGTTCCCCACATGTCGTTCCCCACATTTCGTACCCCACATTTCGTTCCGGGGGTATTTCCTCTCCCCACATCTTGTACCCGGAAACTTCGTTCCCGAGCGAGCTCAATTTATCTCCTAGATTACAGGGCGTTGAAAAACGAGTGCAGCGATCGGAATACAGTTAGAAAATGAAAGATATTTTAATTAATTTATGTATGATAAGAACAAAATGAATTGTATTTATTAAAAATGACGGTTTAATCTAAGTACGTATCTTCCTAATATTTTTTATAGGGCCATAATTTCTCATTCTGAACAACTTTTCTTAGTAATATTTTGCCGTATCATAAACAAAAAGGGTAGTTTACTTGAAAAAAAATTTTTTTTTGCTTAACTGTCAAGGCCGACGTGTTTTTGAAAAACTGAAAATTTTCTTAAAATTCTTTACAAACCAAGCAGGAATTGCAATTCCTATAACATTTTTATATAAAACCAAAGAGCATATATGCTCTTTGGTAAAACTAAAAATAAAATTTAGTTCCCACTTGTAAACTCAATCCGGGGACATACTGTATATAGTTCTTATCAGTTTATTATAATAAATAAATTAATAAAAAAAATTTTCATTTTTCTAACTGCATTCCGATCGCTGTACTCGTTTTTCAACACCGTGTAATCTAGGAGACAAATTGAGCTCGCTCGGGAACGAAGTTTCCGGGTACGAGATGTGGGGAGACGAAATATCCCCGGAACGAAATGTGGGGTACGAAATGTGGGGAACGAAATGTGGGGAACGAACTTTCCGCAAACCGTCCGTTTCAAACCCTAATTCAAATGAGATATCCTATTATCTACCCCACCACGGAGTCTTAAAAGAGGAAAGCCTGACAACTAAACTCCGAGTTGTATTCAATGGTTCCCAAGCAACCACTTCCGGGCAATCTCTGAACAGTATTCAGATGGTTGGCCCAACCATGCAACAAGACTTATTTTCAATTCTTGTTCGCTTTCGCAAGCATTTGTTTGCTATATCAGCCGACATTGAGAAGATGTATCGTCAGGTTCTGGTTAATCCTAACCATAGGCCCCTTCAGAGAATCCTGTGGCGATCCTCTCCAACTGAGCCTCTTCTGTCATACGATCTGAATACAGCTACTTATGGCACCTCTTCAGCGTCTTTTCTTGCCATTCGATGTTTGACCCAATTGGGCATCGAATGTGTAGCTTCAAATCCCGAAGTCTCTCGAGTGATAAAGGAGGACTTCTACGTCGACGACCTTCTGACAGGTGCCGACACTCCTGAGAAAGCGCGTACTCTCTGTTCAAACTTGAATCAGATTCTTGATTCAGGCTGCTTCAAACTTAGAAAGTGGATTTCTAATTCTCCAGAAGTTCTCGATGGAATCCCAGATTCCGATTTGCATCCGGGTGTTCTTGATTTCAGTGCACATGAGCACACAAGCACCCTTGGTTTGATTTGGTCTTTCAAAAGCGATCATCTGATGTTCAATATTTCAAATTCTACAAGTAGTAAGGCTACCAAGCGTAGCATCTTGTCTGAAATATCACAGATATTTGACCCGCTGGGTCTGCTAAGTCCATGCACCATGAGTGCCAAGGTTCTTTTGCAACAACTTTGGATGGAAAAGTTGAATTGGGATGAACCCGTTCCCAACGCCATCCAAGAAAAATGGTTTACATATCGGCGTGATCTTCTCATGCTCAATGATTTAGCAATTCCTCGTCACGTCCTCTGTCGGCGCGTGGTTGAGATAGAACTCCATGGTTTCTGCGACGCCTCCAACAATGGTTACGGTTCGTCGATATACCTCCGTTCCAAGAATCAGGAAGGGGAAGTACAAGTTCACCTTCTCTGTTCCAAGGCCAAGGTAGCCCCTTTAAAGCCCTTGACAATTCCGAAGCTCGAGCTCTGCGGAGCTGTTCTTCTAAGTAAACTTTCCGTGCAAGTCATAAAGGCACTTGATTTGCCCATATCTAGAATTGGTTTGTGGACAGATTCCACAATAGTGCTAGGATGGTTGAAAACCAGTCCGAATCTTCTTAAAACTTTTGTGTGCAACGGAGTTGCAGATGTTCAGCAACTCACTTCTGATGCCACGTGGAGGCATGTTCCTACCGCGTCGAATCCTGCTGATCTTCTCACTAGGAGAATCCCTCCTTTAGTCTTAAAAGAATTAAGCCTTTGGTGGCATGGTCCCGCCTGGCTAAGCGAAGGTGAGGCATCTTGGCCTACTTCCAGACATGTTCTTGCTGAGCTTTCAGAATTCAAAAAAGAAGTTCAGAGTTTTTCTGTAACCTCTGTTGAACCATTTCCGTTCAATCAGTATTCAAGTTTGGCTCGATTACAACGAGTTACAGCTTATTGCTTTCGTTTTTATAACAATGCGCGGACCCCCAAAGCTGATCGTCTTTCTGGGCTCCTTTCTACAGATGAACTGCAATCATCCCTTGTAAGGCTTGCAGGGTTTTCACAACGCGAGTCATTTCCTGACGAATTTAAGCTGTTGTCACAGAACAAGCCTGTGAAACAATCTTCTGCTTTGATATCCTTGAATCCCTTTCTGGATTCCAAGGGACTGCTAAGAATTGGTGGTAGGCTCCACAACTCTCAATTACCTTTTGACAAGAAGTTTCCTCTAGTGATTTCTGGCAAACATCCATTCGCCAAACTCTTAGTCTCACATGAGCACCTTCGGCTTCTCCATGCCGGACCTCAAATGCTGTTAGCTAATCTCAGAGAACGATATTGGATTACCTCTGGCAGAAATATAGTCAAGCAAGTGGTTCATCAGTGCTTGCGGTATTTTAGATTTTCTCCTAAGTTAACCGAACCCATAATGGGAGATCTGCCAGCCTCTCGTATTCAATCATCTCCCCCATTTCATACGACTGGTATCGATTATGGCGGACCTTTTATGATAAAGGATCGCAAAGGACGTGGTTCTAAACTAGTGAAGTCCTACCGTTGTCTATTCGTTTGTTTTGTCACAAAAGCAGTGCACCTTGAATTGGTCGCTGAACTTTCTACTGAAACCTTCTTAATTGCTTTTCGCCGGTTTGTAGCTCGTCGAGGCAAACCGCTTCATGTCTATTCAGACAATGGCACTAATTTTGTAGGCGCTAATTCCAAATTAATCGAATTAGGCAATTTTCTTGCGGAACAAGGCCTTTCTATTTCCGAATCAGTCGCGAACGACGGAGTAGCTTGGCATTTTATACCCGCGCACAGTCCCCACTTTGGCGGATTGTGGGAGGCCGGAATTAAGTCCTCCAAGCATCACATACAGCGCGTTATAGGTAACGCTAGTCTAAATTACGATGAATTTTGCACTTTGCAAGCACAGGTGAAAGCGACCTTAAACTCCCGACCCCTGTCTCCTTTGTCCGCTGATCCAAACGACCTTCAGCCTTTGACTCCTGCTCATTTTCTGATCGGTCGTCCTTTGGTGTCACTGCCTGATCCCAACGTTACTGAGATAGCCGAGTCTCGGCTGTCTAGATACCAAAGGATACAACAGCTCCACCAGAATGTATGGAAAAGATGGAGTAAGGAGTACATCTCAGAACTCCAACAGCGCACCAAATGGCGCACACATTTTTCGGACCTCCAGCCTGGTTCCATGGTCCTCATCAAGGATGACAATCTTCCCCCTCTGAAGTGGAGGTTAGGCCGGGTCACCGAGCTGCACCCTGGCCTTGACGGCGTTACTCGTGTTGCGTCAGTGAAAACTGTGTCAGGGATCGTAAAGCGATCCTTCGCCAAATTGTGTCCGCTACCTAGTGTTGTGAACTAGCACGTTAGCGTCCTGCGCAGTGTTTCGTAAAGCCTTTTGGCTTTCCATTGTTCGGGTTTTCTTGTATTACCTTAAGATCTATGTATTATTATGCTTTGTATATGTCGATTTTATTTACATGTCTTACTCTAGCTGTTACATGTCAAATTTGTACTGTTGTTATTTGAAAGGTTACCCTTTCCAAGCCGGGCGGTATGTTAAGTGTTTTATAAAATTGTGGCGCCTCGCTTGCAGTTGTGTATTTTACTATGCGCATTCCAGAACTTGGAGCGGGCCTCCCCTCGCCACTTCACTTACCCTCCGTCAGTCAACGAGACTGGACGCGAGCAGTCCACTCCGAGAAACGCTAATTCTTTGTTTAAATGTTCAAATGTTTGTGTGTTAATTTATTGCAAATAAATTACCTACTTTGCTTTCAACGAGTGTATAATTTAGTGAAGAATAAATCCATACAGTCCACTACAGTTCAATTCGAGCTCGCAACCAGAAATTTCTAACATAACGGTAAACTGGGAAGCTCCCCCACAAACTGCATTTAAAAATTAAAGAGTTACATCAGAGTACTAGCACTAATAAGTTGGCTAATGTGCGGAGAAGTTTCTATGATCGCTTAGGATATTGTTTAGCGCAAGAAGGCAGGCTCTTTGAACACGAGCTAATTTAAACTTCTTGAGTTTTGTTGTTTGAAATAAAAATAGTTTTACTTTTGTTTACATCTTTTTTTGCTATGAGTTAGATTGTTCGGAATAAAATATTTATTTGTTCGGAATGCGTTTTACTTTGTAAACTACCTTCTTTTACTTTACTATTAATCTCTAAAAATCCTGTTTTTTAATTCTGAATTTATCATCTGAATTAATCACAGAACAACACAGTACCTTATACATTCTATATGTGATATAATAATTTATTAACAAAAATTACACTTGGCGTGGATGCCTCGCCTGCGTTGAACAATTACTTAAATAATCAACTCAGACGACCCGTGAACTAATATCATTAATATCAGGGTACCTTAGATGGATCCTCCATCGGTCTTGGCGTGTTTTTAGGTAATCGTAAATTCTTTTTGATTTACTAGTGTTCGCAGTTCATGATTTTTTACTGTATATAACAGCAATGAGATAACATGAACAACAAAATAGAATGCTTGAGTAAGAAAGAGATGACCATACAATAAAATTATTTTAGTAGGCATGTCATAATTAAAATAAGCGTCATGCCTACTCGAATATTTACTACTATGTTTATCTCTTTCTTACTCAAGCAATACGTGTTATTTTCTTGTTCATGTTATCTCATTGCTGTTATATACAGGGGATTTATTTTAATGGTTAACATAAGAGTTTCGTTACTATGCCAGCATTTAATCATACAGGTCACTTCCATGGTTACAAATGAGACCAATAGATTACAGCGTGTATTTTATGAGTTAACATAGGATTTATAACTTGTCAAAAAGACAACTAAAAGTTATCCTAATGTGTACAACTGAAGAAAAGCTACAACTTGCGAGTTGTACCTAGGTATCTACTTTTTTGTTGCATAGGTACTTACATTTCGGTAACAAAATTGAAGTTTCTTATTAGCAAGTACCTAATTTAAATTCGTATGTTAACTCGTAAAATAAACGCTCTAATCTATTGGTCTCATTTGTAACCATGGAAGTGACGTGTATGATTAAATGCTAGCATGGAAACAAAGCTGCTATGTTAACCACTAAAATAAATTCACTGTATATCGTGTGAACAATGTAAGAATATACATTGGCAACTTTATTTTAGCATTGAATCATTTTTATCGGTTTCAGGATATTAAGCCTTTGTTTACATATACAAAAGTAGGCTTGTAACTAGGCCATAACTTATCTGTAGGGTTAAAGAATATTACCCTACATGGCAACCATAACCATACAGCAACCGATAAACTATTGAACAAATCACGGATGTTATGAATCATAACTATCTTAGAAGTTTTAGGCTCGATCCACATTACCGGGCTGCTCTCGGTTCGATCTCGCTCCGCTCAAATATTTATACATTGTTAGCAATGGGCACGTTCACACTATAGGTAACGCTTAAGCTCAGGTCGCGCCCATTGCAAACAATGTATAAAAAATTGAGCGGAGCGAGATCGAACCGAGAGCAGCCCGATAATGTGGATCTAGCCTTAAAATCCTCGCTCTACGAGCTCGGATTTAAAAACATCTGCGGCAGTTATGATACTCATACATAACATTCCTAGATATGTTAATAGCTATACCCAGGCTAGTAACAATTGTCGGTTTTGAAATTACAATGAAATAATCCAGTTTCAATTAGTTTCTGTAATCACTGTGTTGTTATTTTGTTAACAAACACCATGGTAACATTAAGTAAATTCCCTATGTCTAATATCGCATAATTCAGCCATGTATAGTCTTACATTATTCTCGCCGTATAATTATGGCCCCATCCGTATATGGTTTAATGAATGCCCTATAGTTTTGCTGTTGTGCGATAATTTGAATGGTTGGTGCATATATATATATATATATATATATATATATATATATATATTACTTACTATATTGCTAGTAGGGCCTGGGAACGGCCGAAAACATTACGGCGCCGACATAGTCTCACTCTGAGTATTAGGCGTCTCGTGCGCATGCGTGAGAGTTCGAAGTCCGCCTTTAGAAGCAAATTTTAAACTTGACCACTTCCCCACCGCGCGGACGACGCCGACGCGCTTGCGCACAGCTCACCAAATACATGGAAGAGTTGGTTGTCTGTCTCACTTACTTCGTGACCTCCCCACTCATAGCCGCTATCAATATAGTAGTTATTAAATATATGGGTTGGTGCTATATTTTTTCTGTATGCAGTTGGCAAGGCTGGCAGTGGAGCATTGGTGGTTGCAGTGTTGCCAACCCTATTACTATAGTAACATATTTATTACTTTTTACCCGCTATTACTCTTAAAGCAAAATTTATTACGTTTCGCAATTTCTATTACTATTTTATTACGTTTGTTTTTTGTGATGTTGGAACAAAATCTGTAGGTAATAGTTTTTAGTTATAGATTAACAGATTATATGAATTTACGTTATTTTTTATAATAAAGGGTCAATTTAACACTATTATTTTGTACTTGCAAAATTTATTGAACTTGGCATGGGGCAATGGTACGATAGTAAATTTTTGAAAAATGTATCTGCTCTTGTGTGTAAAGCAAATACTCATCGCTATTATATGGTCAATTTTTTTCATATGAAATGCAGTCTAGGGAAAGTATTGCAACTTAGAATAGAATTGTGTTGGTACATACGTTTCTGGTTATTATTTTTGCATTGAGGTTAGGTTTCATGTTGACTGGTTGATATCTTAATTATTTTACATTGTAGTTCTGTTTGTTATAAACTGAAATTGCCCTCAGTTCAATACCTATCTAGTTAAAACTAATTTATAAAATCAGATTTCAAGTTTATAATAGGGACAACTAAAATTTAAAATAATTAAATGTCAACAACTCAACATGAAACCTAACCTCACTGCAAAAATAATGTAACAACACAAATCAGTCTAGTGATAATGGTTGTTGCCAATGGTTTTCTTAGAATTTTGCTATTGCATTTCCATCTAAAAAAAATTGGGCTATACAACTTTCCCTAATTTGTCTACAGAGGCCGAAAACCCAGTTCAAAAGTTAACGCTAACGGATTTGAGTATAATTTAAATTATTATTAGTCTATTACCCATTCTGCCAAATCTATTACTATTTTTTAAATTTCTATTACCTAAAAAAGTCAAGAGTTGGCAACACTGGGTGGTTGGCAATTGTGCAATTATGTGTGTTTAGAACGGTAGTTGTTATCATCCGTGTTTTAATGTTGATATTAATCATTTGCTAAAATTAAATCGTGATATATTTACCATTTGCCAGTCGTTGGTGGGATGATCTATCGTTACAGGAGTTTGTTTAAATACTTTCATGCGGTGCTTGCAGTATATCTGCAATATAACCTAAACTAAAATACACAAAACTTGCCGTTAGAGGCGGCGTGTCTCGTGTCTGGTATGTATCTTAAAAATTTAGTGTGACTGCCGGCATATGCAACCTAGGGAAACGCCAGTGATAAGTATTAACGTTGCCTTTACATGGTCTGTGCTGCGTACCGATGTTTTGTCAGATCGGGCTCTCTGCACGCATAAAATGCATTCATTTACATCGTTCTACTGAAGTTATTTATCGACGTAGATTCTTCAATTTTGACTATACATTTTATAATTCATGGTTTGTTTTCCTTACGGTTCCATTAATTTTAATTTGTAACAAAGTTCTTTGTGTTACGCATGTTGCCAGACGCACTGTATATAACAATATAACCAGTACAATATTCGTAAATGCTTTAAATGAACGACAAGCATTCGTAATATGAATTTCCTTCTTTCAGAACCTTTTGCAGAACTCCAACTGTAGCATCTGATGGAATAGCGACAAGATGTCTTTCCTGATTCTGTAGATTTACGTCGGAGGCTTCAGGTATAAATTTAAACAATTGTAGCTTTAACATGGGAAACAATCGTTGAAGGTCATATCACTCAAAAGTATCAAACCGTTTACACTGTTGGTAAATTATTGCCGCATTTGATTATTTATTGATTCGATACTACACATTTTTTTGTTTTGTAAGTTTTTCCTGGAAGCTAAATAAACTCTTACATCTCATAGTAATATACTGTTTGCGTGTATGTAACAATTATGTCTCAAACATCGTGGGCTATAAAAATGAATTAGCTTTAGTTGATTAAATTGTGAATTATGAATAATTCTGTTATATCTTCTGCATGTGCCTTTATTAAGACTACCATGTTACATAACATATTCATATTACAAGTAGTTGTATTTCTAACATTTCTATTAATATTTATACTCTGTCCAAAACAGTGAAAACCATTAATCTGTAATTGGTAAGGGATAAAGATTCGGTTGAATTAGATAAAATGTTCAACGACGCAAGTACTATGATCCATATTTTAATCGTGCAATCTAAAGTTTTGCTGATGGGTGCAAACTTCTGTGTAAATGCAAATATTTTCAGTAAAAATATCACAAGACGCTCTTAGTGTATTCGAAAATACTTTCCCGACTTGAAGACAAAATTAATGCTTCCAAAAAGCAACACTAATTTTGGTCGAAAAGTAGGGAAAGTATTTGAATACCGGAAGTGAGTCGAGTGGTATTTGATCAAACAATATTATTTTGTTCAACTAATAATAAATACCTAGTAGAATTAGTTTCTGTGGACTGGACTATTGTTCAGTATTATCAGTTTCAGTTTTGCAGCTGCTTTAATTTTATTTCATTTTATTGAACAACGAAAGGGAGAATATATTTCATGTGTCACATGACACTTTTTTCAGTAATTTGATTGACTGAAATAATGACACAAAGGAGTAGCAAGAGGTTATCAAGCTGAATAGAATTTTATCGCCGCATGTTGACCGTCTGTTGTTTAACACAATGTTTCTCAGTAATCTTATATATTTCTAAAAGTCCTGCCTGACTCACTTACTCACTCATCAACGCCCAGCCCAAACCCTTGGACCTAGAAAGCTGAAATTTTTCACAGAGGTTCCCTTTATGATGTATACAAGGAATAAGGAAGGATATTTCGAAATTCAACCCCTAAAGGGGTAAAATGGGGGTTCCAATTTTGTATGGAGAAATAATATTAAATAGACATTGCGACTTGAAACTTCGTAGGAGTACTCCTAAAAACAAATAATCAAACACGTATTTCGTGATTTTCCGAAAATCAACCCCTTAGGGGGTGAAATGGGGTAAGTAAGCCTAAAAATCGATATGGGTGTCGTTATTGAGGTTTTTTGGGACGTTGATTGCGAAAATTACATTTATTTTTAAGTCCAAGACGGTGAACATGACATAATGGAAGAAACGGGACGGGACGGGACTAGACTGGACGGAACGGGACGGACTGGACGGGACGGGACTGAGCGGGACGGGACTGGACGGGACGGGGCAAAGCGGGACGGGGCGGGGCGGGACGGGTCGGGGCGGGGCAGGACGGAAAGGGAAGGAAAAGAATGGGATGGAAGGGGAGAGGATGGGATGGAAGGGGAGGGGCGGGACGGGACGGGAAGGAACGGGACTGGACGGGAGGGAAAGGGGCGGGACGGGACGGGACGGGAAGGGTCGAGACGGGGCGGTGCGGGGCGGAACGGGATGACACGGAAAGGAAAGGGAAGGAATGGGATGGAAGGGGAAGGGACGGGACGGGACTGGACTGGACGGGACGGGACTGAACAGGAAGGGACTGGACGGAAAAGGAAGGGACGGGACGAAAAGGAACGAGACGGGACGGGACGGAAAGGGAAGGGAAGGGAAGGAATGGGATGGAAGGGGAGAGGATGGGATGGAAGGGGAGGGGCGGGACGGGACGGGAAGGAACGGGACTGGACGGGAGGGAAAGGGGCGGGACGGGACGGGACGGGAAGGGTCGAGACGGGGCGGTGCGGGGCGGAACGGGATGACACGGAAAGGAAAGGGAAGGAATGGGATGGAAGGGGAAGGGACGGGACGGGACTGGACTGGACGGGACGGGACTGAACAGGAAGGGACTGGACGGAAAAGGAAGGGACGGGACGAAAAGGAACGAGACGGGACGGGACGGAAAGGGAAGGGAAGGGAAGGAATGGGATGGAAGGGGAGAGGACGGGACGGGACGGGACGGGACGGTACGGAGACGGGGACGGAGAAAGGGACGGGGACGGGGATAGGATGGGATGGGATGGGATGGGATGACAGAAAATAATTAGTCATTATTTAATACACAAATAACGAACCTCGCGCGAACGAAGTCGCGGGTAAAAGCTAGTTAATATTATAAGAACGCATGCCGCCGGTCGATGGCCGCCGGCCGACTGACCCTAAGCAGTGGCGCGCGCACATGCCCATCGCGCCGCAACACGCAGCATGAATGGCCCGCATACTGGGCCGGACGTAGGCTGACTACCAGCTTAAGCAAGCATTTGTATTGTTAACCGTTTCTTTACGCTGGCAGGGCCAGACGTAGGCTGGCCAACGCGTTCTAGTAATGTATTAAGAGCAAATGATTTTGCCAGTAAAAATTTTTTACGAAAGTATTTTGTTTTGGCAATGTCACAAGACAAACTAACTTGATCAAATTCCCGAGCCGAAGTCGAGGGAATTTGAAAGAGTTAGTTTGTCGAGGGGCATTGCCTAAAAACAACAAATCTTAAGTAAAACATTTTCCGAGCAAAATCATGAGCCCGAAATACATTTTGTGGACTATTTCCCAAATATCGGTTTATTTTGACATTTATACTGACGTTTTTGAAATACCACCTTGATTAAAACAACATATTTAGTGGGTGCCATGGATATAAGTTAGTGGTAAAAGAAAGTGATAAAATCCCAAGGGAAAATTTTGATATTTTGCCACTATAAAAACACGTGATTGTTGGGTGAATTTTGAAAAATCATTGCATTTGATTGGATAATAAGAGATGCGGGAAATAGTCTAAGAAAAATGTGTATTGGCACTGTCAGTTTTGACATTCACTCCTCAGCAATAACTGTAAGATTATTTGTAGTTTGTGAATTATTAAGTGAAAATTAATGTAGAATCGGATTGTAGTCAATGGGGAGAAGCAATTGAGGTCGAAATTAAACATGTAATTAATTATAAAACTCCAAGAAATAATGAAATAAATAAAAACATAATGTCATTTTATAAATCAAAAGGAATTTAGCTTTTTAAAGTTTGATTTACCTGATGTAAAATTTATTGTATTTTCCGCTCAAATGTAACACGTACTACGATTGATAACACTCGTTAGAACCTTAGAAAAAAGATGAAATCTTCATTAGTTCTAACTTCTACTAGCATCGATGATAGTCGTTGTTCTAGTTATACTACGTCTAAATGTAGCTCAATGCCATGAAGACAGAACTATACAGGGTGCTTCAAAATTTCTTCTCAACAAAAGAATGGTCAAAATAACTTAAAGTGCAAATAGAAATGGTGTAGCTGTTATAATAACTCAGAAATAATCTTTGAACGTTGCATTTTGTTTTTATTTATTTATGAATAAATATCAAAAACTTTGGGTCGAGTTCAGTATACGGTCCGGTCATATTTTTTCTCTGAATGTAAAAATGTGGATGCCGCTATCGTCCCGTAATGTTTAAAGCAATGTTGTTGCGCTCTCGGCAGTTCACGTTAGGGGTTTAGAGTAGTTGTTAGGTCTTGATGTATTTTTTTTTAGAGAAAAAATACGACCGGACCGTATACAGAACTTTTACCAAAAGTTTTCTTTAATTACGTTGAACTCAGAAACATGAATACATGATTAAAATTTAAAAAAATTAAACCACACAGGAAGTGCAAGCAAAGTGTGAATAGTTTTGAAATACTTACATCTCAAGTTGAGTTAGGAGAAGGATCAGCTAATTTTGTTTTTAATTAAGTTACTAATTTTCAAAAATTTTTCAAAAAAAAATTAGCATCAGTCAAGTGCAAACATTAAAAAATTCTATTAAGTGTGACGTTTCGCTGAGCGTTTCAGCTTCTTTAGACATGTTAAAAATTTACACAAAAAAGACAATTACATAATGGTTGTATCTGAAATGGAGACAAGTATGATTAGACAGGTGAAAAAATTAAGACCTCACTTTTAAAGTTACCTGCTAGTTAAGCATGTTATTTAATTAGGTATTGCACTTTAGGAATCCTTTTTTTTTAATGTGACATTGTTGATTATTTTGTTATCATTTTTATTTTTAAAATATTGGATTTAAAATATTAAACCTGTTGGAAATCATAATAATGAGTTTTTTCAAAAATGTTTGCTAAACGAAGTCTACTTACATTTTTATAATACGTGGAGTCGAAAAAGAAAATTTCAAATATTCTACCTCTGGAGGTGTAAAATTTTGTTAAAGTTATAATTAGTATCTAAGTGAACCTTAGCGTTACTGAAATAAAGGAAGTTTTTATTAGAATTAGTATGTATGCTTTTGGAAGTTTTATGAACGTTAGTAGTGTCGACTAGAGTACCCGATGCATCGGCTTGGTCACACAGCTAAGTTATTACGTATTTTTAAAGTGAATCCAACTGGTAAATATCGTGAAGAGGTGCAGTGCAACTTCGTAGCAAAGGAAGGCAACGGAAGCAGTTAGAATAAGGTCAGTAACTGGGGGGAAAACGAGATTATTAACATAAAACCAGTAAAAGAACAGACAGGTTAGGAATCGCACAAGGCGCGACGCGGCGCATATCAGCCTTCGAGGGGTCGACCCGGTCCGATAAGCGCGCTTAACAGAGCTAAAAATACCTAGCACTCGCGGTCAAGGACGTCACGAGTTTATTTACAAATAAATAATAGTAAGATAAGCAAGGATTTATACAAGATGTACAGCACGGACGACTCAACGGAAGGAGATAAAAGGAAAAGAATAGGGGGGCGGGATAGCGAGGAGGAACCAGAAGCCTTCAAGAAAAGCAAAAAACAGTCCAGAACACCAGTAAAGCAAAATAAAGACGATAAAATAGATAAGATATTAGATATGCTACAACAACTAACCATAGACGTAAATCAAATAAGATTAGAGCAGAACAAGTATAAAGAGGAAATAGGAAAATTAAAGAAAGAAAATGAAGCAATAAAGAAGGAAAATAATATAATAATAAAGGACAACATAGAGATTAAAAATCAGTTCGCTAAATAAGGTAGCAAGAGAAGTATGCGGAGTGATAAAAATTAAGGAACAAAACAAGCAAACCAGATGGTGGAACGAAGAGATAAAGACAGAAATAAAAATCAAGAAAGAGAAATGGAAGGAATATTTGAGAGGTAGAACGAAGGAAAAATACGACAGATACAAAGAGCAGCGAAATAAAGTGAAACTGATGGTAAAACTAACAAGCCAAGCAAGTATCATGGGAAGAATTCGGTGCCAAGATGGAGAGGGACTATGCCGGAAATCAAAAACTGTTTTATAGAGTATTAAAAACCCTCAGACAAGGTAAAACACACAAAACAAAACACATCAAAAGTAAAGAAGGGAAAATGCTAGAAGAAGATGAGGATATTATAAAGAGATGGAAGGAGTATTTCGAGGAACTTTTAATAACAGATAAGACTTGTAACACAATAATTGAAGAAATACGCGATGACCCTGCAGAAAATAGTGAACAGGACGAAGATATAACAACAGAAGAAGTGACTGAAGCCATGAAAAGACTAAAAAGAGGTAAAGCAGCAGGCCATGACGGTATATACACGGAGATGATATCGAATCTAGGAACGAAGGCGATAGACATAATAGTAAAACTAATAAATAAAGTTTGGAGAGAGGAGCAAATTCCACGAGACTGGGAGATAGGAATCCTACTGCCAGTGTACAAGAAAGGAAGTAAAAGGGACTGCACTAATTATAGAGGCATTACGTTGTTGTGCATATTAGCCAAAATATATGAATGGATACTAGCTAAAAGACTAGAAAAGACAATAGAAGGACAATTAGAAGACGCACAATGTGGATTTAGAAAGGGACGGAGCGTTCAAGACCATATATTCTCGGTAAAACAACTGATAGAGAAATACGATAATAATAAAATATATGTGGCTTTCATCGACATCAAAAAAGCGTTCGATAGTGTACCTAGAGCTTTAGTTTGGAACAGCCTAAGAAAAAGAGGAGTGAGCGAAAAACTAATAAATGGTATTAAAAGCTTATACAAAAACACAAGGAACTATGTCAGAACCAGAAATACAAGATCGAAGGAATTCGTAACCACGGAGGGGTTAAGACAAGGGGGAGTTCTCAGCCCAGCATTATTCAATGTAATAATGGACGATGTAATGACAGATGTGAGGGGGAAAGCAAAGAAACTGATGGTAGGATACAATAATTTGGAGCCAGTGGAGATAGCTGAAAGTGTCTTTGCGGACGATGTAGTGGTTTATGCGAAAAACAAAGAAAACCTACAGTACAACCTGAATTTATGGACAAAGGCCCTAGGGGAGAGAAACCTAAAAATAAATGTGGATAAGACCAAAGTTATGATGATAGGTAAAGAAGACGAAGAAATAACAATGAAACTGGATGGGATAGAAGTAGAGCAGGTGGAAACATTCAAGTACCTTGGCGTGAATATACAGAAAACGGGAACTATGGAAGCAGAATTAAAGGACAGGTTAGAAGCAGCAGCAAAGATATACTACTCCCTAAACAACGCTTTCATAAGGAAAAATGAAGTAACTAGGAAAACCAAGATCATAGTGTATAAATCCATATTTAAACCTATATTACTCTACGGAAGTGAAAGATGGACATTAACAAAACGCATGGAAAGTAAAATTCAAGCAATGGAAATGAGATTTTTAAGAGGAGTCAAGGGAGTAACTAGGAGAGACAGAATAAGGAATAGTAAAATAAGGGAAGAGCTGGAAGTGGAACCGGTAATAGATGACATCAAACGACGACAATTAAGATGGTTTGGCCACCTAGTAAGGATGGGAGAAGAGAGAACAGTAAAGAAGGTATGGCAAGCAAGATCACAGCAGAGGAGAACAAGAGGCAGGCCGAAGAAGACGTGGGACAGTCAAATGGTAGACACATTAAGAGACAAGGGAATGACATGGAACGAGGGGAGAAGACTGTCACGAAATAGGAGAGAATGGGCACGGAGAATCTACGGAACTGAATAAAATACCTTAAATAGATTAGAATAAAATTTAAGTGAAATATGTTTGACCTGTTGCACTGTAACATGTAAATATTACGTTAGAAATGTGTATAGCTCACCCTAACACCTAACGGTAGATAGGGTTATGATAATATATATATATATGTATGCTTTTATGATAGCAAATTGATTACCTGTAGGTACATCGTTTCAATCAACATTTTTCATTTCTAATCTCTAATTTTAATGGCATCCAAAAACGTGGGTTGCTTAACCATAAAATAGTTGCTGTTGAATGTTAGGAGTGTGTCCCGGTACTCTAGTATTTTTTTGGTGTTTAACGCCTTGCAAGACATAGTATTAACATCCTATCGAATAAATGGTATCACATAGTGGTTAATTTAGTGAAGCTTGTATATTACGCTAGTATTGGACTAAAAAGGGGCTAATCTACCTTGTGGGCATTATAGTTTTAGTGGACGTATGCATGAAAAGACAGTTTTATTTATATTTTGGTAATGTGGTTATCGACCTCCAAATCACACATTTAGTTTTGGAGCAGAAATTCTTTTATTAACTTGTAAAACCGGGAGATCATGTTGACATATCTATCCGATAAAACAACTATTATTATGTGTAGTAATCGGGAGATTGTTACTCATGTTTAATGTCCCAAACTTTTGAAAATTATTAAAGCAAAATCTTTTCAAGGCAACTCAAACAACCATTTTATGTACGTCATGGTAGCGTCAGAGACGTACTTCCCGTGAATTTTAAAATATATAAGCGTTAAAAGTTTGATGAAAGTATTAAAATCTATGTGGAATTAGACAAGGTTTAAAAAAATATGGTAGTTAGAAGGATATATAATAAAAATATATTTATATTATGTTTTTGGTTAAGAAGTTGTTATACGTTTTGTTTAGAATTTCTGTGTCGGTTTTGTAGTTAACTGCAGTGAGTGATTCTTTAATTCCTATACATTCCAAAAGTAAACGTTTTTGCAAATATGATTCAGTGTGAAGAATTTTAGGGTTATTAAGGTTTAAACTATGTAGTTGTTCTAAGGCATGTTTTGCAAGTGCGGTGTTCGGTTTATTGTCGACCGTGCCATCCTATTATCAAGTAAAAAACATCAGATAAACAATCTAAATTTTGAATAACAAACATTCTATTACAAAACAACTATCATTCAGATTTTATAAACAAAAACATAATTAGATTAATAACTTGTCAAAAACGCAACTTCAATAATAAATCAATAAATTTACAACCTAACTTCTTAAATAATGAATTTAACAATCAACAATTTGAAACTAAAAATGACAACCATTCCATATATTCCCAGCTTAGAAAAAATTTAAACAGTTAAAACAACAATATTCACACTGCCTTTAAGAATAATAACACTTTCCAAAAAATGTTTTATAAAAATTTAAAAGATAAAACTGGTATAAATATAAAATCACATCTTATTTATCAAGTTAAATGCAATAACTGCGAAGCTATGTATTTATATTTTCTATTAAAGAAATTGATTAAAATATTTCGCTATTAGACTTATAAAGATGAATTTGGGTATAATAAAAGGATATCACAATTATTAACATGTATTTTGTAAAATAACGGAATAATTTGAATTCAGTTGAACAATGAAAAATTAGAAACAGGAGGTTCTAAAATGATTTAAAAGTTACTTGAAATATAGTGGAAGATTAATAGCAAATACTTACTTGAGAAATGTTATTCAATATAACGGGTCTTACTAAATGTGATAATAAAATATAGTGTTGGACTGTAAAAAGTATGCAAAATCGATCACTAAGGAGATATTAATTTTTATGTACACAATAAACATTTTTAAGAAATAAAACGTAATAATTTTGTAAAACTGAAATTTTGAAAAGAAACCCTTTTTCTAAGATGATTTTAATCTATTTTGGCGTGAAAAAGAGTTTACTTATGATTAAATAGAAGAGAAGAGAATAAACGAAAATTTAAAAACTTGAAGAATGTAAATAAGATATGGAGAAGACGTGTATGGTAGGAGGAACGTAATTTAAAATACTGCATGCAATTGAAATAATTTCTGGAATTGGATATTGAACGTAGTTTATTGTCGAATAATTACATTTTGTGGACTGGATAACATCAGTTGTATTTACTGAGAGTAGAATACGGCAGGATTCTTGGAGTAGGAGCTTTGGTGAGATAGAAGTGGTTTATCATCTAAAGTAGTTGAACTTGGCTACACTTTTGTTGGAGTGACATATAGAGATTGGCACTAGTTGAGGTGATGTCCTGTGGTTTCTAACATATCGGGATTTGTATGATTTGGATTGTCAACATCTTGTTTGGAAGGAATAGTGTCTTCACTGCAGGAGGATTTTGTCTAGGTTCGTGTTGCTGAATTGTGTGCTGATTAAGATTGAAAGGAGGCATCTCCGAAGCTGTTTGCAGTTTTTGGCCATAAGCTGAGCTTGTACTGGGGTTACTCGGTAGTTGGTATACATTTGGATCTCCTAAAAGGTGGATTAAGTTCTTTGGACGGACTGTAATCACAGGTATTTATTGAGCAAACTAAAATAAACAGTAATTGAGTGAAGTGTGGTAAAAAAATAAAAGGTCTACTTACTATTTGAGGTTTATTGAATGACAGATATTATAAAAAAAGGGGTATTTGCAATTGATATTCCATATACATGATTTGAAGTGACACTGACGTTATTTGGGGTTATCACAATAATTTGACTTAAGTTTTCATTTAAAAAAAATGAGAAATAATAAGCAGTCTAGATATTGCGTGAACCAACTTGTTTTGGGAGTACATGTTCTACTGAGCTAGTAAGATTTAATAAATAAATATTAACTATTCATAAATAATGGGCATATGAAGTACTTGAATTCATCTTAATTGAGAATCATTTTTAAACAGAAATAGAATTCGTACAGTCAAATGTAACATATAAAGAACATCACATAATTGTTGTAATATAAAATAATTACATATCCAAATCATATGCAGTGTAGTAAATCAATCGTGTATAATTAGAAATACGTATAGTAAAGTTTTAATAACTTCATTAAGGTTGAGTCACTATTGCAGTATATTGGTCAAACAAAACAATACCTAAAAAAAGAATGACACAACATAAACAATCCCTAAAAACTAAATTGTTAACCCCCAATAAACCAAACACCGCACTTGCAGAACATGCCTTAGAACAACTACATAGTTTTAACCTTAATAACCCTAAAATTCTTCACACTGAAGCACATTGTGAATATGTAATGTAAATATGAAAGCCAAACTTTGCTATAACTTCAACTCAGTCAATCAAAACTTACGAACTGTTGACTGGAATATTGTTTTTAGTAAAACAGATGTTAATGTATGTTATGATACCTTTTTTAAAATTCTAACGGCCGGTCTTATAAAGGCCACTAATCTGATGTTAACTTTAATTCGCTGTTAAAATAAACAAAAGTGCATCAAAACGTTGGCACTTATGACATTTTATTCATTAGTAAACAACTTTTGATGCTCTTTTGTTTATTTTAACAGCGAATTAAAGTTAACGTCAGATTAGTGGCCTTTATAAGACTGACTGTAAATAATGTAGTACAAAAAAATGTAAGAGAATTGCCAGCAGTTACTAAGATAAGTAAAGCTAAACCCTTAAGCCCCTGGATAAATAATAATATCTTAAACAGAATTAAAAAAGGCAAAAACTATACCGCATTCACAAAAGAAGACCATACGACTTAACTTTTAAGAGATACTATGAATCGTTTGCTAACAAACTTAAAACTGGCATTGATGCTCTGAAAAATAGTTATTACGCTCAGTTAATACATAACTGTAATGGCGATTCTGGGCAACAATGGAGAGTGATAAATAATTTGATAGGGAAACCTGCTGCGAACAATGTAAATAAAATAATATTAGACAACGGGAATTGTGTCGATGATCCACAGCAGATAGCGAATGAACTGAATCACTTTCTTATCAACGTCCACACTTCCACTGATAACCCAGAATCGCAAGCCAGTACTTCTACATCTCCTTTAATAAATAATTACAATCTTTTTTCTTAATGCCAACTGCCTCTGATGAAATATTGAATATAATTAAGTCATTAAAAAAATTTAAATCAACTGGATATGATAACTTCACCACGATTTTAATTAAGCAGATAGCACATAATATTGCACCAATAATATCACACATAATCAATTTAAACTTTTCGCTGGGTATTTCCCCTCGGGCGCTTAAGAAAAGTATTGTCGTTCCCCTTTTCAAAAAACAAAACTCTTGCAAAATCGACAACATACGTCTGATTAATCTTTTATCAATTTTTTTAAAAATATTTGAGAAATAGATGAAAATTAGGCTGATAAATTATCTAAAAGTAATTAATTTTCAAAATAAAAAGCAATTCGGTTTTACGGATGGGAAATCAACTGAGGATGCTCTTGTTAGTTTTGTTTCTCTCATATATCAAAACATGAATAAAATCTACAAAACGACCGGATTATTTGTAGATTTTAAAAAGGCATTTGATTTTGTTGACCATCACATTCTGTTATTAAAACTAGAATCAATAGGAATAAGGGACACTGCACTACATTGGTTTGAGAGCTTTTTTACCGGCTGCATTCAGCAAGTGAGAATAGGTAATTTCTTGAGTGCGCCACTCATAGTCAAGGCTGGGGTACTTCAAGGATCGGTATTATCTACTAATTTGTTTGTAATTTTCATCAATGACTTATTGAATAAGCAATTTAAAGGTGAAGTATTTGCTTTTGTAGACGATATTGCCTTTTTATATTCCAACAAAAACATTCAAAATTTATTTCTGCTCTTACGCATTGACTTAAGAATTCCAAGAAATTGGTGTACTGTAAATAAAATGATTTTAAATACATCAAAAACAAATTATATAAATTTTGATCACAATAGTTTTGATTACAACTCTCCAGTAAAGTATCACGAATTTGATTGTAATCAGAATAATTTGTGCCAATGGCCAATATTAGAGAAAGTAAGTAGCTTTAAGTATTTAGGGGTTTATGTAGACTAAAATTTATCTTGGAAAAAGCATTTATCAGTTGTACATAATCAGTTAAAATTCAATATTAGAAAGCTCTACTACTTACGAAATTTCTGTGATAACAACTTATTATGAACGTTATATTTTGGCCTAATTCACTGTAGAATTCAATATGGTATTGTATGTTGGGGAGGAACTTACAAAACGTTTATTGAAAATTTAAGAAAAACCCAAAATACATTCATTCTTATCGTTCTAAAAAAACATAAACGTGACTCATCCTTTCCTCTATTCAAGGAATTACAAATTTTGCCTATTCAACATCTTTTTGTTTTCAAAACACTGCGGTTGTTTTATATTTTAAGTGGTAACAGAGGTAATACTAGAATAAATTATAATACACGTAGCAATAATTGTAGAGTATTTATCAAGCCTAAAGTAAATGTATTCAAATTTAAACACTGTTTTCTATATTTAGGCTCTAACTATTTTAATAAATTACCACTACAAATTAAAGAATCTTGCAATGTAAATACATTCTGTAAGAAGTTGAAAAAATGGCTCTTCAATTGGAACAACCTTTTATTTTTTAATAATTTAGTGTAATACATATTTAACTATTCTATAAGACTACACTGGTAAGGGAATATGGCTAATTATTATACTGATAAGAAAATATTGTACATAAGCTGTTGTGTTTAGTTTTAAGCCGGATGCCACATGCACTGCGGGGAGTCGGAATGTCAAAACTTATCAAGCCATTTCCAAAGGACTGAACTCAAAACATGTCATTGCATTGTCAGTTGCTATAATCACCAACCACTTTTACTGGGAATTGTGGTTAGGTATATTTCCTAGTTTGTAGAATGTCTGATTACCTGTACATAAGTGTGGAAATAAATCATTATTTCATTTGAAAAGACGTTTACATTTGGAATGTATAGAAATTAAAAAATCACCCACTGGAATTAACTACAAAACCGACACAAAAATTCTATACAAAACGTGTGACATCTTAACCAAAAAAATAATATATGGTAAATTCGACAGTTATTGGACAGTTAAGCATTTTTTATTCAATAAATGTCAATGAATTCTAACTATTAAGTGTAAAAGTAAATGTGATTACACTATTGAAAAGCATAAAGTATGTTTATTAAGGTAACATTTATAGAAAATAATTTTGATTTATGAGAATGTTAAAATAAATTGTTTAAATAATAATACTAAAAAAATACTTTATCTGATTAAGCAGATAAAATAGCAACTTTTGCGTACTTTATGTGCCTAATCACATAAAGTCGTTGCTCTCTTTCTTTCCTTCTATGTTTGTTCGCTATCTCCTCCGAAGATACTGGACCGATTAAATTGTATGATGGCTTAAAATGTTGCTAATTTTTAGACTTAGATCGTAGGCCGGTTTTTATTTTCAAAAGGAGTACGAAAAAGTTTTAATTTAATTAAATCCTTTTAAGTAGCGAAGCGGAGCATCTGTCGCCGTGGGTTATGGTGTGACAGCTGCTGTGGCCGTGTGCTATTAGCTCGGGTGATTCAGTATGTTTATATATCATTATAGTAGCACGTTATTTAAACAATCGAGGTTGGCGCAGGGGTAGAGTGCTCACCTGTCACACGGGTGGTTCGAGTTTGATTCCCGGCCGATGCATCCTTTTTTTACTTTCCCATACCCATAGGTATAGGGAAGTCTTGGAATCATGAAAATTTTGGAAATCGAGATTTTTACAGAAATATCCGTTTTGGGGCTCTAGGAACCCAAAAAAGGGGTTTTTAAAAAATGTCTGTCTGTGTGTGGGTGTGTGGGTGGGTGACGCTCCTACAGCCGAAAGTATTGCTCCGATTTTGATGCGCTTTGGAATGCGGAAGTGTATCGAAAATTCATCGACAAAATAAGCTTTTCAAAAAAATCCGAAACCGGAAGCGGAAGTTACGCATGTTTTTTTGGTATCACTGTTTTCGTGATTAAAATTTTAAAAATTTTATCTCGGATAACGATAGAGGGTCATAAGACAAATCTGCTAGTTTTTTGCCGAACTCACTAGGTTTAAAATGAAGGGCGCTATGATTTTTTGAAAATTTTGAGTTTAACGCCCTATTACTCAAAAACGGATGAATCGATTCAATTGATTTTTTTTTTCTGAATAGTATATGAAGGCTAACATGAGGTGATATAAAAAGTGTTTTGAAAAATACTAAGGGGCCTAAATTACAAATTTTCAAAATTTTGAAAAATTTCTAAAAATCATTTCTCAAAAACTGCCCACAGGAATTTGTTTAAACTTCATACACTGATAGACCCCGAAAAGGGCTATCGATCTGTTTTTTAAAGAATCTCATGAATTATCTGTGGCGCCCTCTACGAAGCTTTGAAGTTTGAAAATTTAAACCCCTTTAATTAATAAACAAAACAAGATAGGTAGCTGGGGTTTTCACTGATTTGCTCAGTGCATAATGGAGCATATGAATATGCAAAAAAATATTACACTCGTGGATATATGTAAGCGCACCGGCCCCCTCCCCCCTCTATTTTTGAAAAATAATTTTTTTATTCTAACGGTTGTTATATTTTTGCGTCAAAGAATCTTTTTCCGCGAAAATAAAAAAATCGATTTTGTATGCCCTAGAAAATATAATTTCCAGGTACTTAGAAAATTTCACCTCGGTGCTACAGCCGTTTTGAGGAAAATAATACATAAACTAGCACAGTGGCGGCTTGTCCACTTGGCGCCATCTACAGAAGCTCGGTGGTCACGTTTTGAACTACACATTCTTTTATATTTACCCGCAATTTACGTGAAAGTGTAAACGCTTATCACGGTGAAGACGTGAGTCATCGAGTTGAAATTTTGATATGTTGTAAAGACTGTTGAATAAAGACGATATGAACAGTTTCCAGTATGGGAAAGTCCAGGGAGGTAGTCACGTCCACTTTTTTTAAATTTATATTAATGAAATTTATATGAATACGTTTGCGGATAAAATAGATAAAATATATGTTATTCGGAGTAAAAGTGACTTTATGTGGCTTAGCTGAATTATTTGCCTCACTGACGTTCAGCTAAATTAACTTCAGCTTTGCCACATAAAGTATCACTTTTACTTCTAATAACATAATCTACTATTATTAATCATAAATTACAAAAAACATATAGTCTTCAAAAATTATTTGTAAGTAACTACCTACTATCTACTTAGGTGTAACTAAAAATATAAAACTAAGTTATCTATGTAGTAAATACAAAATCTACCTAAGTTTCTGCATTTCACAATTATATAATTCGTATAACAAATCTGTTTCTGCATCGAAGCCAACTTTGTCATCAATTTCTTAAGTGGATTTGTCGGTGTCAGCTTCTTCATCATTTTGCTGATTGAATTTGTCAACGTTACTTCTGCTGTTGCTGTTCCAATTCAATATAGACACATCGTCAATTACATTTTTGGTTTGGTTTTTGTCCCTGTCATATTCTATATCTGACAAATCCATCTCAATATCAGATTCAGCATCGCTCTCTTTTCTTTAGCAATTATGACATCCCTGCTCTAAAACATTTATTTCTTCTGTTCCTGGCACATTTTGTTCTGAAGAATTGTTTCCAGTTCCAAACCATTTCCATATCTTGTATAAATTTAAAAATTCTTCGTAAGCATCTTCTGGAACAATATCATGAAGAGCTTCAAATTTTTTAATTGTTTCTGCTCCCACGATGGTGGTGAATGTAATATAATCCATAACTTTGTATTTAGTCGAAATAGCGGTGCTTTCATTTTCATTTACAGCTTACAGATTCTAGATTGAAGCGCAGTGAAAATGGAAACTAATGTTAGAATCTAGTAATTTCCATGTTTTGTATTGGTAGCACTTTTGGCATCTATCATATTGACATTAAATTGTTAACCTTATTTAAGCTAAATGACACAATAAATCAGGCTTACTCAACATTGTGGTATGGCGCATTTCAAAACAGAATTAACAACACACACACAAATAGCAACAATAACAATAGCAATAACAAAATAACAGAATTAACGAAATCGACAGCAACAGCGATTTGCACACTTTAAAACACAAAGAATCTGTCATATGATACTGATTACTTGTCATTTAAAATATGGTCCTGGGTGGCGTAGCTTGAACAAGCATCGACGTTCGATCAGCAGAGTTAAGCAATGCTCTCTCTGGTCAGAACTTGGATGGGAGTTCCACGGCTGCATCTCTCGGCGCTTCGTGGTACGGCTATCGTGGTCCCGGCGGTCATAACAACATCATGACAGTCGTTAGTGGGGTTGGACGTCCTCATAACTGCACAGCGACGCCTATAATTGGCCTAACGGCTGTTGGCTGAGTGCGAATTAAATAAATAAATAACCAAACTTTGTATGTTTTTCAGTTACTTCTTTCCACATATTGCCAATTCAGTTAAATCAAATATGATTACAGCACCTTTCACTGCCTACCTTGTGAGTCAATCTAGATTCTGTAAGCTGGAACTTGCTATTACCTAGGCATTTAGAATAATCAATTGCGCTAGGATCGTACGGATATCAACCGCAAGCTCTAAAGCCATTTTGCAATTTTTCTGGTTGTATGATTTCAGTGGCCTTCTCCAAAATTGGTGCAAATGTTGTTTTTGTAATCACTTCACCTGGATGAGATTTGTACCACTTTCTAACTTCTCTTTTCCATGATACTTTAATAGGCCTGAAAGCTGGAACATCCGCTGGCTGGAGAACCTTGTTGCATTCGGTTATAATGCCAACAGTTCAATTTGCAGATGATTAAATAAAATACTCAACTGGTATGTTATATGTCCATCTACATATAATAATACTGGAAACTGAATATTATCTACAACGAGTAACGGATGAAATGCATTTGCTATGTATTCATAGAAGCATTCCATAGTCATCCAGTCCCTTTCACTGCATTTCTTGGATTATCCTTCAAAAACTTTTTAACGCTATCTAAAATGTTTTCTCGGTTCCTGGGAAAACTCCTTTGTGCCATCTTCTTTACCCAATCAACTAAACCTAATTCCTCATCTTCTGTTAGAACTTATTTGGACCAAATGTTGCCTTGAGTCCTGGATTTTTGATTTTGAATTCGAGAAATGATTTAGGAACATTAAATTTTTTGGCTACTTTTCTTAAGGAAGATTCACCTTTTTTCATTTCTTCAGTAGCAAGTTGCATTTGATTGCGGCCATACATATGCCTTCTGGACAAACCTAAGGTGATAATAGGCACTATTAATTGTCCATAAATATCATAAACCAATGATCACAGGCCGGTTGTCCAATGATTGTTTTAGGCAACTTTTAAAAAAAATCAGTTATTGGACACTGTCCAATAACTGAAAATGAGGGTTTTATTAATATGGTTATTGGACAGTGCTGTTTTAAAAAATTAGAGGTTAGAAACTGTTTAGAAAGTGTCTACAGCATTTAATTAACTTTAAACTAATGATTTCATAATGATTATTTTTTTAACATTTAACCATAAACAGCTGTAATTCAAAATTTAAAAATGATTAAAATTGACTTAAAATTAACATTATAATGCAGGGGTCATTTAAGTCAGATCTGCGCACTACCCGTACCCCTAAACTGGGAAGGTCGGCGACCGTGCGCGAACTGACTGGCACGCATTTCAGCTTACGCAAATTCATTAATTATTACATTTATTATATTGTTTCGTTTCATTATATGTTTGTTCAGTAAGCGTGGTGTTTTATTTGTTGTTTACGAAGTGTTTTAATGATTTCGTACTGCTCATTTTTCCCACGAAAATTTGTAAGTACCCTTGACACCTTGCTTAATTAAGTATTTTCATTCCACATAAAAAAAATTATACCTAGAAATTTTGAAATGTGTAAGTTTGACAAAAGTCAAAGAATTACACTTTAAGTAAGAAAAATAAATCAAAAGCAGCCAACAGTATGAATGGGAGAAATATTTTTACACAAAAAGCAGCTGGGAGAATACCATCAACTGGTGCCACAACTAATTAACGTTGAAGAGAAGTTCTACAGCTACTACAGAATGAACCAAGATTGTTACAATTTTTTTAGTATCAAAGGTCTAACCTTTATTTTAATCTTGACATTTCAAACACCGCGAAATATCAAGCTGTTTGGTAATGACCGCAGAACAAGAAACCCTAACGATTACCTAACACTTGTGCATCATTAACCAGCGGCGTACACCAAGATTCGGGTCTGTTGGAAATTTCAAAATGGTTGATGGCCGTGGGTGGCTAGCGGTGGCTCAGTTCTTTCGAAGTATCCTTCCATCTTTTTATTGGTCTTCTTTTCAATCCGTGTTGTCGGTTCAGTAATCATCACGGCTATGCATTCCAATCTTCTGTTGTTTAAAGTTAATATCTTCCGACTTTATCTTCTACGGGTGCGGTTCTCAGTACAGCCGTGCTTCTTGTTTACAAACATTTCCGCAGCACGATATAAGACTTTGTATTGTTTAACATCTCAGAGACTCTGGACCTCTTGTTACAATATTTATTTTTTCTTTCTAGCTTATAACTTTTCTTTCCTTGAGATGTTCTATTTGTATCACATGTTTTCTTTGTCTTTTTTGACTTACACCACTTTTTACCTGAATTGTGCTGTTTTTTATATAAGTAGTGCGTTGCCTATCCTACTGTCCTCGAATTGGACCCTGCGCCTAGCAATTTTTACTAATCTTTTCTTATCTCTATTAGCACATGGAATTTCTCTTCCTTATTACTGGCTTCCCATAACCTCTGACATTTCTATTAAAATCGATTTTCTCACAATTCCTTTGTTAATCCTGTTCTTTCTTTTTCACCCATTTTTCTGCACCTAAACTATTACTGCTTGTTCCCTTGAAAGAAACTAGAAATTGAAGATAAATTTGCAAAAAAAATTACTTAGGCATTTTAACTTGTCTTCTGCATAATTGCAATTAATTGATGTAGAAAATCATGCACAAAAATTTAGATTCAGACTGCTTACCTGCATATCCTGCTTTTGGGAACGACTAATCTTGCGCATACTTGCTTAACTCTAAATCCGAAATAAAACACTTATTTAAAAACAAATAGTAATTTGATTCATTTTAAAGAGTTCTCACTAAAGCAAAAATACTGTATCTATATACGCCGTTTGTTTATAGCTTTGCAAAATGATATAATAGCCTACCCTTAGACCTCAAATTAACGCCAACTTCCTGTTTTGACGGGTCAATAATCTGTTACTCAGTAATCACAATAACTAATGTTTGCATTTATTTACGTTAAGAATTTTAACTAAAGAATATGAATGAGAAACAATGTAACACTGGATTTGGAAAGTTAAATAGTGTACCTTGCAGAATTATTATTATGATTTAATGACAATCTGCTTTTGTTCTAGATGTGAAGATTTCAAACTACCCTTGGATCATATATCATTAAAAGAAACGTTCAAACATAATCACCATTAAATAAGAAACTAGGGAAAATAAGTTTTGTACTTCAGCAGTAACTACACCGTGCAGATTGTAAAACATGAATAGCAATGAAAGTTTTGATAAGCTACCTACTAATAAAGAAGTCATCGAATTAAAGGATGAAAATTATGAAAGCAAAACATTTCACAAAAATAACGTAAATACTACTTGTAGTGAAGAGAAATCTTATAGTTGCCCAATTTGTGAATACAGAACCGCATGGAAGAATAGTTTAGTTAGACATGTGAAGAACCATACAGGAGAAAAGCCATACAGTTGCGCGGTTTGTGAATACAGAACAGCAGTGAAAAGTGATTTAGTTAAACATGTGAAAAACCATACAGGAGAAAAATCATACAGTTGCGCAATTTGTGAATACAGAACCGCACAGAAGAGTAATTTAGTTACACATGTGAAGAATCATTCAGGAGAAAAATCATACAGTTGCCTGATTTGTGAATACAGAACCGCACGGAAGAGTAGTTTAGTTACACATGTGAAGAATCATTCAGGAGAAAAGCCATATAGGTGTTCTGTTTGTGAATACAGAACAGCAGTGAAAAGTAGTTTAGTTACACATGTGAAGAATCATTCAGGTGAAAAGCCATACAGTTGTTCTGTTTGTGAATACAGAGCAGCAGTGAAAAGTCATTTAGTTAGACATATGAAAATTCATACAGGAGAAAAACCATACAGTTGTTCTGTTTGTGAATACAGAACAGCAGTGAAAAGTAGTTTAGTTACACATGTGAAGAATCATTCAGGAGAAAAGGCATATGGGTGTTCTGTTTGTGAATACAGAACAGCAGTGAAAAATCATTTAGTTATACATATGAAAATTCATACTGGAGAAAAACCATACACTTGTTCTGTTTGTGAATACAGAGCAGCAGTGAAAAGTCATTTAGTTAGACATATGAAAATTCATACAGGAGAAAAACCATACAGTTGTTCTGTTTGTGAATACAGAACAGCAGTGAAAAGTCATTTAGTTACACATGTGAAGAATCATTCAGGAGAAAAGCCATACAGTTGTTCTGTTTGTGAATACAGAGCAGCAGTGAAAAGTCATTTAGTTAGACATATGAAAATTCATACAGGAGAAAAACCATACAGTTGTTCTGTTTGTGAATACAGAACAGCAGTGAAAAGTAGTTTAGTTACACATGTGAAGAATCATTCAGGAGAAAAGGCATATGGGTGTTCTGTTTGTGAATACAGAACAGCAGTGAAAAATCATTTAGTTATACATATGAAAATTCATACTGGAGAAAAACCATACAGTTGTTCTGTTTGTGAATACAGAGCAGCAGTGAAAAGTCATTTAGTTAGACATATGAAAATTCATACAGGAGAAAAACCATACAGTTGTTCTGTTTGTGAATACAGAACAGCAGTGAAAAGTAGTTTAATTACACATGTGAAGAATCATTCAGGAGTAAAGCCATATGGGTGTTCTGTTTGTGAATACAGAGCAGCAGTGAAAAGTCATTTAGTTAGACATATGAAAATTCATACAGGAGAAAAACCATACAGTTGTTCTGTTTGTGAATACAGAGCAGCAGTGAAAAATCATTTAGTTATACATATGAAAATTCATACTGGAGAAAAACCATACAGTTGTTCTGTTTGTGAATACAGAGCAGCAGTGAAAAGTCTTTTAGTTAGACATATGAAAATTCATACAGGAGAAAAACCATACAGTTGTTCTGTTTGTGAATACAGAACAGCAAGGAAAAGTAGTTTAGTTACACATGTGAAGAATCATTCAGGAGAAAAGGCATATGGGTGTTCTGTTTGTGAATACAGAACAGCAGTGAAAAATCATTTAGTTATACATATGAAAATTCATACTGGAGAAAAACCATACAGTTGTTCTGTTTGTGAATACAGAGCAGCAGTGAAAAGTCATTTAGTTAGACATATGAAAATTCATACAGGAGAAAAACCATACAGTTGTTCTGTTTGTGAATACAGAACAGCAGTGAAAAGTAGTTTAATTACACATGTGAAGAATCATTCAGGAGTAAAGCCATACAGTTGTTCTGTTTGTGAATACAGAGCAGCAGTGAAAAGTCATTTAGTTAGACATATGAAAATTCATACAGGAGAAAAACCATACAGTTGTTCTGTTTGTGAATACAGAACAGCAGTGAAAAGTAGTTTAGTTACACATGTGAAGAATCATTCAGGAGAAAAGGCATATGGGTGTTCTGTTTGTGAATACAGAACAGCAGTGAAAAATCATTTAGTTATACATATGAAAATTCATACTGGAGAAAAACCATACAGTTGTTCTGTTTGTGAATACAGAGCAGCAGTGAAAAGTCATTTAGTTAGACATATGAAAATTCATACAGGAGAAAAACCATACAGTTGTTCTGTTTGTGAATACAGAACAGCAAGGAAAGGTCATTTAGTTATACATATGAAGATTCATGCAGGGGAAAAACCATATAGTTGCTTGATTTGTAAATACAGAACCGCACAGAAGAGTAATTTAGTTAGACATGTGAAGAATCATTCAGGAGAAAAACCATAGAGTTGTTCTGTTTGTGAATACAGAACAGCAGTGAAAAGTATTTTAGTTACACATGTGAAGAACCATATAGAGAAAAACCATACAGTTGCTCAATTTGTGAATACGGAACCGCACAGAAGAGTAATGTATGAAAACTCATACAATAGAAAAGCCGTTTAATTACACTGTTGGTTAATATAAAGCAACACTAATATAATTTCAAAAAAGTAATTCAAATGCATTAGAAAATGCTCAAAATCCTATTTTTTCACGTCGCCAATGGTAACGTAAGGTATGTAACCTATTTTTGCCAGGTTAGAAAGATACAAACTGCGTATCGACAAAGTTGTGTACATGTCACCTTTTTTTGACGGTTGTAGAAAAAAGCAGTTTAGTTACACATATAAGTTCTAATTCTGTAGCGTTACACACAAGATATCGCTTAGAAAATAATCTTATTATTTGTGAATGCAGTCCGATACAGCAAAGCAGTTTACATATGTAATATATGAAGTAATAAATTTTAAATATAACAATGTATATGACGTCTCAATGCACACAGAACATTCCAGGGCATCTCAGGTGATTTTGTAGATATGACCCTGCTATAATAAATTGGCTTAGAAACCTTGATATTGAACTGTAACATATTGTTGACCATTTATTGTCTATCTTCCAGAAATCTGTGTGCATTGGTTCTTCTTTCTTTGTTGCACTATTGATAATAATTTTGTATTGTTACTTACTGTTTTCTTTATGTTTATTACTTTTAATTTATTAATGTAGTTTATAAACTTTGTTACAGGGAGTTTTAAAAATAAGCAGAAGCTCGAAACACTCGTGCTATATATTATATATATGTATATGTACTCCGCATGCAAGCTTCTTCATAGCTTAAGCGGAGAGTCATTTATTTATTTATTTCTAATTCTAAGTCTAATTCAATTTATTAATTTTTTTATATGTACATATATAGATTGGGATTGGTTTAAATAAATTATTTATTATTGTATGTTTTTATAAAACCACTCGTATTGTACCTAATATTCTATGCTGATCTGCCTATCTTTAGTGCTTATTATATTATAATTTTATTTGTAATGTAACAAATAAATAAACATTGGGCACCTACAGCATAGCTTTGATTTGAAATTTTATATTGCCTCTTTTGTGGCTAATTAAAGTATGATTATTGAATTATGCTTTTTTGTAATAAAAGTTATGTTGCTCTCTATATTTTATTCATTTGCAACTTATTAAAACTTTTGCGCCGGCTAGTAATTTGAGACTCATTTACAGGATTAGATTGTTACACTTTAGATGAATTTAACCATTATAGGGCAGATTCTCGATTCTAACGAATGACACTTAAACTCAAAATATTAACTCCAAACCAAGCTGTTCAAAAAACCAGAAAATTCAGCGTATTTTGAACACAAATTAACCAACAATCAATCAGTTCACCTCGGGTAAATTATAACGATGCATTTCTAATAATCAAGTACGTTTGGCTAACCTGAAATTTGTTTTTCAAGTGAAAAATGACGCTAACCTGCATTTGTTTTTCCTCAAATGCATGCCTATCTCGCTTCCGGACTCCGCAAAAGAACGCCAAGTTTGTATTTTCTTCCTGAAATGGTTTCAGCTGCTCCTGCCTGTCTCTGGAGTACGAACCAAGCCTCTCCCAGGTCCTGTATCTTGCTGTCTGCTTCTCGTAGCTCCCAGTCTTGTTGAATCTGGTTCAAAAGACGACCTCACACAGGCCACGGTGGGAAAGGACGCCAAGCTTGTATATGCTTCCTGGCGATATTTCAGCGGCTGCTACCTGCTTCTGGATCACGAACTAAGCCTTTTCTAGGCCCTGTACCTTGCTGTCTGCTTCTCTCAGCTCCAAAACTTGTTGAATCTTAGATTCGAAGACGATCACATACAGGCAAAGTTCCAGGTCCAATTTACTCTGAAAGTGCACTCCAGAATACTGTCAAATTAACCACAGCTGGCCTCCGCACAATGGCAATAAATAAAACGCAACAACTGGGCACAAATTATTTACTTTTATTGGCAAAATTTATCAAAAACTCGGAGCCAAATAACACACAAGCTTTCAGCTTGGCTTTCCCAACAAAAAGCAACAAAGGACACTCTACATCACCATAGCAACATGATTTACAATTGTTTCTCTGTAAGTGTACAATCTTTGATATTAATTTATGATTGTTTTTGTAAATGTCATTCAGGAAACTCTAACCTCTCGATTGGTTTCACGTTTTCACTTAGTTAACAAAACAAACACTGATTCACACCACTTGCACATTCTTGTAGTCTTCATATATGCTCTTTGCATTAATCTGTGTCTTCTTGCAATGCTTTATAATTCCTTTAGCTGCGTCATCGATTGTTGGCATTTCGATATGAAAGAAAACGCTGCATTAAACCTCGGTAACGCTTTGAAATACCTTTGTACCTAAGCGATTCCATTATCGTCGCCTGACGTTACAGAATTAATCTGTCAGTGATCATAAACTTAGCTACATTTGCCATATTGAGCACAAAACTTCAAAACAAGCAGAAAGCAACCCTGACGATATTGTTCTATTCAATCACTAAGCTCTGTTAATTAATTACAGTTATTGCTAATCATGTTTTATGTAATTATCAATGTTTAATAGTTACTCTTATTGTTGCAATAAATACAATAGATACCAACTCTGGGCCTATTTTAATCTTTTCATTATCATTCGTGCTTTAGTTATGCAACCAGAATTGCTGTAAGCATCATACCATTACAGTATATGTAGGATTGGGGATGTGCAGCGGCGCGAGTAACGTGAACCCAGCTTCGCCATGCGAGTACTATTTAAAGTGTTTATTTTAAGAAAGACGCCCAATCATAAATGCAAAGTGCGGAATAGAAGTAGAAAACAGAAGTAGATTTCGATGCATAATGGCCTCAAGTGAACCCAGCGAAAATAGTCGTATTTCAGGCAATGTAATAAAGCTCTAATGAGTCAAAGATAAGATCCGACCGCAACCGGTGATTTTTTTAGTACGCGAGCGACGTAGCCGGTCGCAGCGCCCAATTGTTCGGAGATGCAATCGCGGAAAACTACCAGTGGTGTATGGATCGGGGAAATTAAATGAGTGATAACAACAGCTCAAGCAAGAGAAACATTCGGGTAACTTTAGAAGCATTCCTTAACAGAAAAAGGGAAGGGAGCACGGATGAAGAGGACATCAGTAAAGAGGAAGACATCTTTAAAGAAAGTAAATTGACAACTAGGTCAACCTCAGAACAAGTAGAAAACGAAAGTACAATGCAAGAACTTGAAATAGTGGAAATGGACAAAATAAAGAAGATAGAGAGCCTAAGTGTAGCAGTAGACAAAAGACTTCAAAGAAAACAACAAGGAAATACAAGAGTTAAAAGAAAAGGGAACGAAATTGGAAGAAACAATCAAGATCGAACTAAAAAAAAACAATAAGGAGATTAGAAAATTGTAACATTTTTTTGCCAAATGTTTATGTCGCTTGTGTTCACATCATTTTTTCTACAATTTCTACATAATTAACTGGCAGATAATTAAAACTAAAAGCAGAAAGTGCATAATTTATCATCTTATTTCGGTTTTCTAGATTATCGGGTAATTTAATTTGTAATCCAGTCAACTTTCTTGTGTTTCTATTTCCCCAATAAACATATTGTAAGACATTATTAAATACAACACACAACTATTCTGCAAAGTATTAGTCAATTTAGTCCACATTTTAGCAATTGAGACAGAATATATTGGTGCATCTTGGAAGCACATTTTACTAGTTTCCAATAAATTGAAACAATCTTTTTTAAAGAATCAAATACATTGTGTGCATTATAATAATCTCCAATAGTATAATTATATAATGTTGTCTCGAATCTTGTGATTCCATGTTCCTTCGCGGAAATTCACGAAAATGTTTTCTTTAAACAGGTATCCGGACCAATTGATAAAGTCGATACCATTCTGTTTGTTAACTCCTGGACTTGTAATTTGGCATATAAATTTGTTTAATTCGAGTTCATCCATATTAGGCAGACAATCCCCGTTGTCTACAATCACATTACAATTTTCCTGGTACTCTCCTTGGAGGCAAAAGTTGTGATTAGTCATTAAGTAATCGCACATATCCATGCAAATGTCAGCAAAGTCTTGTGTTATATTCAAATCCATAAGGTGGAAGTCATGTATTTGGAGCTGTTTTAAAATTTCTGGTATTTCTTCTAACATTGTCTGCACATTAACGTCGGCTAGTTCTACTTTGTACAGAATTACTACCTGATTTTGATATTTTTGTGGTTGGAAGCTTTGCTACGAGGAGATCGTAACACCCCAGACAGAGATGGCAACAACATCTCTAGCGCAATAATTGACTGATGCATAATATATTTGTAATAATTTTATACATGTACGTTTTAGACAAATAAATACAAGCATATTTACAATTGTTTAAAACTGTTACAGGAACATGTCAGGTTGGCCAGTGGGCTATTTATTCATCGCCGCAAATTTTCAGACGCTGATAATGGAGGTCATTAACCACATCGGTGTAAATTTCCAGACAAAGACTCCATTGAATTATTTTTAGCAGTCGTGCAGATTTTCAAACAATGACTTTATTAAGTAACAAACGACGGTCCGTGCTCTTCTATCCCTTCCCTTGCAAAGAGTTTCGCCTCAGGCGTGGTTAACACGTTGAGTTACCGTGCTCTTTTGCGTTTTCCTCCTGATGAAACCCCTTACAAAAGTGGGCGAAACGTTGAGTTCTTCGATCTCAATCATGACACGGTCCAATCCCGGAAGCCGTTTGTTACTTAATGACAATGGCCGTGAAAGCCTCATAAATCATCTAAATGACTTTATTGTTCAATTATTTTTACCAACCTTGCACATTTTCAAATAATCACATCCATTTAAACAAGTCTGGCAGGTTTGAACCCTCCGACAATAACATCCGGTTTATTTTTAGCAACCTTGCACATTCTCAAACAATGACTCCATAATATTATTTTTAGCTGCATTCAGCAAATGCGCAGACAATAACATCCTGTCAGACGCCCACATCCGCTTAAATAAGTCTCGACCAGTCTGACCTCTGCATTCCCAGACAATGACTCGCATCCGGTTGAGCTTGAGAAATATTTTGATAAGCGTAGGAATCTTGTTTTTCCATGTTTGGAAAAAAATCAAAATTAGACTATTAGCCCCAAAATTCATCGTGGGAATCTTGTAAAAAAAATTCAACATTAGACTTTTAGCCTCAAAATTCATCATAGCCCCAACCCCAGACGACACGCCACATGACCTTGAGGTCAATGACCTCGCCACGTGACCTTGAGGTAAACGCCCTTGCCGCGTGACCTTGACCTCGCTACCTCTTCGTGATCTTGAAAAACTTTTAGGTCAAAAGTGCGTCAGAATCTGCCTAGCTACACTACTAACAACGTTAGGCAATCTTCAAATTTCTGTATGCACTAAACTTATGGGTGAAAATAATAGTTCAATGTGGAAATCAGGCTCTTTTTACAACCTGTGTCGTCAAAAATGCCTTTACGTCTTACCACAGTCTATATAGCTGCAATATTTTCCATACGAGGTGACAATGAGAATAGGCCATGCTTATATCTCCTATATGTATGAATCGATTTGGATAAAATTTAATACGTAGACGCTAGACATAATTTCTGATTGACCGATATATATAGTTGAACTGCCCAACTTCCGGTTTAACCGGAAGTGCCAGTAACTTTGATTTTTTAAATGCATCGCCCCATACTTTTAGGTTTTTTGGAATATACAGCTCAAATTACATACGATACATTCGCTAAATTTTCATTTTTCTAAACAAAAATTTCCTTTTTAAATTTTATTTTTTAGGCTATGATTAGAGAAAATGTTTTCTAAATGGCTCTAGTAACCTATAATATTATATATTTTATTACTTTAATCAATAACAAATCGTTCATGAAGGAATAAAATTTGCTAGACATGTTTTTTTAGCAAAAGTCAATTTTTTTGAATGGCACCTACCAAGGGCCATGGTGCAATTAGATAGAAAATTTAATTACTAATCTAACGATATGCATCACTTTATCTTTATATAAAACGGAAAAATGTTTAATTAATACATTTTTAAAATATTTTTGGGAAATACCTAAGTAAATTTGGCAACACTGCCGTATGTAATTTGAGTCGTAGGTTCCGAAAACCATTAAATATACAGAGCAACCCATTTAAAAAATTAAAGTTAATGGCATTTCCGGTGAAACCGGAAGTCGGCCATTTTGATTATATCTGTCTCTCAATTCGAAATTATTATTATCCTTGTAACAAGTTTTATTCAAATCCGTCTGTAAGTAAAGGAGATAGAGACATTGCCCTGATCTCATTGTCACCCGGTAGCATTTTTGTATCGAGCGACCAGTATACCGCATTCGGTTAACGTCGTAGTTACCGATGTCTCTCTCAAAACGAGCGTCCGATATCTCGATCGATTTTCGGGCTATCGTACGCTTGATACTAATCCTGCGGTTGCATGCATTTCGCCTTTTCTTATGCGTATACCACACGTTTTGTTATTAGTTTAATGTTTTAAATTTATTAATAAATTATGGAGTGGCCAGACAATTATACATACCACATTATCAATTCCAGCGAAATCCGAACTAATTTTAACACTAAGGATGAAGTTGAGGTGAGTGAATAGAACAAAATACGTTTTTATCTACATAACCTACAATTATTTAATGCTTTCATTACTATATGACGTTTCAAAGTGGGACTAAATTTTTAACTACATTCTAGTAAGAGCAACCCAAGCACAAGGAAGTATCTAATATTTTAAAATCTAGTGTCTCGTCTAGTCTCAAAACGGCTATATGATAATTACAAGTACAACTGATTCATGTTATTTGTATTAAGTAACATTTCAAAATGTTTATTAAATATTGAATATTATCATATATAACATAATAGCATTGTAATATCATTATCATTTAATAAATCGATGAAACGAAGATTTTCTTTCAGCCCCTGTTATTTTGATATTGATTATGAATCCTCCAAGCTAGCTTATTATTTTTTTAAATTAGGTGTAACTGTCGTCTGCTTTGCGCTAGAGTTAATTCAGTTGCTTCAGCCTATAACAGCTTTTGCTTTAGCAAAATGGAAGAGGGAAGAGCTAGGCGAAAAATATGATGAAGTTGTATGCGACAAACACTATTTTCCATCTAAAGGAGATTCCAATCTGTGGAAATCTCATTTCAAATGCCAATATGGAGATAGATCAGGTGAAAGTATGTTTTTTCAGCTAGAAGAGAAGCTAAAACATTCCATTGACAGAGTTTATAAGATAACCCATAACGAAGAAGACTATGCTGTTTCATTATGCACCCCAATAATGCAGCGTGCTGCAAAGCACCTAGTTCAGTCATCAGAAATATTATTCGTGGATGCTACGAGTAACTGCGACGTGCAAAACCATAAGCTGTATTTTTTTGCAACCCAATCTCCAGCAGGGGGTATACCATTAGGTTGCATAATTACAAAGAGCCAGAAAGCTTCTATTTTTGATTGTGCTTTAAACGACTTGATAGAAATAATGCCTTTTAAAATTTCGCCTTCGGTCATAATGACAGATGATGATTTGGCAGAACATGTATTACGAAAATATTGGCCTAGATCCAGTTTACTACTTTGCAGTTTTCATGTATTAAAAGCTATATGGAGATGGTTACAGCTCACGAAAAATGAAATTAAAAAAGAAGATAGACAATCATTGTATAAACTATTTAGACACATTCTTATGTCAAAGACAAAAGAAAGCATGGAGAAAAACTTGGCGATATCTTACGAATGTTATAAATATCCACAATATAAAAAATATGTTGACAGTAAAATTGAGCAAATTCATGTCTGGTGTTTGTATTATCGTCAATCAATGATGATACGTGGAGCTGATACAAACAACTATGTCGAAGTAATGTTGCGCCTTTTCAAAGATATCTCCCTCGAGCAAACTAACACAGTTATGTGATTTTATTATTAGTAGTTTCGATAGTTACTATAAACAAAGATTGCTTGATTTATTAATGAACAAGATAAACAAGTCAACAATAAATCGGCTATCTCCCAATGATACAGATGTGTTGCCAAATCAAATCACAGAGTTGGGAGAAATGCAGTACCATGTCTTGAGCAGTTCTCATGAAAGAATGAAATATTTTATTGATATGAATTGCAATATATGTTCTTGCCCTGTAGGTGTCACTGGAAAAATATGCAAGCATCAATCTGCAATAATAAAAGAATTTAATATAACCAACGCTTGCAATACATTGTCACTCGAAAGTAGGAAAATTTTATACATTATCGCTACTGGGAAAGAACCTTCGGAAAACATATTGTTACCTCTTAAACTCATCGACTGTACTGAAATTAGTGAAAATGCTTTACCCAGGCTCATTCAGGAGTCCACAAATATCGGCGACAGTAAAAGTATTGTGTCCACAAATAGCGATCAATGTATAGACTCTTCTGAAAACAGCAGTAGTGATGTTAAAAAAGATTGGTGCGAATTTATTTCAAAATTTAATGAAGATGTCATAAAAAATTTGGAAGCTGATCCAATAGGATTAAGCCCAGCCATTGCAAAATTTATGAAAAATTATCAGAAAAATATAAATAGTATAGTTCAACTCTTATGAGTGGCTTACACAGAGCTTTTAAATTTGGTCACTTGCCACACAATTACAAGAAAAGGAAAAAAATGCAGTTCAGCCGACTTCTGTGTCTCGGAGCAAGGTGAAAGTAACAGGTAAAAGATCACTTCAGGCAGGAAGAAAAGTGGGAAGCCTTAGAGTAAAGAAGTCTAAAGCTGCCCGTTCTCTTAATACTTGTGTAAATAACAATGTTGGACTCGGTGAGAATAAATTTGTGAAATAAATCGTATCGTAATTACAATAATTACACTCTGTATATTTCCGATTTTGATCCGCTACCCACTTTTATATTTACATTTTTAAATTTATTTTGTAATATAAATATTTATAAAGAAGTAAAGTTTTTTTCCAGCTATACGTATAGTTCGTGATTTACTATTGTTTTATTCACTTATAAATCCTATTTTGAACCATACGTCGCCATTCGTAAAGCGGTGTATAGACCAAGATTCCAACCTAATCGAGCGTACGGTAGCCCGAGTGATTTTCGGACTACCGTGCGCTCGATACGTGCCGAGGTCGGGCATTCCAAATGCGGTTTACTGGTCGCTCGATACAAAAATGCCACCCGGTATAGACTGTGGTCTTACACAGCTCATTTCTTGGAAGCGTGTGTATTAAAAACTTCCACCTAACCCCACACAACGCCGCGATATTAGGATTCTTCTGTGATGTGTAGCACTATGTCATGTGTTTTAATTAACCAAGATAGGTAAACATTATATTATTTGATTATACAGGGTGTTTCGAAATTGCATAGCACTATTTTAGGGATATGGTCTCCAGCATGAAATAAACAAAAAAGTTCCTACAAACATGGGACCTAAACGGCTTCGTTTTCAAGATACAGGATGTTGAAGTTTAAACAATTTTTTCTTTCAAAAATCTGGAAAACTCCTATAGGTATTCTAATGAAACTTGGTGTAGATTAGTATTTCATAAAGTGGCTTTTTTCGGCCAAAATAAATTTAATTTACTTTCAGCAGTGGCGTGCATCGAGGACACCTCAGGTACCTTATTTTAGAAAAATTTGGTACGCCACTGTTTTTTGCCAATACGACAAGTTTTTTAGCTTCATCCATTGAAACTCTACAAAAGATGTATTTTTTATTTTTTTGATAGACTAAACATTTTTCGAGAAAAACGAAAAAATCTGTAACAGCAATTTCGTTCATTGGACATTAATGGGACCTAAACGGCTTTTATTTCATGCTGATGTCAAAAGTTACATTTTTCGGATTATTTATGGCAGGGCTGTCCAACATGTGGCCCGCGGGCCGCATGCGGCCCGCCAGGATTGTTTTGCGGCCCGCGGATCGAATTCCCCCTTGAGTCCACCAGTCCTGATCCACTCCTCTCCTTTTCTATCTGGGCCCTCCGGTCTGACACGCTGAACTGTCTAACGGAGTATGCCTCCAACCCTTAGCGGACCACGCTTAAAGGGAGATGACGTGTTGTACTGTCAGCCCGAGGAGTTTAAATTTTCCGCAAAAGGAAGACCGCTAGATTCGATTTTACCTTAATTGTTGAACTTTCGTGGGAAATCGAATCCCTGAGGCTTTAACCCTGTCTTAACACGCTGTGCTGTCTTACAGGGCTAATTGCTTAAAAGCCATTTCCGACCGCCTAATTTTTAAAAGCAAATTCCGGCGCCTCGAGAGGTGAAATACTCCTCATAACCTCATTTCACTAATAACTAAACCTGTAACCTGTAGGAATCGCAGCCTCTACCCCGCTTCTGAGCGGCTAGAGTCCTGTAGCCGCCCTTCATAAACTCACCTGCAGGGCCCCTTTTTGGCCATTAAAAGGGGAATTCCTGGACTTCGACGTTCGATTCCGCAGCCCGCAAATTCCCTACCGGGAGAATGTCAACATCATTTTCCGGCTCAAGGCGAATAAATTCGATCTGCAGGATTTGACACCGCGTTCGCTCCAAGAACGACGCCTAGCCGTCGTAAGGTATCAGCAACCTCTGCACCAGGATTTAGGCATTAACGCCCGCCCCAGGTAACCCTTAAAATCGCTAAATTCACCGGAAAATTATAGTTTAAAATCACTGCTGAGTGGAAGGTCAAGTTTCCAGGAACAAAAGATCTACTCAGCCCATTTCCCGAAGAATCGGCGTGCGTACCGGCGGACTACCACTAGGGACCCGAAACACTCGCCGGTGCATTGGGTTGCAGCTCGACGAACGAAACCTGATACCGTTCCAGAAGAACATGTTAATTTTAAATAATGTACAACTCAGAGTTATTTTTAATTAATCATTGTAACTAGTTAAAAACATATTTGTTTTGATAATTATCTGGTGTTTTACCTAATCGAATATATATTTGAGTGAACGTATTTCTCTGATTTGAGCTTAACCCGAGGGGTAAATCTTTGACGCTCTTAGTAAGAGGGTGAAACGTCACATCTCTATACGTAAATTTACATTAATTGATGTAATTTTTTTGTTTTGTCGGTATCTCAGGAACGGAAAAGAATTAACCTAAAGTGAATATGAATTTTTAGAACATATGGTATAAGTTTGTAGGTTACCTCAGGGAACACCCCCTAGTAGCACAAAATGGTTGGGCCAACGTTGGCTCATTGAAGTGTCCCACAGTTGGCCAACAGTATGTAATGTCCTCTTTTACAGTCAAACCCCAACCATCGATTTCCCAACTGAGGGCCAACTATACACATTAAAGTATTCCCAACCAGCATCCAACAATTTAACAACCAAAAGCCAACAAATATCTAACTCAGCTTTCTGTATTAATCGGTAGGTATCAAAAGACAAATAAACAAGTGTAAATAAAAATGCCATTTATTATACATACAGGAAAACATAAATACAATACTTACAAATCTTGTATAAAACAAGTAAGTTATAATATATTTGAAAAACGAATCATTTTCAGCAATATTAAAAAGCACCAAGTATATCAACCTTGCAAGGTTCAGAAAATAAGGTTTATGTTATTTTATTTTATTTATTTTATCCCCACTATCATCACTGCTGTATCAAATTCTTCTCTTCACCTTCCTTTTTCTCACCTTCGTTTCTTCCGATGCAGAAACTAGTTCTGATTCACTTTCGGCCTCCTTTAGCGTTTCTCTTGCTTTTAAAATATTTTCTGGAAATGCAAAGACAAAATTAATATTAAAACCACGTCATTTAAATTTGACCCGCTACAAATATAAATCGCACTTCAAAATACAAATATAATTATTATAGTTTAGGCAAGGTTTATAGATTTTAAAACCTTATATTGCTATTGCATTATCTAGTTTTAAGTAGAATTAAGGTTGTAGTGTGGGGTGCTAATAGTTATTAAAGTATCAAGGGCATTATGAGCAAAATAAGCCCCCAAAATTGTTAGTGTACAAACCTAGATCCTTTGGCCCAAGGTGTGTACAACAATCGCGGCACTTAGTTTATAATGCTTTCAACGTTGTATGTCATACCAGTTTTCTTATCTAATTGAAGTCAAAGTGATTTTGAATTACATTTTCCTAGTTATCGCTTGTAATTTTCAATGGAAACAAATAGTGTTTATTTTATCCTATTATGTTACTATGATTATAAGCATAACTCCTTAGCAACAAGTTGCGTTAAGTGCATTTAACAACACTAGTGTCGTTAAGAAAAATAACATACAATTCTTTATTAGCATTTAATCACATGTTGGCACTACTGACGTGTATTGTCAATCTATGTCAAATTCGATGTTAGTAGGTTAGATTCTGTTTGTTACTTGACACAGACTGACGCAAAACTTAACCTGCTAATCTCGAATTTAACATAACCTGACGGTGTTACCATCTTACCAGTGATACCACCACAGCCGATATAAGTCTCGCTGTTGTAAGTGACACTAATAACAATTTTTCCTTTTTTAAAAAATAGAATTTTAGGATAAAATAAACCGTGTTACGATATACGTAACGTTATCTGCTTTCTACATTACTCGAGAATTTTAAAGAACCCGCTCGTAACGTCGCTCGTTCATTCATACTATTCTCTTGTAATGTAAAAAGCTTGATAACATTACTTGAATCGTAAATTACTATTACTTTTTCATAATAACATTATAAAAAAATAATTTCCCTGGAACGTTATTTTGTTATAACATACCTTAAAATAGAGTAATTATTATCAATTAATATACCTACTGGTATGATGTAAACATTATAAATTACATATGAGATAAAGATCTGTTTGTATGTAGAAACAAATTTGTATTCTCGATTTTTCTTGAAAACTGCTATTGTTTTAACCGAACTCAACAAAAATTTGTTTACATTTTCTTTACTACTTGCAGACAAAACTAAGCTTTTTAATTGGTTCATTAACGATACTGAAAATACAGAGCACAGAAAACAATCCTGTATGAAAGAAATATTGCAACAATCTATTTTTCAACTTGTGCTACTTTGAGACGTGTTAATATAGATCCAAAAACTGCAAGATTACTGTGTAACGTTCGTATACTGACCAGTACTAGAAAATATTCGCTTTACAGCGTACACCATCCACGTTTCACATGCAGGATCTCCATTAACCAAACATTTATTGTGAAGTTAATTTAAACGGAGGCCAAAAACTTTCTTGCTTCCTCGATGTCAACCACTCATCATCTCGAACTAGTCCAAGCAGGCCTCCTTCGAACTCCACATCGTGAAACATGTTTGTGTATTCTTCTAAAAATTGAGAAAAACAGTTATAATATTGAATATATAAGAAACAAGAGTGATCACAAAGTACAAGATTTACCTACATAAATAAGTAGGTACTCATATCGGCCAAAATTATTTATAGCAAATTTGTTAGGTTAGGTCTCTTTTCTATTTATCCATAATGTGGGTTATTTCAAAACATAAATAAGTTACAGTACATGAGGATCATATTATTGTTAATTTTACTTACCAAATCTTGGATATGTAGAAAGAAAAGGACCCACAAGTACAAAAACAAACAACGCAAGCTCGCATGGATCATGGCGCCGGGCGGCGGGCGCGTTGCAGAGGGCAGAAACCACGAACAGCTAGCTGGGTGGCGGTTGCTTGGCTCGCGCAATGCGCAATACGTCATTAACATCACGGGGCATGCGTCAGCTGTTGTACACAAACTGATTGATAAACGTAATAGACAAATTTATTTATGATCATACCAAAATTTGCCATAATTACTGATGGAATTAATAAATTGCCAATTGATGAATTGGCTTCAGTATTCACTCATTCAACTTCCCTGTTATAAATAACTAAAATTCACAACAAAATATTACAGTTGGGCCAACACACGGTTATTGTTAATAAATGAACAACTATCTTCCTAGCACGCTGATGATATCCCAACGCTGGGGCAACATATGATTATTGTTGACAAATTCAACAAATATTTCACTTTATACCAATGTTGGCCCAACGTAGGATATTAGTTGGCAAATCTACCAACCATTACCCAACCATGCCAACTATATCCCGACGTTGGCCCAACAATCTGTGCTACTAGGGCCCTGTATATCTCTTTTATGTTTCAATGCTTTTTGTAATGTAACCTAAGCTTCTTGCATAAATAAAAATTAGTATTGAAATATACACGTTTTATATTTATTACAAATCACTCACAAAGTCGCATACGATATATTTTATGATGCGGCCCTCATAACCTTAAATTTTTTTACAGTGGCCCTTGGGCCTTTTGAAGTTGGACAGCCCTGATTTATGGTACAAAAAATGGAACATTAAAATCCTAGTACTTTAAAGTACAATTTTAAAGTTCAAGTACTTTAAAACTTATTTATTGTACAAAAAATGGAACATTAAAGTCCTAGTACTTTAAAGTAAAATTTTAAAGTTCAAGTACTTTAAAATTATACGTCAGTTGTTGACATGACATTTGAAATGATTTACAACTTTTCATTTAAAATTCATTAAACTTGCAATATGAAATAAACCGTTGTATTCACCACGAACGAAAAGTGTTTTTAAAGGTCCTCGCAAGTAATTCCGTCCTCGGCTGACGCCTCGGACGTAAACAACTTTCTCGTCTTTAAAATGCCACTTTTCGTTCTAGATAAATAAACTACTATTTTATGAAAATACAGTTTAAAGAAGTTTTTAAAAAATATTATTTAATAACAAACAATCTTACAATAGCTACAAAACTTTTGGCTAAAAAACAGTGGTGTGCCAGATTTTTCTAAAGTAAGGTAACTGAGGTCGCCCCGATGCACGCCACTGCTGAAAATAAATTAAATTTATTTTGACCCGTAAAATTTTGTAATAGTCTGCACTTACTAATTGTTGCTTATTAAGTATTATTTTTCTTAGAATTTCACTGGTAACTGCTTATTCTTTTCTGGCTTAATTAATTACAACTTTTAATGAGACCTTTTACAACCGGATAGCAGATGCCAGGGTTCAATTTACTCTCTCAAGTATATAATCAAATACACATCAAATAAAGAGGTTTATTTCATATACCTATATACAGTTTAAATAATAAAAATAGAATATTTCATGTATTTTACAATGAATCTCGATTTTGATATACTCGACGGGCTTACAGGCGCCTGGTGGGTAGGCGACTTGGTCTACTCCTTCGATCGGAACCGAATCGTGTCGGGCCGAGGGAGCCCGAAGCAGAGCCAGTAGATATAGGATATAGCCCCTCTATTTACAAATAGTAGCGACATCCTGGGGCAAACCTGATGCAAACATGAAAATACAAAAAGTTACTAAACGGCAAATTTCAGTGTAAACAGTGAAAAAATAACTGATCTGAGTACCTGAAATCCTTTTCTGCCACTATTTTTACACTTATCGACACAACACCGTGACATTTCCAGGTCCTCGACTTAGAATTTGCCCCCGAAGAGAAAAATGAATAAAATCACGACAAATGTCAATGTCACATTTTAATTAATTATACAACTTCCTTGGCAATTTTTAAATATGCTAGGGACTTAAGGGATACCAACGTGATTTTGCCCCAGCGGCAACATCAAAGGTTGTCGCTACTATTTGTAAATAGAGGGGCTATGATATAGGAGAGTACCGCCATCAGCAATGACTGATTGATTTATGTCTAAAATTTCCTTGAAATTGGCAAGACTGTAAGTCTATGTCAAATTCGAGGTTATCAGGTTATGTTTTCCGTCGGTTTGTGTCAAATAACAAACAAAATCTAACCTACTAACCTCGAATTTGACAGAGACTTACAGTCTTGCCAATTTTAAGTAAAATTTCGGATTGCCAATAAATGTCACGTTGACAGAATTGTGCTACAAACCTCAAAGTGACGCATATGAAAAAGGAACAAACATGGCGTACGTGGCGGTACTCTCCTATATCTACTGGCTCTGGCCCGAAGTAGAGTACCTATATAATAAGTAGATAAAAGTACGGCAAATGCAGGAACAGTATTTGATTGGTTGGATCCCTATGCATGTACAATAGATCTAGATGCGATTTAGAAGTAGTCGACAGGGTTTTGATTGCAATTGGTGACTTTCAGCTGACATTAAACTTGTCAAAGTTCGTAATCAATTTATAAAATAAGTGGCGAAATTTGAAAGTTCTTGTGCACATAATTTTGTTACTTATGTATTTTTCTTTTTCCCTTGACCTATTTTCAATCATTTCGTTTTAGCATGACTGGTTGCTCTGTCCACATAGTACAGGCGCCAGGGAATTTTTACATGCAATTCTTGGTACCAGCATTTTGTGTTAATGGCTGGGTGGGGGGCTGTGCTCTGAGTCTAACTTTAAGTTTTCGGATCGATCGGAGAAATTGTTTTTCCGCAATATCGGAAGAAGTGTTGAAAACGGTTTTTTAGCAATTTCTCGTTTCCTGTTGCTCTGACGCTGAAATTGCATCAATACAAGTTTGTAGTTTATGAAATTCCTCACAACTTTTGGAAATGCCTTTTTCTCGTGCGTTCAACAATTCAAAAGTTGTTACCCCATAAAGTCAAGAAATTAAGGGTTGAAATGGGTTTTACGTAAATATATCGCTTTCAGTTAATCCTACGATAAAAAATATTCTTATGTTTATTGTAGAACAACTAATTTGCATAAAATTTGTATATGAGTATTTTTCTATTTGAACAATTATTTACCGTTCTACAGCGCCGCAAATGTCGCAAGTCACGTAAATCGTACATTTAGTGTGCACTTTCGAACGGTACTGTTCCTTTGAGGTACAGTTTGTAGCGCGTCTTTTTATGTGGTCTCCCCGATATGCCTACTCCACGAAGTGTATTTCTAACAGTCTCACACTTCCCATGGTCTTTTTGATGGACCGGGTTCTGCATCGTTGATCCCACTCATTGCAGAATCGTTAATTTTATCGCCCTTGTCAAGTTGTGTTTCCTTTGAAAAGAACTCGGAAAGAAAAAATATGTTGTCGTCGTAGTTGATGTGATATTCGTCAACATCTGTAGTAAGCATTCTGGAGAATTCCTGCACGTTCTCACAGGATTCTCCGGCGGGAAGCAAATGGCGGTGCACTTTAAACTCGTTTTGCGACAGCCATATCCCTTTCCACATTTGGTCTTGCACTCGCATGAAATTAATTTTATTATTGCAAGAGGCGCGGGAGGCTCAGGGCTAGACACCTGTAACCATTGTCGCCGAGGACATCGACATATTGGTCCTTCTGACCACACTAGGACGGAACTGTGCAAACGTTTTTCTTTGCAAGCCCGGAAAACTGAATACAAAGGAACAGCAATACTCTACATCATGCGTGAAACACGGCGATGCTGTATCAAAGCATATCTTGTTCTTGCATGCATTTTTTGGTTGTAGCACAACATCGGCTGCTTACGGTATGGGCAAAGTGAAATTACTTAAAACCCTAGAAACGACACCTACCCTGGAATCTGCAGCGAATCACTTTGTACAGAAAGATGTAGACGCGGATATCATCGCATTAGCGCAGGGTTTCTTAACCTTTTTGTAGTCACGGGCCACTTTCAAAATTTTAACAATCTGACGGACCCCTTCCAAACTTAATTGTAGGGAAAGAGGACAAGGCATTTTGAAAAAAAACGTATTTATTATCAAGACAAAGTAAAGATTAGCGCGTGACGGTTGTTTAATGGAACGGTTGCTGCTGCTTCCGTTCGATAAGGACACTAAATTGAGGAATTATCTTAGACAAGGCAAGACGCATACCACCTTTGACGTCTAGTCGGTTACGATTTTTAGTTTTAATTGACACTAATACTGAGAACCCTGACTCCCAAAGGTACGTAGTAGCAAACAGAATTAATATGGACATTGCTCGTTTAACAAGGAGCGGGTAAGCTTGTCCTAAACTACACCAAAAATCGGAAACATCCGTTGCGTTAAATTTATCTCGCAACACTGCTTTGGATCTCATGGCAATTAAATCATCTTTAACAAGATCTTCGTCATTGATATCATTCCTGATTAAAGCTTTCTGGGCAAAAGTACCTACCTACTTACATTTTAAGATGGATCACGCGCAGTATTTATTGTCTTCATATCTGACATGTAACCCCAGCACTCATGCCATCTGATATGGACCCCCAGCACTCATGCCATGGACGCCAAGTTAAGAAATCCTGCATTAGCGGGAGAGCAATTTTTTATTGCGTTGTACGGTGGAGACATCCATAAATACAAGTCAATCAACTTGCTGCGATACAAACACTTCGCGAAATCACTTGCGAAGTCAACGTTTAATCTGGCATCCCTGCCACCTACAAAAGACACGGCCAGGATGCACGCATTCCGGACATACCATCAAGTTCAAACTTGGCTTGGAAATAACACTCTACCCGCGGAAAGATGGGGCTAGAAGAAACGTGGCCGTACGTTTACACCGGTGCCTAGCACTGAGCCTCCCGCGCCTACTGCAATAATTAAATTAATTTCATGCTGGTGTAAGACCAAATGTGGAAAGGCTTGTGGCTGCCACAAAGCGGGTTTAAAGTGCACCGCCATTTGCTCCATATGCGCCGGGGTATCCTGTGAGAACGTGCAAGAAATCTCCAGAATGCTTGCTACAGATGAACACGAATACCACACCAGCTACGACGATGACATATTTTCTCTTCCCGAGTTCGTATCAAGGGAAACACAACTTAACAAAGGCGACAAAATCGACGATTCTGCAATGATTGGAATTGACGATGCAGAACCCGGCCCATCAAAATGACCAAGGGAAGTGTAGAAATACACTTCGTGGATTAGGCCTATAGGGGAGACCACGTAAAAGAAAACGCGCCACAAGCTGTACCTCAAAGGTGGTGTGGAAAACAGTTGGTGCGACACACTCGAAGGAACAGGGCCGTTCGAAAGTGCACATTAAATGTAAGATTTACGTGACTTGCGACATTTGCGGCGCTGTAGAACGGTAAATAATTGTCCAAATGGAAAAATACTCATACACAAATTTTATGCAAATTAGTTGTTCTACAAAAAATATAAGAGTATTTTTTATCGTAGGATTAACTGAAAGCGATATATTTACGTAAAACCCATTTCAAACCTTAATTTCTTGACTTTATGGGGTAACAACTTTTGAATTGTTGAACGCACGAGAAAAAGGCATTTCCAAAAGTTGTGAGGAATTTCATAAACTACAAACTTGTATTGATGCAATTTCAGCGTCAGAGCAACAGGAAACGAGAAATTGCTAAAAAACCGTTTTCAACACTTCTTCCGATATTGCGGAAAAACAATTTCTCCGATCGATCCGAAAACTTAAAGTTAGACTCAGAGCACAGCCCCCCACCCAGCCATTAACACAAAATGCTGGTACCAAGAATTGCACGTAAAGCCCTATTAACGATTTCCCTGGCGCCTGTACTAACAGTTGAAAGAACCTTTCTGAAAATGGTGTTTACTTAGCTGGGGTTCTAAAGGATGGGCTAAAAAACGAATATGGCTAAACAAGATCAGCAAGGAACATTATAGTTACAAACGACTAAGAATTTGTGAAAAGCATTTTGACAATGATCAGTGAGAGTTTAGAGAAAATGGAACAAAAATATTAAAAACATTTTGATTACAAAAAATGTATAAATCTCTGCTAGTACAACACATTAAATTGCGACGAAATAACAGAAAATTAAGCCGTCTTTTTTGTAAGACAAAAAGAAAGAATAATTTTTTTAAACAAAAATTAAAGAAGACTTACCATTGATCAAATTCAAACATTAACAACTACCAAAAATAAGTGTAGCAAATGCTCCAATGAATTCTTAGAAAGGTCGTTAAGGCTGACATTTTCATGTGGACAAACTGGGTATAATAATTTTAGGAAAACAGGACTTCCATTTCCGTCTATTCGCACATTAAATTTCCGTTTGCAGTATTTAAATTTTCAACCTGGCATTTTAACATATGTCTTTACTTTATTAAAGATTAAAATTGCAAACTATAACACAATTTTCGGAAAAGACCGTATGCTTACTTTAGATGAAATGGAAATAAGAAAGAGTATGAACGAAAGCATATTAGAAAAAAGGCTAAGAAACATAACAGAAGAACAACTAGAAGAAGCACAGAGCGGGTTTAGGAAGGGAAGGAGTGTACAAGACCATATCTTCACTATAAAGCAGATGTTGGAAAAAAGTAAAGCAGGAGGCTTGGAGATACATATGGCTTTTGTCTAATCTCATGTTAAAATTCACAATAACCCGCCATAATATGCATGCTAACCTGATTTTCCCTATGATTAGTTATTTTTAAGTAGGTAGCTTGTAAAAAAGTAGAAAAAAAAACGTCAGATTTTGTAACGGAAGAAAGTAGAGCTGCATCATTGCAACAAGGTGTAAATCTACAAATAAATCTATTATACAGTCCACTCTACGTTATTTATTACAACTACCACAACATTTTGGTCCAGACGAGCGGATTTTGGCCCAGTGAACAAGTTAAGTGAAACACAAAGTGAACGATAAACCATAAATACAACGGCATAAAAGGTGTTACACACCATATTAAAAAGCAGTGTAACACACAAGCATACAGCGAACAGCAAATATTGTACGTAAAATAAGTGTGGAGCAACCAGTCAAAGCGGACGGTAGCCAAAGAAGCACAAATTGGAACACGTACAAGCAGACATCAAGGTAATAAGGCAGCCATTTCATACTAAAGGCAGAAGCGCATTACGAGCATCGGAACGATATCAAATGCAACCAAGTGCGACGTCATCATAGCGTTCAACAGCTGCAGGTACAAGGAACAGTCACAAAAAACAAACAAGTAGGTCTATTCCATTCTACCTTTTGATGTCAGCCCTATATATTGGGCTAGTGACCTTGAAATACTGTCGTGTATTATTGATTCATTTAGCAAAAGGCGAAATTCAATTCTTAACATTAAAATAAACTAGCACGTGTTTTCAGAAAGGGTTCAAGAGCGATAATTAGAAAATACAAATTTTGTGGGTATTTTGTTATATTATACTTACGTATTAAAATATACGGTCATTTAAAAACATAAATTGTTACAAAATGGCAAACGATGATGAACTAAAGGCCGCGATTATTCGCCGTGGTCAATTAAAAGGGCAGTTGACGCGTTTTACGAATTTTATAGAATATTACGAGGAAAATAATAGGAATATTACGGAATTAAAATTACGGTTAAAGAAAATTGAGGATATTTGGAATGAATTCGACCAAGTTCAGTCATCAATTGAGGAAAAAGACACAATTAACGTTGAGTCACAATTAACAGAACGCAAAACGTTTGAAGACAAATATTTTGAAACTCTTTCGCAAGCAGAAAATATTATAAAATATGCAAACTCAAATGCGAATGTCACCCCTGTTACAAGCTCAGCAACTGCAGCATTCAATACAAATTTGCCTTTAATTAATTTGCCACATTTCAGTGGATCTTATGAAGGTTGGTTACAGTTTTTCGAAATATACAAATCCATAGTACACGAGAATCCAAAACTTAACAAAATCCAAAAATTTTATTACTTACAGTCATGTTTAAAAGGCGACGCTTATCAGTTATTGCACTCGCTAGAAGTATGTGAGGCCAATTATGACGTTGCTATACAATTATTAAAGGAACGGTATGAAAACAAAAGAGTTCTCATTCACAATCACGTAAAAAGTATGTTTGCATTGCCGAATGTAGGTAAAGAATCGCATTTATTATTACGAAAATTAATAGACAATTTCATAAAAAACTTTAGCGCTCTTAAAAGTTTAGGAGAACCCGTTGAACAGTGGGACACCCTGTTAATACATTTAATCTCGACAAAATTAGATTCGCAAACGCAGCGCGATTGGGAAGGTTCAATAAAAGGGACTGACATGCCTAAATTAGACGATTTAATGACGTTCTTAAAAGGTAAATGCCAGTTGTTAGAAACACTTGATACAAAAATTGCAGATAAATTCATATCAAAAAATAGCACGGAAAAACAGTTGGTTCATATTTCAACGAACGAAGATCGATGCAACAATTTAGTGTGCGAGTTTTGTAAACAAAAGTTTCACTATACATATAAATGCCGAAAGCTGTTAGCACTACCGTTTAAATCGCGCTATATCGACCTCAAAAAGGCAGGTATTTGCACTAACTGCTTAAGGTCAGGCCACGCTGCAGAAAAATGTGCAGGCAGAGGTTGTCAAATTTGCAGCAAGCACCATAATACAATTTTACACGATAATGATTTTCAATCATCCTATCGCAATCAGACAAGTCAAAATAATCGCGACGATTACTCCGTCGGAATAGTAAATAATACGATCGCAGCTGCAAGTCAAAATAATCAAACTTCATCTTTCAATCATAACCAATCGAACAGTTCTCAAGGAGAACAAAAAACAAATAAAACGGAATTATAAGCGAATAATAACTCAGAAAATTCCTTGCACGTAACACTAGCGTCACATAACGATTTACAAAATACGGTTCAGGTTTTATTAGCTACAGCGGTAGTTTACATAATGGACATAAATAATGAGCCAGTAAGATGCCGTGCATTGCTGGATTCCGCCAGTCAATCGAACTTCTGTACAACAGAACTATTCAAACGCCTAAAATTAAAAAGTATACGTATTAATATGCCAATCACAGGCATCAGCCAAGCAACTTGTAATAGTTCGCATAAAATCAAAACACAAATTCAATCCATAAACAATTCGTATAAGGCAACGTTGCAATTTCTTGTCATCGATAAAATCACGAGTAACTTACCACAAGCCACGGTAGACATTTCACAATATAAAATACCAAGAGAACCTTACATTAGCTGATCCGAATTTCCAGATATCAGAAAAAATTGATATTTTAATCGGAACGGAATTGTTTTTCGAACTTTTAAATGCTCATAAAATAAAATTAGGAAACAACGGTTTAGTGATACAGAGCACAAAACTAGGGTGGGTTCTAGCTGGTCCCATGCAAATAAATCAAACGAAATCACGACCAAAGGATACGGGGGCTAAATGTTTTTTATCAACAAACAAATTAGACAAGCAGCTGCAACGGTTCTGGGAGATAGAGAATATTAATAACACACATGCAAAATTATCAAACGAGGATCTTGATTGTGAAATATTTTTCAGGCAAAATTTCGAACAAGATATGTCCGGTCGGTTTACGGTGAAGTTACCTTTCAAAGATAATGTCGGCGAATTAGGCGAATCATTAAGTACTGCAATAAGCAGATGGCGTTCGGTAGAACACAAATTATCAAAAAACCCCGAACTTTGTAAACAATACACCGAATTTTTGCAGGAGTATGAGACAATGGGTCATATGTCCAAAGTGGACACAAATGACGACAATCCTACGGATATACATAATTATCTTCCGCATCATGCGGTCATAAAAGAGACGAGTAGTACAACTAAAGTCAGGGTAGTGTTTAATGCGTCTTCCAAGACATCTTCAGGTCTTAGTTTAAATGACGTTTTAAAGATAGGGCCGAAAATACAAGGCGATCTTTTTGACATAGTCACACGAATGCGTACTCATAACATCGTGATCACAGCGGACATCGCCAAGATGTACAGGATGGTAAATATACATGAGTCACAACGAGATTTTCAGCGTATAGTTTGGAGAAACGATCCAAAGCAGGAAATTAGTCATTATCGGTTAAACACGATTACATACGGCACCTCTAGCGCATCTTTTCTAGCAACAAGGACGTTGCATCAAATCGGACTTGATTGCAAAAACAAACATCCACGAGAAAGTGAGGTAATCCTTTGCGATTTTTATATGGATGATCTAATAACCGGTGCAAGTACATTGAAAAATGCCATAGAGATAAAACAAAACTTAGATACAATTTTAAGTAATGCCGGGTTTATATTAAGAAAATGGATGTCGAATGACATGCGACTATTTCAAGACGCTGACGAGCAACTTGCAGATAAATCACCATTTCAAATTAAGGACAGTCAAGATACTAGAACACTTGGCTTGCTCTGGAATCCACGAAAAGATTCGTTAAACTATACGGTTGAAATTCCTTTCCGAGACGATAATATCACCAAACGCACGATTCTGTCAAACGTGTCTCAAATTTTCGATCCGTTAGGGCTTATCAATCCTTGTGTGATTAAAGCTAAATTATTACTGCAACAACTTTGGCAAGGTCAGTTAGACTGGGATCAACCAGTTCCTGATTCAATAAAAACAGCATGGTCTAATTTTATAAAAAATATTCAACATTTAAATTTTATTGAAATTCCACGTTGTATTGTAATACAGCATCCAATAATTATAGACTTACACGGATTTTGTGACGCTTCCCAACTAGCTTATGGAGCTTGCATCTATTTACGTTTACAAGATATTCACGGTAAAATACAAACTTATTTAGTTTGTGCAAAGTCACGTTTAGCGCCACTCAAACCTATTTCGTTACCACGACTCGAATTGTGTGGAGCTTTATTACTCGCTCAGTTAATACACAAAACCGTTTCAATATTGCATCTTAATTTAAACAAAATAGTATGTTGGACAGATTCAACCATAGTCCTAGCGTGGCTCAATACCGAACCGAACAAATGGAAAGTTTTCGTAGCCAACCGGGTAGCTGAAATTCAAGAACTCTCAGAAGAGTTTAGTTGGAAACATGTAGATACTGCAGATAATCCAGCGGACATAGTTTCTCGTGGTCTTGAACCTGGTCAATTAAAAAACGAATCACTTTGGTGGTACGGCCCTTCTTGGCTAGCTCAGGATGAAGAACACTGGCCTAAGGGTCAAACAATTAATATCACTGACGTATCAGAAGGTCGCAAAGACAACATAATACTGTCATTTACAGTATTAAATGATTGCGGAATTTTTTCGGGTTGTTCAACGTTTCATAAATTACAGCGTGTAACCGCTTATGTTTTAAGATTCGTTCACAACTCTCGTGCCGAACACAAATTTACTGGTTACTTGTCAACTGACGAGCTTAATCAGGCAACAATAAAAATTTGTAAAATTGTGCAATCTGAGACATTCTCTCAAGAAATCACGTTATTAAATCAAGCCAAACCAGTGCATAAAAGTAGCAAACTGATAACCTTAAAACCATTTCTAGATTCCGAGGGAATAATTCGTGTAGGCGGACGTTTGAAACATTCGAATGTACCGTTCGACCAAAAATATCCTATAGTGCTGCCGTCAAAACATACTGTTACGCGAATGTTAATAAGGCATATGCATCACAAGTATTTACATGCTGGAGCACAATTCATACTTTCACAAATTCGTAACCAATTTTGGCCGCTCAATGGTAGGAATACGGTTCGAAGTGTATTAAAAAATTGCATCACTTGCTTTCGGGTTAAACCAACCGACGTTAATCAATTAATGGGTGACTTACCAGAATACAGAATTACGCCCACGAGTCCCTTTACATTTTGCGGTATTGACTATGCGGGTCCATACCTAATGAAAGATGGAAAGACTCGTAGCCGAACTTTTATAAACATTTATATATGTCTGTTTATATGCCTGACGACAAAGGCTGTCCATGTTGAGCAGGTAACAGATTTGACTTCAGAAGCATTTATGAACACATTCAAACGTTTTGTTTCTCGTAGAGGTTTATGCAAGCATTTGTACACAGATAACGCCACCAATTTCGTTGGAGCTAATAACCAATTAATTAAATTACGAGAAATCATTTCAGATGTTCACGATTCTAAAGAGTATCATGCTTATTTCACGGATAACCGTATAGTTTGGCATTTCATACCGGCCAGATCGCCCCATTTTGGTGGCATATGGGAATCCGCCATAAAATCATGCAAATATCATATCCAGCGTATTGTCGGGGAAGCAAAATTAAACTTTGAACAATTTTACACGATAGTTACTCAGGTTGAAGCAATCCTCAATTCAAGACCTCTCACCCCGTTATCCAGCGATCCTTCAGACCTACAAGCGCTTACCCCAGGGCATTTTCTGATAGGCCGCTCTTTAGTATCAGTACCTCAAGAAGACGTTTTAAAAATACCAATAAATAGACTAAACAATTATAAACAGCTCCAACAAATGATTCAAAGATTTTGGAGTCGTTGGAGCCGTGATTATTTGCATACTTTACAACAAAGGTCCAAATGGAATCAAAACAGCGAGAACATAAAGCTAGACACCTTAGTTTTACTAAAGGACGACAATCTTCCACCCATGCAGTGGCAATTAGGACGAGTGGTGTCAGTGCATCCCGGCGCAGATGATCTAGTGAGGGTAGTGACAGTGCGCACCAATCGTGGTATGTTAAAGCGTGCTATCCGCAAGGTGTGCCCTATGCCCATAGACGATGAAGGTTGACATTGACATTTTTAAATATAGTTAGTTACGTTTATTCTAAATGTTAACTTTGTATTCTTTTTGAAATATTTGGGAATATTCCAAGGCCGGCGGCATGTCTAATCTCATGTTAAAATTCACAATAACCCGCCATAATATGCATGCTAACCTGATTTTCCCTATGATTAGTTATTTTTAAGTAGGTAGCTTGTAAAAAAGTAGAAAAAAAAACGTCAGATTTTGTAACGGAAGAAAGTAGAGCAACAAGGTGTAAATCTACAAATAAATCTATTATACAGTCCACTCTACGTTATTTATTACAACTACCACAACAGCTTTCTTAGACTTGGAAAAGGCTTTTGATACAGTGCCACAGAAGGAAGTTTGGGAAAGCCTAAACCAAAGAAATGTTAACCAGAAATTGATAGCAGGGATCAAAAGCCTCTACGTCAGCAATAAAAGTTACATAAGAAAAGACAATGCAGAATCGCAACCATTCACAATAAACGACGGGCTAAGGCAAGGTGGTGTAATGAGCCCAACTTTATTTACTCTCGTAATGGACGATATTATAAAAGCGACCAGGAAACGAACCAAAAAGCTACATGTAGGTTACAACAGATTAGCAGCAGTGAGTGTGTCGGAATGTGCTTTTGCGGATGACATAATGGTATGCGCTGCGAAAAAAGAACATCTACAAGAAAACCTTCAAATATGGGAAGAAGAACTATCAAAAAGAAAAATGAAAATAAACACGAGAAAGACAAAAGTAATGGTGATTAGTAAGGAAAACAAAACTATAAACATAGAAATGAATGGAGAATTAATAGAACAGGTTAATGTATTTAAATACCTGGGAGTTCTGATAGATAGAGATGGAAACATGACAGAGGAAATAAACGAGAGAATCAGTAACACCGCGCGAATGTACCATAGCCTCAGCAAGTCTTTCATAGGTAAACAAGAAATTAGCAGAAAAACAAAAATGACTATATACATAACTATATTTAGACCAATTCTAACATATGGGAGTGAAAGCTGGGTACTGTCAAACACAATGAAGAGTAAGATTCAGTCTATGGACATGAGGTACCTAAGAAGAGTCAAGGGAATAACTAGAAGGGACAAGATAAGAAACGACATAGTAAGAAAAGAATTAGCAGTAGAACCAGTAATTAACATAATAGAAAAACAGCAACTGAGATGGTTTGGACATTTATGTAGAATGGACAATTCGAGACAAGTTAAAAGTGTGTGGGAAGCAGCAGTAATAAGAAATAGAACAAGAGGAAGACCTAAGAAGACTTGGAACGACGAAATAACGGAGATTCTAAGCAAAAAAGGCAAAACGTGGAATGAAGCTAAGAAGTTGGCAAAACACAAGAAGGAGTGGAGAAAATTTATAAATACAATCTAACAATAAATTAAGTGTTATGACATGTATTACCTTACACCTTAGGATAAAAAGGTTTTTTGATTATATATATATATATATATATGAACTTTTATGTGGGCACGAATTATTTTACGGGAAGTGTAACATTACCAAATCAGGACAATCGTTTAGCTTCTAAAGCTTTAGTTTTCGTGTTAGGTTAATAAAATATTAGAACAATCTTAGATTTTTAATATTCACTGTTTTATTATTTGTAGGTGGTATCACGAGATGGAAGCAAATGGTGGTTTACTACTTTACGTCAGAAAGCACTAACAGCTTGATAGTCGCGGGCATTCTAATTAAAATCGTGGAATATGCTACAAACATAGGTTTAATTATTGTTTGGGTAACATAAAACATGGGCGCTTGCAATCAAGGCATGTGGAGAAATTTGGGAATTATTGCCGGAAAATGTTGCAAAATAGTCAATTTCATTCACAATCCATTCAAAGAAGAACAAAACATATATTGTTTAGCAGGTGCTACACATTTTTGTCTCTATTCTCTATTATTTGCATTTTCTAATAACACATGCAGTTTCGTTAATTACTCAATTATATTTAATTTTTTTTATCATTTCATCTCTAACGTATTCAGTGGCATAATATACTTAGTAGAAGTGTTCCAACAAAAGTTGTAACTGTAGTTTAAATTTGAATAAACAATATAAAAAATGCCTAATAGATTATTGTATACGACTTAAATTGTATAAATTTTGCTTATGTTGTATCAATACATTTCATAAAAGGAGAACTATAATTAATAAATATGCAGCCACACAATAACAAAGTAACGTAGTTAGCTATGGCATTTCCGACAAACTTCATTTTTTTGTATACCCAAATGTCATCGTTTGCCTTACTCGTATCTTATATAGGTACTCTAGCCCGAAGTAGAGTCCCTGTATATAGGTTACTAAGAGTTGGGCAAACAGCGGGATACATTTTGATTGGTTTGGATCACTTTTTACAAGGCATGTGTGATGAAAGTGCGCTTTTTATATATTTTGTAACATGTTACGACCAATAGATTCACACATGCTAATCTAAATCTTAACTAAATTGGAAGTATGTTCCTAATAGTCGCTTCTAGAGATCCTAAGAATGATCAATTCTCTGAAAACTCTCCCATCAAAACCATGTTAGCAAGATTGGTTCCCACAAACTTCTTTATTCGACATATGTCAACTATCTAATTTGGATCAAAAATGTATGTAAAATCAGGCTGTTTGCCCAACTCTTAGTAACCTATACCTATACAGGGACTCTAGCTCGAAGTACAGTGGCTATATAAGGACAGTGTGGTCAATTTTAAAAAACGCAGCCATTAAGAGTCGTCTCTACAACAACTAGCCACGCCCTTAGGTATTGTTCTGTGCACGGCCTGCTAAATTGTAAGACAAACGTCACCCTGCTAAATTGTGACATAGACGTAATTTTATACGGACTGGACATATGTGAAATTCGGAGATGCTTTGCAGAGCTCTGTATACCCACGATCGCGAAAATTTGTGCAATATGAGGTGGTCAAATGTGCAGTGTCACAATAATTTTACAAGAATGTCAGTAATATTACTTAAACAGAATTAAACGGCAATTTTTAAGCATTTGTCAAAAATTTTCGAAAATTACAAATTCTACAGAAACTGTCCAAAATAGAGCGTTAATTGAAGAAACAAATTTTCTCTAAAATTTTAAGCTAAATTCAAAAATGTACTAATATGTCGGGTATTCTATTTAAAATAGGAGTTAATAAATAAATAGAAAAAAAAAAAAAAAAAAACCCATTTTAGAGGTATTCAATGGAAAATCACCTATCTCACATCAATACACATTAAAAATATAATAAAAATGTAACGTTTGAAAAAAAATCGTTGGAGCCGTTTTTGAAAAAATCGAAAAATACTGAAAAAACAAGAGTGAACACCATACTTCTGTAACAAACGAAACTCGAGTTTTGCCTCTGACATGGTTCAGACGTTGAGTTACCGTGCTCTTCTATCCCTTCCCTTGCAAAGAGTTTCGCCTCTGGCGCGGTTAACAGTTGAGTTATCGTGCTCTTCTGCTTTTTCTTCCTGACGAAGCCCCTTACGAAAGTGGGCGAAACGGTGGGTTCTTCGACCTTAATCATAAGACTGTCCAATCCCGGAAGTCGTTTGTTACTTAATGACAATGGCGGTGAAAGCCTCAGAAATTACCGTACTTCTGGTTATGCGATTTTCTTCAAAAGCTTGCTGTCGTATCTAGATAGTACACAAAACTTATACTTATATGAAGTTTCAACGCCATACCTCTTTTGTTTTTGAGATGTTCTATTCACAGACAGACACACTTACACACACACAGACCAATAAACAAAAACATGTTTTTTGGGTTCAGGGGACTCTAAAACGTGAAGATCTGTTGAAAATTCAATTTAGAATTTTGGTGTGTATCTAATACTTTGCTTATCGTAAAAGGAAGTAAAAACTATGATTTTGACGGATATGAGTAGAATTTAAATTATTATTAGTCTATTACCCAAACTGCCAAATCTATTACTATTTTTTTACATTTCTATTACGGAAAAAAATCAAGAGTTGGCAACACTGGTTAGAACGGTAGTTGTTATTTGTTATCATCCGTGTTTTAATGTTGATATTAGTCATTTGTGAAAATTAAATCGTGATATATTTACCATTTGCCAGTCGTTGGTGGGATGATCTATCGTTGGAGGAGTTTGTTTAAATACTTTCATGCAGTGCTTGCAGTATATCTGTAATATAACCTAAAATAGGCAAAACTTACCGTTAGAGGCGACGTGTCTCGTGTCTGGTATGTATCTTAAAAATTTAGTATTGCTGCCGGCATCTGCAACCTAGGAAAACGCCAGTGATAAATATTAACGTTGCCTTTACACGGTCTGTGCTGCGCAGCGAAGCTTTGTCATAGCGGGCTCTCTGCAGGCATAAAATGCATTCATTTACATCGTTCTACTGAAGTTATTTATCGACGTAGATTCTTCAATTTTGACTAAATTTTATAATTCATGGTTTGTTTTTCTTACAGTTCCATTAATTTTAATTTGTAACAAAGTTCTTTGTGTTACGTGTCGCCAGACGCACTGTATATAACCAGTACAATATTCGTAAATGTTTTAAATGAACGACAAGCATTCATAATATGAATTTCCTTCTTTCAGAACCTTTTGCAGAACTCCAACTGTAGCATCTGATGGAATAGCGACAAGATGTCTTTCCTGATTCTGTAGATTTACGTTGGAGGCTTCAGGTATAAATTTAAACAATTGTCGCTTTAACATGGGAAACGATCATTAAAGGTCATAAGGTCACATCTCATAGTAATACTGTTTGCCTGTATGTAATAATTATGTCTCAAACATCGTGAGCTATAAAAATGAATTAGCTTTAGTTTATTAAATTGTGAATTATGAATAATTCTGTTATCACTTCTGCATTTGCCTTTATTAAGACTACCATGTTACATAGCATATTACAAGTAGTTGTATTTCTAAAATTTGTATTAAAATTTATACTGTGTCCAAAACAGTAAAAAACATTAATGTGTAATATTGGTAAGAGATAAAGATTCGGTTAAATTAGATAAAATGTACTATGACTACTATGATCCATATTTTAATCGTACAACCTAAAGTTTTGCTGATGGGTGCAAACTTCTGTATAAATGCAAATATTTTCACCAATAATATCACAAGATGCTCTTAGTATATTCGAAAATACTTTCCGGACTTGAAGACAAAATTAATGCTTTCAAAAAGCAACACTAATTTTGTTCGAAAAGTAGGGAAAGTATTTGAATATACGAAGTGAGTCGAGTGGTATTTGATCAAATAATATAATTTTGTTCAACTAATAATAAATACCTAGTAGAATTAGTTTCTGCGGACTAGACCATTGTTCAGTATTATCAGTTTCAGTTTTGCAGCTGCTTTGATTTTATTTAATTTTATTGAACAACAAAAGGGAGAATATATTTCATGTGTGACATGACATTTTTTTCAGTAATTTGATTGACTGAAATAGTGACACAAAGGAGTAGCAAGAGGTTATCAAGCTGAATAGAATTTTATCGCCGCATGTTGACTGTCAGTTGTTTAACACAATGATTCTCTTAAGAAAAATAATTATTGGCACTGTCAGTTTTGGCATTCACTGCTCAGCAATAACTGTAAGATTATTCGTAGTTTGTGAATTATTAAGTGAAAATTAATGTAGAAGCGGGTTGTAGTCAATGGGGAGAAGCAATTGAAGTCGAAATTCAATATGTAATTAATTATAAAACTCCCAAGAAATAATGAAATAAATAAAAACTTGCAATGGCGTTTTGTAAATCAAAAGGAATTTAGTTTTTTAAAGTTTGATTTACCTGATGTAAAATTTATTGTATTCTTCGCCCAAATATAACACGTACTACGATTATTCATCGATGATAACACTGGTTAGAACCTTCAAAAAAAGATTAAATCTTCATTAGTTCTAACTTCTACTAGCATCGATGATAATCGTGGTTCGAATTATATTACGTCTGAATGTAGCTCAATGCCATGGAGACAAAAGTATACAGGGTATTTCAAAATTTCTTCCCAACAGAAAAAATGGTCAAAATAACTTAAAGTTGATCCGAAAAATGCAAACAGAAATGGTGTAGCTGTTATAATAACTCAGAAATAATCTGTGAAAGTTGCATTTTGTTTTTATTTATTTATGAATAAATATCAAGAAGTTTTCTTTAATTACATTGAAGATTGAACACTAACTCAGAAACATTACAACTTTAAAAAGATTATAACCAAACAAGAAATGCAAGCAAGCTGTGAATAGTTTTAAAATACTTACATCTCAAGTTAAGTTAGAAGGATCAGCTAATTTTGTTTTTAATTAAGTTAATAATTTATTTTTGAAAAAAAAATCAAAAATAAATTAGCTTTAGTCAAGTTCAAACACTATAAAATTTTATTGATTAAGTGTGAAGTTTCGCTGAGCGTTTCAACTTCTTCAGACATGTTAAAAATTCACAATAAAAAGACAATTACATAATGGTTGTATCTGAAATGGAGACAAGTGTGATTAGACAGGTGAAAAAATAAAGACCTCACTTGTAAAGTTACCTGATAGTTAAGCATCTTATTTTTAGGTATTGCACTTTAGGAATATATTTTTTTTAATGTTGTAGGGTTGATTATTTTGTTATCATTTTTATTTTTAAAATATTGGGTTTAAAATATTAAACCTGTTGGAAATCATAATAATTAGTTCTTTGACAAATGTTTGCTTAACGAAGTCTACTTAAATTTTTGGGCAGTTTATCGTGTTTAACTAAAATGTCTAATTTTTCCCTAAGGGACATTGTTATTCCCTAACAGGCGCAAGGAAACTGACGGTGCCTACGGGTGTAAATTGTAAATTGCAATTAACCTTATCGCTTTTTCGACAAAACAACAGGGCGCTGAACTGAGAAACCTGATACATATCAATTGCATTTTGCCGATTTCACCGAGTGATGCAGTGTTTGCAACTGTTAGTAAGAAAACAAGTGCGGATAGATATCTGACCAGGAAACACCCACACAGATATGCAGTAGTTAAGAATTTTAAAAATACATACACACATACCTACCAAAAATTTCTGAGCACGCCCATAAAACGATAACATTAACCAAATTCTTGATTCGATGCAGTTTACATGCATTGGTGTACAGCCGTCCGAACATTGTGATTTTGATAACAGTAGCTGAATGATAACATTAACCGTGATTACAATATATGGCGTCTATCGTATCTTAGTGAGCCTTAGTGTTACTGAAATAAATGAAGTTTTTTAATATTAGGTGTAGGTTTTATGAACCGTAACATCCTATCGAATAAGCGGTATCACATAGTGGTTAATTTCATGAAGGTTGTATATTACGCTAGTATTGAATTAAAAAGGGGCTAATCTACCTTGTGGGCATTATAGTTTAGTTTTTTTGGTAATGTGGTTATCGACCTTCAAATCACTTTGGAGCTGAAATCCTTTTATTAACTTGTAAAAATGGGAGATAATGTTGATATATGTATCCGATAAATCAATTATTATTGTGAAGTAATCGGGAGATTGTTACTCACTTTTAATGTCTCAAAATTTTGAAAATTGTTAAAGCAAAATCTTTTCAAGGCAACTCAACCATTTTATGTACGTCACGCTAGCGTCAGAGACCTCTATAAGAGATTGGTTTAGTTAACCGTACTTCCCGCGAATTTTAAAATATATAAGCTTTAAAAGTTTGATGAAAGTATTAAAATCTATGTGGAATTAGAAAAGGTGTAAAAGAATATGGTACTTAGAAGGAATTATAATAAAAATATATTTATATTATTTTTTTGGTTAAGAGGTTGTCATATGTTTTGTTTAGAATTTCTGTGTATGTTTGTAGTTAATTGCAGTGGGTGATTTTTTAATTTCTATGCATTCCAAAAGTAAACGTTTTTAAAAATGTGATTCAGTGTGAAGAATTTTAGGGTTATTGAGGTTAAAACTACGTAGTTGTTCTAAGGCATGTTCTGCAAGTGCGGTGTTAGGTTTATTGTTGACCGTGCCATCCTATTATCAAGTAAAAAACATCAGAAAAACAATCTAAATTTAATAACAAACATTTTATCACAAAACAACTATCCTTCATATTTTATAAACAAAAACATTAAAACAAGATTAATAACTTCACAAAAACGCAACTTCAATAATAAATCAATAAATTTACAACCTGACTTCTTAAATAATGAATTTAACAATCAACAATTTGAAACTAAAAATTACACAACCATTCCATATATTCCTCACTTATCAGAAAAAATGGAAAGAGTTAAAAAAACAACATTCACACTACCTTTAAGAATCATAACACTTTCCTTGGATTGCATATAAGAAGATCAAGTTAATTTATTAATGCAAGACAAAGATTTGATTTTCTATTAAAGAAATTGATTAAAATATTTCACTATTAAGGTTAGAAAGATGAATTTGGGTATAATAAAAGGATATCAGAATTATTAACATGTAATAAGCGCCAGCATGGCTCGGTGGTTAGAGCATTGGACTGCGGCACGGAAGTCTGGAGTTCAAATCCCAGATCGATGCCTGGCGGGCGGCCTACCCAGTGGCTTTAAATAATTGGGGACCTGCGTTCGAAAGAACATAAGGTAATAATGCGGTTGTCTAACGCGTGGTGCTCATCACATCACCACGTGTCATGAATTTTACACGCGACAGCTGGGTGTGAGAGCGAGGATACGGAAGCTCTGACCTTCTGCCTTGCAGGCCAAGCTCCTTCATGGGGTGTTAGTGCAGTTGAACAATGAAAAATAAGAAACAGAAGGTTCTAAAATGATTTAAAAGTTACCTAAAATATAGTGGAAGATTAATAACAAATACTTGAGAAATGTTATTCAATATAACGGGTGTTACTATATACAGTAAAGTTCGGTTATTTGAACCTCAAGGGACTGCAGAAATTGGTTCGTTATACCCAAAGTTCGTTACAAGAGTTACAACAACAAAAAAGCGAGTTATTATAAACTTACTTTATTATCCATAATCAGCCACATTTGTACAATAAGTATAGAAACATTTATGTAAGAACGATAAACACGTATTTCATAGATATTTATTTAAAAAAATCGAATATTTTTGTCTGCTTAGTATTACTAGCCGAATCAAGTTTGTCTACGTAAGCATCTACTTCGGCAAAACTATTTAATATACTATCCGGAATATTACGCGATTGCAGAAAATAACGGATATCATTTATTTTCTTAATTGCCTCATGTACTGTTGGAATGGCAAGATCCTTCTCCGAAACCGATTCGTCGTCATCTTTGCTGCTAATTTCTTCGACTTGCTTATTTTTGGTTTCTCGAATAATATCTTCGTCGCTTAAAAATTCTGTAGTGGCAATATTTTCGTCCACAAGTATGTAAGCTTCAAGGTCACAATGCTGAAATCTGCCCATATCAATCGTTGAAATAAAGACAGGCGAGTCATCACTTTCTTTGTTACGTTGTTTATTCAACCACTCGGACAAGGGCAACTACTACATACGTATACAAACTTCCGTCATCAATTCGCACAATCTGCTTACCTAAGCAATTCACTAGCCATAATAAATTTGGGACTTCACACCAGTTCTTGCAAGCAGGTTCGCTATAAAAGGAAACTTTTTTCTTTTTCACGTAAAAAAAGGACCGTTATAAGCGAAACTTTGTTATATGCGGGTTCTGTATAACAGAAAAATTTTATCATTATTGTAATGGGAATTTTGGCGGGACTTTTAATTTAGTTCCTTATAACCGGTAGATCGTTACAAGTGGGTTCGGTATAATCGGTCTCTACTGTATATATATATTGTCGTGATATGCCTATTTTAAATTAGTATCTGCCCTTTTATTTCTTTTTAAAATCATTTTCCTTTTAACTAAATATTATAATTGAGACACTCAGGGTCGGGTTTACCAATCTAGTTATCTATTAATTGAAATTCAACTTTTAATTGTGCTTTTATGAATACTAAATGACATTAACTGTCAGCTTGACTTTCAAATTCAATTAAACCAAGAATTGACAACTATCCTTTACAATGACACCTCAATCAATCAATCCACTAAAGTAAGTACTGTATTCTGTTTATTTCACTCTTTCTTTTTATTGTTTGTTATTCAAAATGCTTTTATACTAATTAACTAAAACAAACCTGACCACTTCTCAAGTTGTCACTGCAATTATCCAAATATGACAGATCTCAATGCCCACAGCTCCTGATGCTCACAGTCAGCAACTACGACAGCTTACTCCTTCAATAGCCAAAACTACGTCGCTCTGTCACCCTTCAAAACACATCTAACGTGTCAAAACTCCAACTGTCCGTAGAATCTGATCCTGCCCCTTTTATTAATGTTACTGCCACGCCAATAGACTCCTGATAAGTTTCATTATTATAGATGATTCCAAACTAATCCTTTTTATTCTTCAGCTATTACTTTGGATCCAGCACTACCCACAGAAAATGTCCAAATCAAGTAGATACTCCCATCAACTTCCCTCTAAACGATCGGCCCGTCTTCCAAACAACCACCAATGCCACCAATGAATATTAGTTATCTTTTACATGAAGCATTAAATCCAAATCCATCCAATTCTTTTTGTTATTTGTGTTTTATTAACTGTATTGCATAATCTTTTCATCGATTGTAATGTTTTATTATTTCAATATTATATTTTCATATTTTCACCCCGTAGATTTGTTAATAGCCTATTTATTTATATTTTACCAAAGATTCATATAAAATAAGGCATAATTTCTAATTTTTTAGTAGCGAAATGAGTTTTTCAAAATTCTGTGTGTTTTTTTATAAGTTGTTAATCTCACTGCCAAACAAAATCTTATCTCTAATGGTTACTATTCTTACTGCCCTCTTAAAATATAAAATGTCCTAACTATTACATGTTACAGTCTATTATTATTAACCCTTTCAATGCGAAGGCCGTATATATGCGGTTTGGATTTTTCGTGCCTCTGCTGCGATAGCCGTATATATACGTTGCAATTCATTTTATGCGTGCGGAGCCAAATATTTGCATATTTCGGAGTGGAGATTGTGTTAAATGGTGGGAATAATTATTCGCCGTCACCTCACGCCCGCAACGACCCAGTGACACTTGTACAACGAAAGGTGTGTGACGATATCTCACAAATTGCTTACGCCAATATAACCTTGGTTTACACTTTTTATCATGGTTGACCTCAACCATCAAAATTAAATATTCAATTTATATTTTATTGTCACATCTACATTAATAATTGTCTCAATTTTAATATTTCTCAATTATTTTAAAATTAATACCCATCTGATTTAAAACCTTTCAACATTTGGTTGTAGTGATCTTCCAAATTTATCATTATTTTTATTTTTATTTAACCACTACAACCAATCGAGTAGTTGTATCATAACAATATATATACAGGGTGATTCATAATTAGTGAATCAAACTGAAATGGTAGATTCCTCATGCCAAAAGAACATATGTACTTAACCAAACGGTTACTTAGATACAGGCTGTTGCTTGTTGCAAAAGTGAAATAATTGTTTCCAATTATTAATAATAACAAGGCATATCAAGTGCAGCAATAGATGTCTAGATACCTTAGGCGGTATTCCCTAGCTGCACCACGTGTGTTACCGTCACAATACCCATAAATAAACACCATATCAGCACACTTCTCTGAAGTAAACCCCTCCGTCAAGAAATTAACGTAGGTACAGTTTAACAATCAAAACAAATCGATTATTAGAACATTTACTAAACACAAATGACGCACTACTGATGAATATCTGTCAGATTTAACGCACATTTTGTTTTGGCTACACTTGATATGCCGTGTTATTATTAATAATTGGAAACAATTATGTTGCTTTTGCAACAAGCAACAGCCTGTATCTAGGTAACCGTTTGGTTAAGTACATATGTTCATATAGACTTTTTGTCTTCTTTTGGCATGAGGAATCTACCATTTCAGTTTGATTCACTAATTATGAATCACCCTGTATATATAGGCCTTTCCATTCCTCTCGGAATTTGGCCGTTCTTTGTGGAGCTTTAAATCCTTTTCTGAGGTGGATGGATTAGTCCTAGTCCGATCTTCTACAGTGCGGGGTGTGTTTTTACTTCGTTAACTATTTCGTTCTATTTTTTTCTGTCCATTGCTTTCCTTTTCCAATTCACAACCCGCATTTCTTTTAGATCCCTTTCTAACTCGTGTGTCCGTCTCTCTCTTGGTCTTCCTCGTGGTCTATTACTGGTTGGTTCCCATTCCATAATTCTTTTAATCGTTTGCTCACTGTCGCTTCTCAATACGTGCCCTATCCATCTTAATCTTTGCGTTTTAATATACTTCACTATATCTTCTCCAAATTCTTCTCAAAGTTTATGGTTCATTTTCGGGCGCATGTCTCCATTGTCATATTTCTTGGGGCCGGATATTTTTGTTAGTTTCTAAAATTCGCAGTTGCACTTCTTTCTTTGTTAATCGGGTTACTTCGGCAGCGTGCGTAATTATCGGTCTCATTATTGTTTTGTATAATCTGAATTTAGTTTGTTTGCTGATTTTTTTGGTTTGTAGTATTTTCATGTTACTGTAGTATGTTTTATTTCCCGCTAGTAGTCTCTTCTTTTTATTTGAATCGCTTTTTTGTAGTCCTAGGTGTTTAAAGGTTCTCACTTCTTCAAAATTATATTCATCTATTTTTATGTCTTGCATTTGGTTTTCACTTCTTCTTAGTCGCACGAGTTTTGTTTTGTTTTGATTTATTTGCAAATCAATGTCTTTCGCTTCTTGGTTTAATTTTTGAAACATTTCAACTAATGCTGCGTGTGTTTTTGAAATTATCAGGATATCATCAGCATATGCTATGATTTGTACCTCTTTGTTTATTATTGTTCCTTCTCTGTCGGTTTTCTTTATGATTTTTTCTAGTGCGTAGTTAAAAAGCGTTGCTGATAATGTGTCTCCTTGGCGTATTAGTTGTGAATTCATCTGTTGTGCCTTCTTTTATTTTGACTATTGCTTTGGTGTTTGCTAACGTCATCCTGATAAGGTTAACTAGTTTGGTTGGTATTTCTGTGCTTTCTAGTTCTTTTATTAGTTTTTCCTATTTACCTTATCGAAAGCTTGTTTAAAATCTACGAATAAAAGTAATAGTTCGATTCCGTACTCGTAGCACTTTTCTAATATTTGTTTTAATGCGAATAAGTTGTCTGTGTTGGATCGTCCTGAGCGAAAGTCACACTGGTAATTCCGATTCACTATATTGTGCTATCCTTCCTTGTATAATACTGGAGAGTATCTTGTAAGCCACATTTAGTAGGACTATTCCTCTGTGGTCACCTTTCTTAGGTAATGGAACTATCATTGTTTTTTCCCATTCTTTATGCATCTTTTCTGCTCTCCGGATCTCTTTTATTAAATTATATATTCTTTTATGTAGTTCCTCTCCACCCAATTTCTGAACATATTTGGTTTGTGCCTGCTGCCTTCCCATTCTTTGCTTTATTTATTGCGTTGATCACCTCTTCGTATGTTGTGCTGGGTGATTCTGTTTCATGTTGATTTGCTGTATCGTCTGCGGTCTCTATTTCAGTGTTGTCGTCTTCATTTAGTAGGTTTTCATAAAACTGCTTCCATGTTTCTTTTACTTTCACCGTGTTATGCTCTATTTTCCCTTCTTTATTTCTTATTCTTCTACAAATTTTTGGTTTTCTTTTTTCTTCCTTAATCTTTGAAAGAACATTTTTTGTTATGTATTTTGTAATTATTTTCTATTTCCTCCATTTTGTCGTTGATCCATTGATTTTTTTTTCTTTTACACATTTTTATTACTTTTTTTTCGAGGTCCTTGTAGATTCTCTCTTCTTGTTCATTGTTTGTTGCTAGCATTCTTGCTCTAGTTGCTCTTTTCTTTTTGATTATTTCGTCATATTCGTTGTCGAACCATTCTTTGGGCTTGTCCTTTTCTTTGAAGCCGATTACTTTTTTCCTATTTTTATCACACAATGCTTTATGTTTTCCCATTCTTCTTCTATATTCTTGCGTTCTCTATTTTGTTTTAGTTCTTGCTTTAATTCTTCTTTGTATCTCGTTTTTATTTCTTTATTTAGTTTTGTTCGATCCCACTGTTTTACTATTTTGTTTTTTTGATTACTGCTATACATTATTTGTTTAATTTTTGTTATTACTACAAAGTGGTCGCTATCCGCATTTGCCCCTCTGTATGATCTAACGTCATTGACTGTGTTTGCTTTGTTTTTGGATATCATTATGTGATCTATCTGGTTTCTCTCGGTTGTTCCTGGCCTTCTCCATGTCTCTTTGTGGATGCTTTTGTGTTTAAACTTTGTGCTTGATATTTCCATATTCAAAGCTGCAGCTAAATTACATTGTTTACTTCCATTGTTGTTGGTTTTTTCGTGTCAAGTCTGTTTCCCTGCGACTAATTTGTTGTAACTTTCTTTTCCCACTTGGGCGTTAAAGTCGCCAATAATAATTAACCTATCATTCCGAATTCTTGTTTTTCTCTTTCCTCTGCTACTTCTGTTGGGGCGTATATATTTATTATAGACGTATTTTTATTTTTTTTCTTAGGCGTAGATATGCCATTCTGCCATTAATAGGTTCAAAGTTTATAATGTTTTCTAATAGTGTATTCGCTATTATGAACCCTACTCCATTATTACCCTGTTTTTTCACCCGAGTATATAAATGTATATTCTTTCTTTTTTATTTCCCCGCTCCCACTCTATTTTATTTCTTGTAAGCCTGCTATGTCCATCTTGTACCGTTTTATCTCATTGATTATTTCTTGCATTTTTTCCAGGTATGAGTAGCGTTTTGACATTCTAGGTTGCTATTCTTACTTTTATTTTTCGGTTTATTGTTTTCTTGGTTTTGTTAGTTTTACTTATCAATTCTCTTCTTTGGGTCATGCTTCTTTGCCGGGTTTCGGTTTTTCCATCTTTTTGTTTTTTATAAATTTTTAAACTTATTATTTTTTCTATAATTGCTCTTTCAGGTTTATTAACTTTAATTTGTGAAATATTGTTTGTTCTGAGCATTTCTGTAACTTTTCCTTTGTTTATGTTATGATTAATACTATTTACTAATTCTTCCATGATTTCCTGTTCTTTACTAGTTATTGTGGTTGCATTCCATATTCCTTTTTTTATATCTTTTCCTTCTTCGTTTTTTAGGTTTTTCCCTTCTTCATTTCTATGTTTCATCCCTCTTATATTTATTTTCCTTTATGCATGTCCTCTATCATTCCTTTCCGTCATCTTTGGTTCAGTCCAGCTTTATATTTCTGTTAGTTTTTTGGAGTTTGTTGGTGTCTACTAGTCCTCGTGATGTTCCTAAGTGTTATGTTTAAATCTTCCTCTTCTAGGACTTTTACTTTCTTTATTGAAGGGCACTAGAATGGTTTGTGCCCAGTTTTTCTTTTTAGGTATTGCTCCCCTGGAGGGACTTGCTTCTTCCTCATCTGTGGTCCTGCTTATTTTTTTAGGATCCTCCATTTCCTTGTTCGGTATTGATTTGTTTTCTTAGCTTCTTTTTCAATGTCTTCTAAGTTCCATTCTTCTCCATTTATTAGTAGTTTGTTCTTCCTAATTACTGCTCGTAGTCCCTTTTTCCTAGTATCCATCATGTATGGGATTAGTTGTTTCTTCCTTTCTCTGGTCTTCTTGTCGAGGTCATTGCTTAATCCTATCTTTGTTTCTGCCAATTTCCTTATGTTTTGTGTAATCTCCCACTTTCTTAGAATTGTTGTAATCCCCATCTTTACTGGTCTGTTTACGTTTTCTTTCACCAATTCTGTTGATAAAAACTATCTCATTTTCTCCCATCTGTACATCCATTTCCTTCCTTATTACTTCCATAACTTTCTCCTTCAGGGTAGCTAAGTCCTCTTTTGTGTCTTCGGCTTTTCCGAAAATTATTAAATTCTTTTTTCTTAATTCATTTTTTAATTTTTCAATTTTCATTTCTTGGCAATTTATAGTCTCCTCTAACTTCTTTATTTTCTCTGTTTGTTGGTTCATGTTTTTATTTGTCTCGTCTATTTTCCCTTCTACCTGTATTAATTTGTTCATGATATCGCTTAGCGTTATTTCCTTATTTTTTGTCATGTTGATTTCTTCCCGTTGTGTCTCCCTAGTTTTGCAACCGAAGTTTCAACTTGGACTAAATATAGAATTTTGCGTATGTGAAATTTACTAAATACGGTTCTGCTTTATTGCTGAAACCGACCGGCACTGGCGAGGCGGGTATACCACATTGCGCGTGTCAGCTGTTCTGCAAACTACACGTAAAAAGGTTTTAAATTTAGGTTGTACACTGATAAAATTGATAAGTGTTATTTTCGGTCGTGTTTTTCTCTCAGCCGCCGTTGTTGCTGTTTGTGTGCACCTGTTCGTTCCAACAATGCAACGCACACAATTTTCGCTTTAATGCTCCGCACTTAACAGGCGTTTCTTTTATTGAATACTTAATTTCTCTGCAATTACCCGACTTTTACGTGATAAGGACTTGCGCTTTGATAATGTTTATCGCCGCCCACCCGACGGTCTTGTTTGGAAGGGATAGTGTCTCCACTGCTGGAGGATTGTGTTGAGGTTCGTGTTGCTGAATCGTGTGCTGATTGAGATTGGGAAGGAGGCATCTCTGAAGCTGTTTGCAGTTCTTGGCCGTAGGCTGAGCTTGTACTGGGGTTACTCGGTAGTTGGTATACATTTGGATCTTCTAAAAGGTGGATTAAGTTCTTTGGACGAACTGTAATCAGGTATTTATTGAGCAAACTAAAATAAACAGTAATTGAGTGAAGTGTGGTAAAAAAAAATAGAAGGTTTACTTACTATTTGAGGTTTATTGAATGACAGGTATTGTAAAAAAGGGGTATTTGCAATTGATATTCCATGTGCGTGATTTGAAGTGACACTGACGGTATTTGGGGTTGTCACAATAATTTTACTTTAAGTTTTCTTTAAAAAAAAGTTTTTTAGAAATAATAAGCAGTCTAGATATAGCTTGAACCAACTTGTTTTGGGATTACATGTTTTACTGAGCTAGTAAGGTTTAATAAATAAATATTAACGATTTATAAATAATGGGCATATGAAGTACAGTCAGACCTCGCCGTTCGCGGGGGTTACGTTCCAGAAGAATGCCGCGAAGCGCAAAACCGCGATGCGCAAGTAAACACATAAATGATAAAAACGGGGTTAGGTTCCATGAACTATATTTATTTATACTATGCAACTTAAAAAAAATCAAAAATACATAAACATGCCTATACAAACTAAAATTCCATACGTAACATAAGTCTGCCACTTGAAGCTCAAATGTCCATTTGTTTATTCAAGCTATAATTTTACAATTTATTTCAGGTCCGATTTGGTAATCAGAGATTCAAAGGAATAGGCTCGATAAGTGTGTTTACAATTCGTGATAAATAATGTTATTTAGGTGTTCATGACATAAACCGCATACGTCTGCTTTATTTACTTAAGGCCGGTCTTACGAAGGTCACTAACCTGACGTTAACTTTAAATTGCTGTTAAAATAAACAAAAGCTCGTCAAAACGTTGGCGCTTATGACATTATTCATTAGTAAACAAATTTGTATGCGCTTTTGTTTACTCTAACAGCAAATTAAAGTGAACCTCAGATCAGTGGCCTTCATAAGACCAGCCCTTAGTGTGTGAAAGTTGAAACAGTTAACGTTGGCCATTCCATCCGCGAACGGCAAATCAAATATCCGCGAGCGGCAAAGAAAAGGGAGCACAAAGGTGCCCCGCGTAAAATCAAATCAGCGAACCGCAAAGCCGCGAATGGTGAGGTCTGACTGTACTTGAATTCACCTTAATTGAGAATCATTTTTAAACAGAAATAGAATTCGTACAGTCAAATGTGACATATAAAGAACATCATATAATTGTCGTAATATAAAATAATTACATATTCAAATCATATTGCAGTGTAGTGAATCAATCGTGTATAATTAAAAATATGTATCTTAAAGTTTTAATAACTTCATTAAGGTTGAGTGACTATTGCAGTATATTGGTCAAACAAAACAATACCTAAAAAAAGAATGACACAACATAAACAATCCATAAAAACTAAATTGTTAACCCCCAATAAACCAAACACCGCACTTGCAGAACATGCCTTAGAACAACTACATAGTTTTAACCTTAATAACTCTAAAATTCTTCACACTGAATCACATTTGAAAGGACGTTTACTTTTGGAATGTATAGGAATTAAAAAATCACCCACTGCATTAACTACAAAACCGACACAGAAATTCTATACAAAACGTGTGACATCTTAACCAAAAAAATAATATATGGTAAATCCGACAGTTATTGGACAGTTAAGCATTTTTTATTCAATAAATGTCAATGAATTCTAACTATTAACTGCAAAAGTAAATGTGATTATACCATTGAAAAGCATAATAGTAGATTATATTATAAGTGAGAGAAATGCATCATTATTTGCGAGTGAGAATTTTGAATCGCGAGTGCCCCAGCACGAGCGATACAATTTCTCACGAGCTTATAATGGCATTTCGCTCACGTGTGATATACGATGTTTTATCTTACAGTAGCAATTCTTGTGCCTAAATAGTTTCCGTAGTCAGAATATGTCGCGAAATAAATTTATAAATAGTCGCCTATGATTTGTGATATACGTTTGACAGTACTGAAGTGTATTGTCAATCTATGTTAAATTCAAGGTTCGTAGGTTAGGTTTTGTTTGTTATTTGACACAGACTGACGCAAAACTTAACCTGAAAATTACGAATTTGACATAACTTGACAGTGCTACCAACAATGCAGTAGTATAAATAATGAAAACTCACTTGTGAATAAAACTTCATTTTAGTCACTGAAAACAGTTGTATAATGTATGGTAATAGGCGCTACTGTAAGATAAAGTATGTTTATTAAGGTAACATTTATAGAAAATAATTTTGATCTAGAGAATGTTAAAATAAATTGTTTAAATAATAATACTAAAAAAATACAGTTATTAGACAGTTTTTATAATCATTGGACATTGGAAAAAACAATAAACATCCAGAAAATAAGTTTATTAATCATAAATTACAAAAAACAGATGGTCTTCAAAAATTATTTGTAAGTAGCTACCTACTATCTACTTGTAACTAAACATATAAAACCAAGTTACCTATGTAGTAAATACAAAATCTACCTAAATTTCTGCATTTCACTTTTATATAATTCGTATAACAAATTTGTTTCTGCATCGGAGCCAACTTCATCATCAATTTCATGATTGGATTTGTCGGTGTTACTTTTGTTGTTGCTGTTCAAATTCAATATAGACACGTCAATTACATTTTCCATTTGGTTTTTGTTGCTGTCATATTCTATATCTGACAAATCCATCTCAATATCAGATTCGGCATCACTCTCTTTTCTGTAGCAATCATGACATAAAAAGTTGTCATTGTCGTCATTGGAAATATGAATACGGTGCGATTTTGGTATGCAGGTTTTATGAAAAAAGTATTCATAATCTTCGCAACTGATAATTTTCTTACTAGGAATAAGTTTTCCACAAATGTGACATTTGGCTTCATTTCCACTGTTTCGTTTTTGCATGTAGTTTCTCTTCTTATCCTTATTTGTTCACGTTTCCTTTTTATCTCCACCTTTTGTCTCCCTTTTTCCAGTTCTAAGTTCTTTTTCTTCTCATATCTTGAAACTTCTGTGAAGTTATGGCAAACAGAAGTCTCTCAATATTTCTCTTACCTTTGCGTTTTGGGGGTTCCGGCAAAGTAAGGTAATCTCCAATAAATGACCACTTCACCAAAGGTGGTCTGAGAATATGGTTTAGTTCAATTAATTCAGTTGTTTCAAAACTGAACTGTTTGTAATTCGTTGAATCGATGACGAGCAATCATTAGCTTGATCTAAATTTCGACTTCTTTCTCTGAATCCAGCTTGCTCTGTAGCTATTTGCCAATTTAAATACGTTTTGAGGCGTTGATTGATAATGCGTAGGAGTATTTTGCTGGCATGAGCAAGTAATGCGATTAGTCTGTAGTTGCTGCAGATGTCTTTCGGCTCTTTCTTATGGAGGGGAAGTAAGATGGATGTTGTCCATTCCTGTGGCCATACTCCAGTGTCCCAGATTTTTTGACATTTTGAAAGATTTTGATTCCGTTTTCTCCCATGGCTTTTATAATTTCAGCTGTGATTCCATCGCAGCCAACAGCCTTATTTCCTTTTAGTTTCTTTATAGCAGCTTCAATTTCCTCTTTTAAGATGTACGGTTCATTGGCATCATTTTCTGTCATGTTGATATTTTTCCCTATGTCAATATCGTTGTTTTTGAACAGGTTTTCGCAGTATTTTTTCCATCTTTCTAGAATATCAGATATGTCTTTGATTTTTTTATTTTCCTCATCCCTTATGCTCCATGTTCTTGGTTCAAATTTGCGAGTTAAATTTTTAACTGCCATAAAGAGTTCTTTAGTGTGATTGTGTTGTGCATGTTTTTGTAAATCTGCACATATACTTTTTATATAATTGTTTTTATCTTCTCTACATGCTCTTTGTATTTCCCGTGTAAGGCTATTGTATCTGTGTATTTTGGTTTTCCCATTTATATTCGTGTTGTTTAGTTAGTCTTTTTTTTACGATTAAATCCCATGTTCGACCCATTAGCCATGGTTTCCGTTTTTGTTCACTGAAATTATTTGGTATTTCCTCGATTGCGTTGGATATTATACTTTTTGTTTCTGACCACAGATTTTCTACCGCTGTGTGCTTGGTGGAGTCTGCTATTAAAGCTTCTAGTGGTTGTATTCTTTCTTCAAACGATTTATCTGACTTGAATATTTTTAATTTAAATTGAGGGATGTTCTTGCATACTGTTCTAAGTTTTGTGGTGACACGTGCGATCAAGAGTCTGTGATCACTACCACAGTCTGCCCCAGGGTATGTTTTTGTGTTGCGTATTGACGTACGCCAACATGTGCTTATTAGAAAGTAATCTTATTTGATTACGATAGTTGCCACCCGGAATTGCCAAGTGTATAAACGTCTTTCATGTTGTTTAAATATGGTATTGGTTATTGTCATATTATTATTAATACAGAAATATATAAGCCTTTCCCCTCTTTCGTTTGTTTGTCCTAATCCATGCTGTCCTATATTATTTTTAATATGTGTGTCGTCTTCTATTTTCCCCACTTTAGCATTGAAATCCCCCATAATGATAAGCATTTCTCTATTTGGTATAGAATTTACTACTTCTTCCAGGGTTGTGTAGAAAGGCACTATTAATTGTCCATAAATGCCAAAACCGATTACAAAATGATCACAGGCCGTTTGTCCAATGATTATTTTATGCAACTTTTAAAAAAATTCAGTTATTGGACACAGTGTCCAATAACTGAAAATGAAGCTTTTATTAATATGGTTATTGGACAGCGCTGTTTTAAAAAATTAGATGTTAGAAACTGTTTAGAAAGTGTCTACAGCGTTTAATTAACCTTAAACTAACGATTTTATAATGGTTGTTTGGTTAAGAACACTTACCTTTGTGCTTCACAAGTCAATTCACAATGTTCAGTTTCTTAACAGAACCTGAAACAACATTAACTAAACATGCGCGCAAATTGAGTCGAGTGAAATGTCACCTTATACACTGTAGTTATCTACATTTGCTGCAGCAGCATCTGAAAACAAATCGATGAACTATAACGCACCGAAACTTTTATCAGCTGTGGTAACACATAACTCTTGTTTTTTTTAAAGAAATTTCCTTTGTCCGATAACTGTCGGGTGTAACCTAAATATATTTTTATTATAAATCCTTCTAACTACCATATTTTTTAAACCTTGTCTAATTCCTAATAGATTTTAATACGTTCATTAAACTTTTAACGCTTATATATTTTAAAATTTGCGGGAAGTAAAGTTAACTAAACCAATCTCTTATAGAGGTCTATGACGCTAGCGTGATGTACATAAAATGGTTGAGTTGCCTTGAAAAAAATTTCGCTTTAACAATTTTAAAAATGTTGGGACATTAAAAGTGAGTAACAATCTCCCGATTATTACACATAATAGTAATTGATTTATCGGATAGGTATTGTTAAAGCTGCACGTTGCGGCGCCTTATTTTTGAAATTCCCTAATTCCAGGTCTATTCTTTCTTGATGCCGTATTAGCTGTTCTTGTGTCTTGGTTTCAACTCCTTTAATCCTGCACTCTTTCTTCTTTCCTTACTAACTTCTCGTCGACCATCTGTGACAGTTCCTGTTGCAGCTCTTGCCTTATTTTGTTCTTTGTCTTTTCTTTAAATTCTTCTAATACTTGGCTGAGATCTGCTCCTTCTTTCCAAGCTTGGGCCTGTTGTTCTTTAGCCTGGTCTCCTTGCCGTTGTTTTTCTGTTGGTTGTTCTGGCATTTCCACAGTTTCTTCTGCTTGCAGCTCTTCTTCCTTTCCTTCTTCATTTTTCTTCTGTTTTCTTGTACGCTTATCGGCCATGTTGTTTTATTTATTATTAACTTTATTCAAACCAAAGCGCTTGTACTTACAGACCCACACAAATAATGGCTTTAAATAAATTTTATAATACCCAAATATTCTGTGAATAAAATATTCTATCGCAGACTCTGTTTATTATAAATATTTTAATCAATTAGGCAATTCGTGCCTCCTCGTTGTCAACCCACCAAATCTTTTTCTAGGATGTTGTTGCACCTCTTCCCGACCTGTAGGACTTGAAATCCCTGGCTTCTGATGTTAGAATGGACTGGTATCGCAGTTTGAAATTTCCAGGTTGTCGGAGCCAAACCACGCCGATCTTGGCTTGCACAATTTTATAAACTTCTTCTGTGGAGAAACTTAATAACACTTCCACTTGTGCCCGGTAACTGGTAGAATAACTTTGTACACTTTTTTTGACTTTGCAAAAATCTTTTATTATATAAAAAGACCAAAATTCAGGAGCACCATTTGCCCGAAGTTGACATTACAGGAATTATTTTCTATCTTTTTTTTTAACAAAAAAGCATCGCGTTACCTAGTAACCGCGATTTAATATTATTCAAAGGAAATAAGTTTTGGTTACAATTTCACTAAAAAAGAATAAAATTTGATTAACATGTTTGTTGCTTAAAACTAGAAATTGTGTTTATTTCTTATACCTAAAAATTGTCCTTTTTTTGTCACATAAACTGTTATTTATCACTGCTTTGCTATGAACACTTAGTTTTAAATTGCACTGGCACTTGAGTTCAATTTTAACCACGTCACTAATTATTTTACATTTCAGTTGCCCTCATTCTGCATTGCTTGTTGCAAATTCTATCTTATCTGGCTTTCATTCCCATCTACCTTTCAGCTTGCATGCTTTTCACTGGCCCGTACGTTTATTAATAACTCTACGCTCATATTCATTATTCACATAACCAACCTTTTGCATTATTTACTTACATTTGGTCCGGCTTCAAATATGCTTAAACCTATCATATTATTTATATTATATTAGCCATCTTAAATCTTTCTTTTACTCAAACTTCAAATTCAATCCTTCTGAAAGCTGCTTTTCTTATGCTAGCATTTATCCCACTAATTATGCTTCTTGCATCTCATTTCCAATTCATTTAATAACTTCCACTACTGTCTAGATTACAATTAAATAAAATATTTCAATTCTGTGCTTTAATTGACTCTGTTTAATATTTCTCCATGCATACAGAATTAAATTGCGAGCATTAAACCATCTCAATATATCAACATGATGTCCCGTTTTTACAACTTAATAAAAGGATTTCGGCTCCAAAACTAACTGTGTGATTTTTCTTTTTTGACTTAGACCACTTTTTACTTGCATTATTATAATAGCCAAATTTATGCTACCCTGCAAGCTGTTTTGTGTATAAGTAGTGTAATGCCTATCCTACTGTCGTTGAATTGGACCCTGCGCCTAGCAATTTCTACTAATCTTTTCTTATCTCTATTACAGGGATGAGCAACCCGCGGCCGCAGCCTCATTGTACCCTAGGCTTGTTAACTTAATTTTTGGAAATGATGCCGACATCATAGATAGGCACTGATTGGCATTTCCAAAAATTAAGCATCGGAATTTCTTGGTACGATTTGTTACGCCGGCGCCGGTCGGCTTCTTTTGACGCTACGCATATGTGCCGCAAACGCTACATCGGCAAGGAGCGTAAAGTCAAAGCTCAAAGAGTATTTCAACTCCTTCAGAAACTCGAAAATATGCCCAGCATTTACAAAAATTAATAACGGAATTTGAATCGCGATTTAAAATATTTAGATCAGAAAAAAAAGCTCTTAGTTTTAACATTTTTTCTTCGCCATTTAATATAGAAGTGGAAACAGTTTCGGATGAGTTACAAATAGAATTAATAGATTTACAAAACGACACGGATTTAAGAAATAAATTTAAAAATGTTGACATACATAATTTCTATCAAAGTTACATGAATTTAGAAAAAATCCCATAATTAGGCGCACATGCAAAGCAAATAATGATACTTTTGGGAAGCCCCTATAGAATAGAATATGTTTGCTAACAATTATTTTCCGCAATGAAAATAATTAAAAGCGATCACCGATCGAGATTAAATGATGTATGGTTAGAAATCTGCGTGCGAGTTGCTGTGTTATCTAAATCTGCAAATATAGACCAATTGATGGCAAAGAAGCAATGTCAAATTTCTCATTAAATAATCTTTTTCCACATATATCTTTCGCCGTTTTTTAATAGTATTTCTATTAATGAGTGTGTTATTTCTATAGTTTCTTATACTAGGTTTATTTTGCTAATAAAGAGATAATTTGAGTTCATCTTTCAGTGTTTGTATTATCATAAGTTTTTTACATGCGGCCCGCACAACATTTTTAAATTTGTAGCTGGCCCGTTGTAAAAAAAAGCTGCTCATCCCTGCTCTATTAGCACATGGAATTTTCTTCCTTATTATTGGCTTCCCACAACCTCTGACTTTTCTATTAAAATCAATTTTGTCACAATTTCTTTGTTAATCCTGTTCTTTCCTTTTCACCCATTTTTCTGCACCTAAACTATTACTGTTTGTTCCCTTGAAAAAACTAGAAATTGAAGATACATTTGCTAAAAAAATTACTTAGGCATTTTAGCTTGTCTTCTGCATAATTGCAATTAATTGATGTAGAAAACCATGCACAAAAATTTAAATTCAGACTGCTTACCTGCATATCCTGCTTTTGGAAACGAATTTAATGGAACATCTTGGGCATCCTTGCTTAACTGAACAGAATTGCCTGGAGGCTGAATCAGGTTTCTGTTGGTTGCACTGGTTCTTTATCCCTAATTTTTAAGCACATGAATGAGACTGCATTCATGTATTAAGCCAATGTAGTCAATGGCACTTGAAACGATGTTTTATGAATTATGGCTTGAAGAAGGGCAGCACGTAGGGATTGAATCAAATATTAGATGTCGATTGATTTATTACAAAAATAAACGGTCTATTTATACAAAAAAATTAATTACTTAACTAAATAATAACATATCAAAGTGCAAAGTGTAGACTAGTGGAACGATTCTAATGTTACAATACAATAAGTCAGCCGGCAGATTGTTCCGCATGTGTTTGCAAGTGCGCTGAACTTGAGATTGTGGGTCGCTTATTTGCGCGATTTGCATGTTTGCATTTTGCAGTCTTTAAACTGACGTAATGATTGCGGCATTTAAAAACTTCTTGCTTATTAAATCAGAATTGCATTTAAAACTTATGACTGGATTTCGTAAATTTTTGGAATTAAAATTTATGCCTGTTTAATCCAAGATAAACATTAACCCTAAATCCGAAATAATAGTAGATTATGCAGTGGGGAAGAGAAATGCGTTATTTTGCTGAGGTGCAATTTGTGACTCGTTGGCGTATTCCATATTATGCACTAACCTCACATTAAACTGAATCTTGTTTTTTTTGCTAAAAACCAAAAATTAACGACAAAAAATGGCATCAGTAATAAGCAATGACATTAGAAGATAAGCATGCATTCAAAAATGCAATAAAACTGAAACGTTTTGCTAAAAACCAAAAAAATACTTGCCAGCAAATAAACTTTCAATATCAACATAGCACGTTCACCGGCGGTATGATGCATACTAATACAATCATGGCTACCAAAATTCCGCGGCAATGCCAAAATGCACGCTAGATGGTGTGTCAGCCTTCGGTTAGTAGATGGCGCCAACAATAAATTTTACAAATAAATCGGTATTCCATATTAAGCACCTATTCCATATTTGGTCACTTGACTCTATGATTTAATGACAATCTGCTTTTGTTCTAGATGTGAAGATTTCAAACTTCCCTTGGCTCATATATCATTAAAAGAAATGTTCAAACATAATCATCATTAAATAAGAAACTACGGAAAATAGGTCTTGTACTTCAGTAGGAACTACACCGTACAGATTGCATAACATGAATAGCAATGAAAGTTTTGATAAGCTACCTACTAATAAAGAAGTCATCGAATTAAAGGATGAAAATTATGAAAGCAAAACATTTGACAAAAGTAACGTAAATACTGCTTGTAGTGAAGAGAAATCTTATAGTTGCTCGATTTGTGAATACAGAACAGCACAGAAGAGAAATTAAGTTAGACATGTGAAGAATCATTCAGGAGAAAAACCATACAGTTGCTCGATTTGTGAATACAGAACCGCACGGAAGAGTAGTTTAGTTATACATGTGAAGAACCATACAGGAGAAAAGGAATACAGTTGTGCGGTTTGTAAACACAAAATCGCAAGGAAAAGTGATTTAGTTATACATATGAAAATTCACACAGGAGAAAAACCATACAGTTATTCTGTTTGTGAATACAGAACAGCAGTGAAAAGTAGTTTAGTTACACATGTGAAAAATCATTCAGGTAAAAAACCATACACTTGTTCTATTTGTGAACACAGAACAGCAGTGAAAGGTAATTTAGTTAAACATATGAAGAACCATATAGGAGAAAAACCATATGGTTGCTCAATTTGTGAATACAGAACCGCACATAAGAGTAATTTAGTTATACATGTGAAGAACCATACAGGAGAAAAGGAATACAGTTGTGCGCTTTGTGAATACAAAACAGCAGTGAAAAGTAGTTTAGTTACACATGTGAAGAATCATTCAGGAGAAAAACCATACAGTTGCTTGATTTGTGAATACAGAACCGCACGGAAAAGTAGTTTAGTTAGACATGTGAAGAACCATTCAGGAGAAAAACCATACAGTTGCTCGATTTGTGAATACAGAACCGCACAGAAGAGTAATTTAGTTATACATGTGAAGAACCATACAGGAGAAAAGGAATACAGTTGTGCGGTTTGTAAATACAAAACAGCAGTGAAAAGTAATTTAGTTACACATGTGAAAAATCATTCAGGTGAAAAACCATACACTTGTTCTATTTGTGAACACAGAACAGCAGTGAAAAGTAATTTAGTTACACATGTGAAGAACCATATCGGAGAAAAACCATACAGTTGCTCAATTTGTGAATACAGAACCGCACAGAAGGGTAATTTAGTTACACATATGAAGAATCATTCAGGAGAAAGACCATACAGTTGCGCGGTGTGTGAATACAGAACAGCAGTGAAAAGTCATTTAGTTATACATATGAAAATTCATACAGGAGAAAAACCATACCGTTGTTCTGTTTGTGAATACAGAACAGCAGTGAAAAGTAGTTTAGTTACACATGTGAAGAATCATTCAGGAGAAAAACCATACAGTTGCTTGATTTGTCAATACAGAACCGCACGGAAAAGTAGTTTAGTTAGACATGTGAAGAACCATTCAGGAGAAAAACCATACAGTTGCTCGATTTGTGAATACAGAACCGCACAGAAGAGTAATTTAGTTATGCATGTGAAGAACCATACAGGAGAAAAGGAATACAGTTGTGCGCTTTGTGAATACAAAACAGCAGTGAAAAGTAATTTAGTTACACATGTGAAAAATCATTCAGGTGAAAAACCATACACTTGTTCTATTTGTGAACACAGAACAGCAGTGAAAAGTAATTTAGTTACACATGTGAAGAACCATATCGGAGAAAAACCATACAGTTGCTCAATTTGTGAATACAGAACCGCACAGAAGGGTAATTTAGTTACACATATGAAGAATCATTCAGGAGAAAGACCATACAGTTGCGCGGTGTGTGAATACAGAACAGCAGTGAAAAGTCATTTAGTTATACATATGAAAATTCATACAGGAGAAAAACCATACCGTTGTTCTGTTTGTGAATACAGAACAGCAGTGAAAAGTAGTTTAGTTAGACATATGAAGAACCATATAGAGAAAAACCATACAGTTGCTCAATTTGTGAATACAGAACCGCACAGAAGAGTAATTTAGTTACACATGTGAAGACCCATTCAGTAGAAAAACCATACAGTTACACGATTTGTGAATACAGAACAGCGAGGAAATGTCATTTAGTTACACATATGAAAACTCATGCAATAGAAAAGCCGTTTAATTACACTGTTGGTTAATATAAAGCAACACTAATATAAATTTTATTACACAGGTGAGCACTGATACAGTTGAAAAATGTTACAGTTGCTCTGCATATGAATACAGTAGAGTGTGTAAAATAGTTATTTTTTTGTATGAAGTGCATGGATTGAGTGTTGTTTGCTGCGCATGAGAATATCAATTTAGCCAACTGTTATGTTGAGGCAAAAAAGTAATTCAAATGCATCAGAAAATGCTCATTTTGTTCACGAAATACAGACAATATTTTTTCTACTACTGCCAAACAAGATGCGCAAAATGCTATTTTTTCACGTCGCCAATGGTAACGTAAGATATCTAACTTATTTTTGCCAGGTGAGAAAGATACAAACTGCGTATCGACAAAGTTGTGTACATGTCACCTTTTTTTGACGGTTGTAGAAAAAAGCAGTTTAGTTACACATACAAGTCCTAATTCTGTAGCGTTACACGCAAGATAGCGCTTAGAAAATAATCTTATTATCTGTGAATGCAGTCCGATACAGCAAAGCATTTTACATATGTAATATATGAAGTAATAAATTTTAAATATAACAATGTATAGTCTGTTCACTAAACATAAAAACACAAAGTGGCCTTTGATTTCTAAAATTACATGAGTGTACTTGCAAAATGCATCTTTTATCTAGGAATGTACTTACAAAAAGTTACTAAAACAAATAGGTTAAGAGTGTGACATTTAATTAGCATCTGTCATAACTACTTTTAAGGATGTTAAACAAATACTGTGTTGGATACTATTGATGTAGCATTTATTAATAAGTATTTTTATTACATTTTATAAAAGTTCAGGTAAGAATTTCCAGAATAGTATGTACTTTGACACTGAATTAATGATATTTATTAAATGTCATTTTTAAATTCAAAGTCACATTTATGCAGGTATGGAAACCTTTGCAAAACAAAATGCAGAGTCCCTAGCAGACAAATTTTACGTATATGTCAACTTCAAAAAATTTATATTTTTGTGTTTACTGAATGGCCTATATATGACGTCTCAATGCACACAGAACATTCCAGGGCATCACAGATGATTTTGTAGATATGACCCTGCTATAATAAATTGGCTTAGAAACCTTGATATTGAACTGTAACATATTGTTGACTATTTATTGTCTATCTTCCAGAAATCTGTGTGCATTGGTTCTTCTTTCATTGTTGCACTATTGATAATAATTTTGTATTGTTACTTACTGTTTTCTTATTGTTTATTACTTTTAATTTATTAATGAAGTTTATAAACTTTGTTACAGGGAGTTTTAAAAATAAGCAGAAGCTCGAAACACTCATGCTATATATTATATATATATGTATTCCGCATGCAAGCTTCTTCATAGCTTAAGCGGAGAGTCATTTATTTATTTATTTCTAATTCTAAGTCTAATTCAATTTATTAATTTTTTTATATGTACATATATAACGGGTGTTCATAAACAGTCGTCATCCCAGTTGCTTTGAAAAACAAAATGTTATATCTTTGATTAGTTTGTGCAACACAATGAAACGTCATTGAGTACTGTCATAACGCAGTTTTTCTCAATTATAATAGACATACGTTTTTGAAGTCAAAACCTACTGGGATGACGACTGTTTATGAACACCCGTTAGATTGGGATTGGTTTAAATAAATTATTTATTGTATGTTTTTATACAACCACTCTTATTGTACCTAATATTCTATGTTGATCTGCCCATCTTTAGTGCTTATTATTATATTTTTATTTGTAATGTAACAAATAAATAAACATTGGGCACCTACAGCATAACTTTAGTTTGAGATTTTATATTGCCTCTTTTGTGGCTAATTAAAATATGATTATTGAATTATGCTTTTTTGTAATAAAAGTTATGTTGCTTTCTATATTTTATTCATTTGCAACTTATCAAAACTTGCGCTGGCTAGTAATTTGAGACTCATTTACAGGGTTAGATTGTTACACTTTAGATGAATTTAACCATTATAGGGCAGATTCTCGATTCTAACGAATGACACTTAGCCTTAAAATATTAACTCCAAACCAAGCTGTTTAAAAAATCAGAAAATTCAGCGTATTTTGAACACAAATTAACCAACAATCAATCAGTTCACCTCGTGTAAATTATAATAATCAAGTACGTTTGGCGAACCTGGAATTTGTTTTTCAAGTGCAAAATGACGCCAACCTGCATTTGTTTTTCCTCAAATGCATGCCTATCTCGCTTCCGGACTCCGTAAAAGAACGCCAAGTTTGTATTTTCTTCCTGAAATGGTTTCAGCTGCTCCTGCCTGTCTCTGGAGTACGAACCAAGCCTCCCCCAGGTCCTGTACTTGCTGTCTGCTTCTCGTAGCTCCCAGTCTTGTTGAATCTGATTTGAAAGACGACCTCGCACAGGCCACGGTTGGAAAGTACGCCAAGCTTGTATCTGCTTCCTGGCGATATTTCAGCGGCTGCTACCTGTTTCTGGATCACGAACTAAGCCTTTTTTAGGCCCTGTACCTTGCTGTCTGCTTCTCTCAGCTCTAAAACTTGTCGAATCTTAGATCCGAAGACGATTACATACAGGCAAAGCTCCAGGTCCAATTTACTTTGAAAGTGCACTCCGGAATACTGTAAAATTAACCACAGCTGGCTTGCGCACAATGACAATAAATAAAACGCAACAACTGGGCACAAATTATTTACTTTTATTGGCAAAATTTATCAAAATCGGGGACCCAAATAACACACAAGCTTTCAGCTTGGCTTTCCCAACAAAAAGCACCAAAGGACACTCTTAGATCACCATAGCAACATAATTTACAATTGTTTCTCTGTAAGTATACAATCTTTGATCTTAATTTATAATTGTTTTTGTAAATGTCATTTAGGTTACTAACCTCTCGTTTGGTTTCACTTAGTTAACAAAACAAACACTGATTTACACCACTTGCACATTCTTGTAGTCTTCATATATGCTCTTTGCATTAATCTGTGCCTTCTTGCAATGCTTTATAATTTCTTTAGCAGCATCATCGATTGTTGGCATTTCGATATGAATGAAAACGCTGCATTAAACCTCTGTTATGCTTTGAAATACCTTTGTACCTAAGCGATTCCATTATCGTCTCCTGACGTTACAGAATTAATCTGTCAGTCATCATAAATTTAGCTACATTTGCCATATTGAGCACAAAACTTCAAAACAAGCAGAAAGCAATCCTGATGATATTGTTCTATTCAATCACTAAGCTCTACTAATTAATTACAGTTATTGCTAATCATGTTTTATGTAATTATCAATGTTTAATAGTTACTCTTATTGTTGCAATAAATACAATAGGTACCAACTCTGGGCCTATTTGAATCTTTTCATTATCATTCGTGAGTTAGTTATGCAACCAGAATTGCTGTAAGCATCATACCATTACAGTATACCGGGTGTCAACGAATTTATTAGACAAGTCATAACTTCTAGAGTATTAGGTGTATCAAAATGAGATTTTGTATACTCGTAGCTAAATGGTATAGGGAGAGGATAGGTATTATGCATCTTGGCTATCCATGGCACACTTGACAAAAGAAAATAAATTATTATCCAGTATTTTGCTGAGAAATATTTAATTTATGAGCTTATTTTTAATCCAATCGCAAATAAATTAGTATCGTTAGATTGGCCAAAATATCCTCTTTTCGGAAAGTGCTTGTCAAAAAAGGGTCGCCATTTAAAAAAAAATAGTTAGACACGAAAATGTTATTTTGTCAACTTGTCTTATTCCTATCTATCATACTAATCACTAAAACTTTGCGATTGTAATTTTCTGACATCACCTGAGGTCCTTATATTAGTTTGCGTCCAATCATGGCCACCTAGATGCAATACTAAAAGTGTCTCTAAAAAAATCAAGTAGGCTTAAAAAATGTCTAAAATGTCACATTCTGATCGAGAATTGTCTCAGAAATCCAAAAATATAAAAATATACAGGGTGTTCCATTTGAAAATTCGAAACCGGAGCCATTTCCGGTAAAATCGGAAGTGACCAGAAAGTGAAAAATATGCGAAAACTCTCCTCCCCCTATACCATTTGTCCATACCAAATCTCATTTTGATATACCTAATACTCTAGAAGTTATGACTTGTCTAATAAAATTGTTGACACCCTGTATGTAGGATTGGGGATGTGCAGCGGCGCGAGTAACGTGAATCCAGCTTCGCCATGCGAGTACGATTTAAAGTGTTTATTTTAAGAAAGAAGCCCAATCATAAATGCAAAGTGCGGAATAGAAGTAGAAAACAGAAGTAGATTTCGATGCATAACGGCCTCAAGTGAACCAAGCGAAAATAGTCGTATTTCAGGCAAAATAATAAAACTCTAATAAGTCAAAGATAAGATCCGACGGCAACAGCTGATTTTTTTAGTGCGCGAGCGACGTAGCGGATCGCAGCGCCCAATTGTTCGGAGATGCAATCGCGGAAAACTACCAGTGGTGTATGGATCGGGGAAATTAAATGAGTGATAACAACAGCTCAAGCAAGAGAAACATTCGGGTAACTTTAGAAGCATTCCTTAACAGAAAAAGGGAAGGGAGCACGGATGAAGAGGACATCAGTAAAGAGGAAGACATCTTTTAAAAAAGTAAATAGACAACTAGGTCAACGTCACATCAAGTAGAAATCGAAAGTACAGTGCAAGAACTTGAAATAGTGGAAATGGACAAAATAAAGAGGATAGAGAGCCTAAGTGTAGCAGTAAACAAAAGACTTCAAAGAAAACAACAAGGAAATACAAGAGTTAAAAGAATAGGGAACGAAATTGGAAGAAACAATCAAGATCGAACTAAAAAACAATGAGGAGATTAGAAAATTGACAGAAGATATGATAAAAAGAGACACTGAGTGGGAGGAAGAAAAGAAACAGTTATCTGAAAAAATTGTGGGCTTGGAAAATAGAAGAGCAAGAAAAAATTAAGAGAAAAAAGAACAGTCGCCAAAGGGTTGTAGGAGCCTTGGCGTCATGGCGACCAAAATTATTAGTTTTAGTTGATATTCTCATTTTGGCATAACTCGTATTTGTTACTGAATAAATATTTTTTTAATAATAATAATGTTTATTGAGATTACATTGACATTCATTTACAATAAAAAGAAGACAATCTCAAAAGATGAAGTGTCGGTGTAACCGTTTTTCAACTTCACCTGAAAACAAATAGCAAAAACAACTGACACGAACGAGTGTGGTATAAAAGATAAACAATCGATAGAACTACATTCAACCAGAAAGTACATAAAATAAATAAAAAACAGACTAGTGCATGAAAATAAGTGCATATATAAATAATAAACAAGTATTAAACTGAAGCTGATAAGATAATAATTTACATTTAGCTTTAAACGCTTTAAGACCATAGTTAGCAAAGAACAATTCGCTAAATTTGTTTAATAAAGCGGGAGCAGTAATTTCAAAGCATTTTTCAAATTTAGATGAAGAATGTTGAGGTAGAGCGAACTGTTCATCGTTTCTCAAGTTGAGATTATGCAATACCATCCTTTGGTTAAGTACAGCGAATAAATACGTAGGTAACTTATTAGTTAAAATATTAAATAAAAGAGTACACTGATACAAAGTAAAACCATGTTTCATTTTAAGAATATGTAAATTGTTGTAGTAAGGAGTTACATCTTCCGAGCGGTTAATGAGCGCATTCAGATGATACAACCGCTGAGCAAGTGCTCAGTTTGAGCAAAGTAAGTTTGCTGAATGGTCTTTTTCAATTTACGTTGAGTTAACTGTCAAAGTTGTTTATTTTAACCTATAAATACAGCTTAATGTTGTGTTTTTGTGTTAGAGTTACAAATCAACTGTAATACGTGAAATAAGTAATGCATTTACATTTTTGTTCAGATTTCCAAATAAACCATATCTATTATTAATTTATTTATTATTAGTCGACGAGCTTTTGCCCGTTTTACAAAAGTACAATAGTAATACTTATACCTATTAAATTTCGAACTAAAACAAGCAGACATTTATCTACGACCACCAATAAAAGTAGGCCTTTTAGCGCTAGCTTTTTTCACTAAAAGTGACCTTTTATAGTTTACCGTGTGTAAAGAAATCAGCTGTTTACTTTTAGCGCGAGTGTGAGATAAACTGAAGTGAGGTTATAAACTACAATTTCGAACTGGAAGTGAAGTTGTAAAATTATTCTAGTTACTTTTTGCGTTAGAGGTAAAGTGTTTTTGAAATAATTAAAGGTTATGTAATGAATACAGTCAAATGTGTAGTGTTAATAATTACCTTTGATAACTGACTTTGACAGTATTGGTTTCCCAAACATTCGCCTGCGCGCAAAGGCCCTCTCTTTATTATGACATAAATTCTAACTGTCACAGATGCAAACCTTTATTAAATCGATATTTATGGATTAATAACAGTAAAATTAAGGTCGTAGATAAAATATTGTATGCAACGCGTGCTAAAAGTCGTTTATGCACCAGACATGTTATGAAACTCAGCCTTCGGCTTCGTTTCATAATTTTCATGTCTCGTGCATAAACGTCGACTTTTAGCACTTGTTGCATAAATAGCTATTTTATACATCAAGTGACTTTAATTGAGAAATAAAATTTGGTTTATTTGAGAATAAACCTAACTGGTAGTATTTGCAAGTCTACTAGATCTAGAAATAAATGAATGCGCAATAATACTATCAATAACAAATTAAAGTGTAATATCTTTATATTTTGTTCAAATTAAGGAGTAAACATTATTTGATGAGGTTAGTAAGATAAATTAGATAGTAATTAGTGTAGTAGGAGAGTAGGTAATTATGTAGATAATATCTAACAATAATTACCTAATAGTCTTTATTTAAATTTGTTTTGCGGTCTTTGCTGAGTGAGCGGTTTTGAAATGCGCTACAAAAAATGGCAAACTTTACGACTGAGTGGCTAAGTGAGCGGTCGCATTCAGGGAAATTTCACTCAACAGTTATACAACTGTAGTGTCGCCTGAATGCACCCAATAGCATATGCGTACCGCAGACAACAATTTTGAAGAAGCTGCAATTTGCGCTTGAACTGTTCGGTTAATAAGGGCTAATACACTAGATTGCTACTACACTACTATCCACCTGGCAAGAATAGGAGAGTTCGCTATGTACCATTTGGTTTCATTCGGTAACAACACTTTGAATTTATAAATGGATGACAGCTTCATGTAACAAAGTCTGCATTTCTTCGTAACATGCGACTCAGAAGTTAAATGGCAATCGAGAAAGACACCGAGGTTTTTGACGCATTCGGTAAACTCAATTTCACTATCACCAATCACAATATTGACGGAAAGATTAGACAGAACTTTTCTTCGGAGGATCGGTGAACAATGCACATGCATAGCGATTTAGAGGGATTAATTTGTAAACCATTATCATCTGACCAATTAGAAACGATGAAAAAGTCTCTATTAAGGCACTTGGTAGCAATATTAATTGTTTCGGGTTCATCGCATACATAGAGTTGCTTATCATCCGCATATAGGTGTATACTACAGGAATTTGATAACAGTTCGGGCAAGTCGGCCGTGAAGATAGAAAACAGTATGGGGCCAAGTAAGCTCCCCTGTGATACACCTAGAGACATAGTTAATTCTTCCGAGGATGCGTTAAGGATTTTAACTAATTGTTTACGCTGATCAAGATAATTCGATATCCATGCACACACCCTGTTCCCAAATTCATAGTATTTGATGTTAGCGACGTGAAGTTCGTGGTCAATGGAATCGAATGCTTTGGTATAATCCAGAAGAACAAGTAGTGCTACTTGAAACCGATCGATGGCACTTCCGAGGTCATTAGTAATTTTTGTAAGCGCTGTGCATGTACTGTGATGTTTACAAAAACCTGATTGGATGGACGGCAAAATATTAAATTTCTCTAAATGCTTATTTAATTTATTGTAGACAATTCTTTCAATGGTTTTCCACGAGCAGGATAAAATACGGGTAGGACGTCATTGCTTCATATCGGTAGCTAGCGGCACTTTAGCCAAGAGAATGATGATTTTTTTTCCCATAATGTCGAGACATTACCAGATGATAAAGAAGCATTGATAATATGACTAAGAGAATTTTTACAGAATGGAAATGCTATAATCAACATTTTAAGGTTGATATCGTCAGCACCAAATGCAAAAGACTTGCATTGGTTTAGCGCCTTATCGACATCTTCAATAGTTACAGTTTCAAGATCTGTATGGATGTCAATGCCAGGTTTAACATTACTTAAAACGCTCTCAATGTAATCAGGGTTAACTGGAATGGCCTTTATAGCTCCTGCAAAATGCTTGTTTAATTTATTAGGGTTCAACAAATCCACTGAAATTTCATTACGACCCTTCTTGTGAACGTTCCAACTGGAAAAATACTTCCGTAGCAGTTTAAGATTATTTTTATATAGGAACAGTTGTCTGTTTATATACAGGGTGTTAATTATGTACGTAGATAAACTTTAAGGGCGATTCCTGGATCAATTCTAAGATAAAAAGTTTATATAAACATGGGACCTAGAGGGCTTCGTTTTCAAGATACAGGGTGTTGAAGTTTAAACAAATTTGTTTTTCATTTGTAATACAGCTAGAGGTATTCTAATGAAACTTGGTGTAGGTTAGTATTTCATAGTGGCATTGTTTGATAAAAATAAATTTAATGTATTTCCACAGTGGCGTGCATCGGGGCCAACCTCAGTTACCTTATTTTAGAAGAATCTGGTACGGCACTGTTTTTTAGCCAAAAGTTTTGTAGCTATTGTAAGATTGTTGGTTATTAAATAGTATTTTTTTTTAATTTCTTTAAACTGGATTTTGAAAAAGAAGCCGTTTAGGTCCCATTAACGTCCAATGAACGAACTTGCTGTTATAACCGTTTTGTTGATGCAGATAACATCTAAGAGTGAAGTAGAATTTTCGGTAACCCGAGTTGGTTCACTCATTACTTGTTTCATTCCAAACATTTCTAAAACAGTTTCGAGTAGTTGACGTTTATGACTATTCGTTAAGAAATCAATGTTAGCATCATCGACCAAAATCAGTTCATCAAATTGAACTGATAAATTAGCAAGAGAACTTTCTAGGGCCTCGAACGGAAAGATTTTATTTGGTGGCTTATAGATAACTCCGAAGGCGATTTTGCATTTATAGAGACATAAGCTGATCCAAAGTTGTTCAAGGTCATCCGTCGTAATGTAGTTAGTATCAATAGCAGTATACTTGAGATGACTTTTAATATAAATACATAGTCCCCCTTGAAACGGGTCGCTTCGTGCCACCTGTATGAATATATTTAATGCCTTTTTATTATACACATTGCCAGCAACAAGCATAACCGTATCTGGTATGTAATAGTATGTTAAGTTAGCGCGTAGCATAGACAAGCGAAATGTGTTCAGTGGACACGTATCATAGTGGTTTTGCGCGAGTGCTGTAATTAAACGCGCAATACAGCTTTCCAGAACGCCAAGTGATAACAGAAATCGCCGCGCTGCATTTTTCAGGGAAATTACATCGACGCTGTGAATACCCTGCAGGGACAGTGTCATCAAGGGTGGCAGACAGTGCGTGCGACCTACAGGAGTCGCCGACAGACTCCCATAAAGTGTCTTGCGATCGACAGGAACCTCAAGAAAGCCCTAAAATAGTGCGTTGCGAACCGCCAGAGAAGGGCGTGGGGACTCCACAACTTAGGTGACATCGCCGAAGACTCGCTACAGCATTCAATAGAAGGAATCTGGGCGCCGTCGCCATAGAAGCGCTGTTTGAACCCGACAACTCGGTCGATCATGTCAAAGATTCGCTACGGCATTCAGCAGTAGGAAGCCGGAATAAACCAGGTTAGTTAATACCTAAAAAACTGCTAGAAAATAAGGGTCGATTGTCATATTCCTGGGCACGGCACCAACGCTGGTTGCATACCAAGGACTCCGGGGATTTACCCGCAAATAGCTGACGCACGGTCGATGTGTCATCATTCATCATAGTCTGCTGTGGGCATTAAGTGGGTCAAATTGCGCATCTTATACGAATATTACATGAATCGACAGCGTCACGTAGCCCGATTCGATTTCGCGGCATAATCATTAAACGTGGAGTTAACGTTTGAACTTTGGCGTCTTATTTAAACCAATCTGTATGCCATAGCGTATAGCTTTTGTACTGTGTATTTCTTATGTGTCTATTTGTTGGTATTTGTGTTTTGTTGCAGATTATATGCCCTTTTATGTAAACTGTTGGGATTTTTATTGCCATTGTGCTTGCATTTGTAAGTAGAACATTGCAGGTGCCCACGGGCTGACCTCAACAATATTAGATTGCCCATAGCTGCACTGGCGATGTAATAAGAACCTCATAGCTCACCGACTGAATAAGCTACCGAACCCAGGGCATTTTAACGTAATAATTCAGTAAGTGTAGGGCGGTTAAAGAGGTACCGTTTCACTCTCCACGCGAAACTCTGTCTTCTCTTATTAAGACATAATTTTCTAACTGAACAAACGATGAAGGGAAGCCAGGAGAGAGCCAAGTTTCAGAGAGTGCAATTATGTCGTAATCTTCTTCCCTGATGAAGTCAGAAAACAAATCAAATGTATAGTTCAGTGACTGTATATTAAAATGACAAAATGAGAGGCAGTTTGATTTAGAGCTAGAAGCTGAAAGTTTCGAAACAAAATCAGTAGGAGGCGGAGGTGCACCAACTAGTTTTTTTGGAATTATTTCAACTATTTGAGGGCTCCCTTTGATGTACTTAATGATTATTCCCTCTTCACCATTCTCAACACGGCGTTTCAATTCTGCACGCAAATCATTTAAATATTGAACTTGCGCCGGAGTATTATCAATGGTAATTTTTATATTAGTGTAGGGACTACCATGTAGGCGCCTCTTAACTTTAAGGAGATCCCTAGCCGTCAGTCTATCAGAGAAGGTAAGTTTAAAAATACGAGGTTTGTTTTTGCTTGACTCCGATTTTCCTAAGCGTGCAGTTTTGTCAGGGACATTTAAAGAAGCATCTAATGTTTTTAGGATCTTAGTTTTATCATTTTCGTTATCTTCAGGTAGCCCGTGGATAAGAACATTCTTCGCCCATACGATGCATTCATCGGCTTCTTGCGCGACTGCTTCAAATACGGAAGGACTCAATTCTTTCTGGGGGTTTAAATTAGAAATCTTAGCTTCGAGTTCAGATAAGCGTTCTTCTACCGTAGCTTTTAATACATTTATTTGTTCCGAAATATATACTTTGACGTCAGAGAACTGATCAAAAGAAACTATATTGATGACCCTGACTTACATTTGTTGCAGTGATATTCAATTCGCCTATCACGGGCTAACAGACACTGGGTTTCAGTACGAGATAATCCAGAACAAGTAGAATGGCTGCCGCCTTTGCATTTATCGCAGGATATCTCTCGTTCCGGATTAGCTTCTTTATTGCAAACAATACACTAGATTAGCGACTTTTCGCACTTTGGATTATGTAGAAATTAATGCTAATGACTGATTAGAACACGTTAAAAAGTCACTACAACGACATTGCACTAAAACTGCCTGTTGTTCCGTTCAAATATTATTGAATAGTATGAGTATTTCGAGTAGAATAACTAAGTTCAGTATCTACAGTGGTGACACCGACGATGTCAGAAACGAAACAATCGCTTGAGGATGAGGAAAATGGCACCGCACCCTCCAAGACAGCAGGTGATAGCACTGCTGTCGCGGTCAAGCCGCCTCCTTTTTAACGAGAATATCCGGCTCTTTGGTTTGCACAGCTAGAAGCACAATTTGCTACGGCTGGCATCACAACGGAACTGACAAAACTCCATTACGTTGTAGGTTCCATCGACAGCTCTGTCCTCGCTCAGGTAGCCGACATTATTCATAATCCACCTGCGACCGAACCCTACAATACCCTTAAAAAAAGCCTTACTTCATGCTTTGCGGAATCGCAAGAGAAGCGACTTGAACGTCTTCTGAAAGGTACTTTCCTGGGTGACAAGCGTCCCACTCAATTGCTACGAGAACTAAGAAACATAGCTGCAGGCAGAGCTGGGCAAATTACTTTTAAAAAGTAATTAATTACTAATTACCAATTACCGCCCAATGCAGTAATTTAATTACCAGAGATTCAATTACTCACAGGAAATAGTAATTCAATTACCAATTACTTAGTAATTGTAATTGTACAACATCAATTACTTTTTCAATTACTTTCAATAAAAATTATTGTCATATACGTAGTTTTATTAAGTACCACCTTCTTGCAAGTTGCAACTATCATTAGTGTTGTGTCGATCCGTACTCGTAATCTAAAAATGCTTAATTTTTATGTTTTGTTAGCTATAGTAACCTACATACTCTTTCACTTTTGAAGGTTTTTTGATAATTAAATCTTGTAGCTACATGCACCGTTCACCAAAAGTTTTTAGTTTGTTTTGAAGTAAGATGTAAGTAAATAAATAAATTCAAGGATAACAATTATACAGGGTGTCCCAAAAAAAATGCGACACCGATTTGGCATAGATTCTTTAGGTTATAATAAACCGATTTAACCTAAGGTATATACCTTAGTACAAAGTCCCTTTAGTAAGAAGGTATAGGGACTAGAAAGTTCAAATGTATATATTTTTTTATATTAGTTTACATTGTTTTTTTAAATCGGGAAATTACAACATTTTAACCAACTTTTGTAGGTTATGTTGACATCGGTTGACGTTTACCTATCGTCCAGCCGCCTACAAAAAGTCGTAAAACAATGGATTACTTCACTGCCCATTTCTCGTATTTTATTTGACGATTCGACGTTCTTCACTGCCGATTTCGACGTTCTTCACTGCCGATTTAAAAAAAAAAAATTTTTTTGAATATGAAGAAATGTCGAATTTCATTTTGGCTACATTTTGTAATTATATTAGAAAAAATAGCACGCTGAATACGTTATAAAAGTAATTTTTCCATGTTCGTAATAAATTAATCCACTCGTTTTGCATCGCTCGCTCGTAAATTAAACGTTGAAAACTGTCACTTTTCTTAACTTGTAGAACAATGTACTATTAAATACGCTTAACATAAAGCTGAATGATGAAAATATGTAACTTACCTAAGTATACAGGGTGGAGCATTGGATTTTTTAATTGTTTGACAGCAAACTTCTATTTAGATTTGTAGAACACTACGTGGTGATTCAGTTGGCGCAACTTGAGTATTTTTTGTTGGATCAGTTAGAAAATATTTTTTACCCCTATATACGAAAGTAAAATTTTGTGTCGCCTGTTAGGGGTTTCCCGAAAATATACGTTTGGTTCCCTGGTCGGTTTCCAATGGCAGTGGGAGGGAATATAATACATTGACTACCGTACCACCTTCTTGCAAGTTGCAACTATCATTAGTGTTGTGTCGATCCGTACTCTTAATCTAAAAATGCTTAATTTTTATGTTTTGTTAGCTATAGTAACCTACATACTCTTTCACTTTTGAAGGTTTTTTGATAATTAATTCTTGTAGCTACATGCACCGTTCACCAAAACCAAAAGTTTTTAGTTTGTTTTGAAGTAAGATGTAAGTAAATAAATAAATTTAAGGATAAAAATTATACAGGGTGTCCCAAAAAAATGCGACACCGATTTGGCATAGATTCCTTAGGTTAAACCGATTAAAGCTAATATACCTTAGTACAAAGCCCTTCAGTAAGAAGGTATAGGGACTTGAGAGTTCAAATATACATATATATATTTTTATATTAGTTTCCACATAGGTTATCACTGAAGTTGGGCTTTTTATCACGATTGCGGATTTAGTTGCCGAGGCCCGTAGGGCCAAAGCAAATAAATCACATGAGAGATAAAAAGGAACTTCCAGTGCCGTGGGGTACATTGTTTTTTAAAATCGCGAAATTACAACATTTTAACCAACTTTTGTAGGTTATGTTGACGTCGGTCGGTTGACGTTTACCTATCGTCCAGCCGCCTACAAAAAGTCGTAAAACAATGGATTACTTCGCTGCCCATTTTTCGTAATTTATTTGACGATTTCGACGTTCTTCACTTCCGATTTAAAAAAAAAATTTTTTTGAATATGAAGAAATGTCGAATTTCATTTTGGCTACATTTTGTAATTATATTAGAAAAAATAGCACACTGAATATGTTATAAAAGTAATTTTTCCATGTTCGTAATAAATTAATCCACTCGTTTTGCATCGCTCGCTCGTAAATTAAACGTTGAAAAACTCACTTTTCTTAACTTGTAGAACAATGTACTATTAAATACGTCTAACATGAGGCTGCATGACGAAAATATGTAACTTACCTAAGTATACAGAGTGGAACATATTTAATAAATGCAATTTGTTTAATTTAAAAAATAACGGTTTAATCTAAGTCGACAGATCTTTATGAAATTTTATATTGGGCCATAATTTCTTCATCTGAACAACTTTTCTTAATAACATTTTGCCGTATCATGAACAAAAAGGGTAGTTTACCTGAAAATAAAATAGTTTTTAGGCTTGTAGAAATTTAGAAAATATTTTTTGTGGCTAAACCGTTTACCCAACAAAAATTTTGTAAGAGAGAAAATAACTTCTAAATTAAAGTAACTAGTCAGAAAAAAAATTGGTAGTTATTATACATGGGGTTAAAAAAATATTGATGGATAATTTATTGTGACGAAGTTTTTATAGTAGCCTAGTTACGAATCAGGGCACTTTGATGTAATAAATTATTATAGGGAGATGACATGTGTTAGTCGACTTCTATAGATTAGTAAATAATAACAAGTTATCAAGCTTGTTTAATTGTGTACTAATCTACAAGAAGCTACCACAAATTGGCGACGAGGAAAATTAGAAATTTTTCACTCCAGTTCGCAGGTATTCTTCTAAAATCAAATCAACATGGACGGTGAACAATTTAAAAAGTTTATGGAGTTCCAGAACACAATGATGTCTTCCTTAGGGCGAGTTGTTCAGTCATGGATTAACTTTATATCCGGGTCAACTCCTATGGATACAATTATTGAGACAATTGTACCCATAGTAACTAACCTGGGATTACAGTTAATCCATGACTGAACAACTCGCCATTAATTAATCAACTCCAACAGACGCAAGTTCAAATACAAGAAAAACAACCTCCAGACGGTAGTTCTGACAAAGGCAACGTCGACTCCGGTTTGCCCTCAATCAATCCAGCACTACTACCTAATTTTGAATGTTATAATTCGCACAAAGAGTAATTTCGCAATTACTAACAGCGATTTGAGAATTATCTGGAAATGAAAAACATAACAATAGTAGTTTGTACAACGAGAGTGGATATGATGTCCATATCGCACGAGGATAAAGTTTGAGCACGACGCCGTAGGCGGAGTGCTCAATTATCCGAGGGCGATATGGACATTCCACTCGAGTTGTACAGTGTATTTTTTCTACGACCTATCAATGGAAAAGAATGGAAAATTAAAAGAAAATTTATTCAACGCTAATTAATAAGATATCTTACAACAAAATCACGTTTGCCACAAACAGGGCACAGCAGGGCGTGCCCATTGCAAAACAAACAATTAATGAAAGTTGCCTAGGTAATCACGACTAACGTGGTTTGTGATTGGTGTATTTCATATCCACCCTTGTGTGGATATGAAATCATATACGTTCAGTTAACTACAATTGCCTACATATCCATTCTGTAGATTGTGAAGAAAACAGAATATATACATGCGGGAGTAGAAAAACAATAAACCCTATTGTGCCAGGTTACTTCTTAACTCCATTGGAGCTAAAAATTTTGATATTATTTCTGCACTGGCAGCACCTAAAACACCAGGTGATCTTGAATTTGACGAATTGATCAAGCTGTTAGAAGAACATTTAGCTCTCAAGAAAAATATTCTTGTCGCTCAACATCAATTTTTATCAATATATCAAGAAGATCAACAATCAATATCTGAGTTTGTGGCTTCACTTAAAAGTGACATAGAAGATTGTAACTTTATACCGGGTGATCAACAATGATTGAATGTGCTGCCTCCTTCAAATAAAGCTATTGTCCACTTAGCACATGCAGTGATCCCAACTATTTCCAGTGGCGTACTGGCGGGTATTTCAGATTGGGCGGGAAATTTAAAAGCTGGTGGTATATTAAAAATAAATATATTATTGCAAAGTTTTAAATTATACATAGTGCACGTTTTGTTACACAAATAGTAAATACAACTGAACAAGCATACAAAAAAAGCTAAAATAACATATAACCAGTTTTAATTATAAAATTTAAATCGCATAAAGACAAGAATGTTTCTTATATTAAAAACACACAATATGAGACAAACTGAGCAAAAAAATACAATTCAATAACAAAATACAATGATATTGATACATTGTTTTCTAAACTCACAATCTAGAAACAGAAATAAGAACCACCCTTTTTTAGAATAGATGTTGAAAATGCTGTTCATTATTTTCTATACACAAATTTACTCGTCTTTTTATGTTGTCAAAGACGGCTTCTAACTGTTGCGGTGTGATTGAATTAACGGCGTTCACTATGGCATCCTGGGAACTCCTCAACCGTATGCAAACGATTTGCATACACAACATTTTTAAGATGACCAAACATCGTCGGGCGGTGTCAAATCAGGCGATCGCTGTGACAATCGACCTGTGATTATTACACCCGTATGCATAGTCGTTCGCCAACGCCTAGCCGGCGACTCGCCGGAGTTTCGTTATGAATAGCATGTTGGTGGCACTGTACGTCTATGTCAAATTCGAGGTTAGCAGGTTAGATGTTGTGTCAGTTTCTGTCAAAACTGACGGAAAACCTAAACTGATAACCTCGAATTTGACATAGACTTACAGTGCCGCCAACGTGCTATTTATAACGAAACTCCGGCGAGTAGCCGGCGATCCGCTGGCGAACGACTATGCATACGGGTTAGTCTATCCTGGAAATATTGTGATAAATATTCCATCGTATATATTAGGTATACACATTACCAGTTTGAGCAGACAGTTGCTTTAAATATTTATTGGGGCTTGCTTCCAATTGCTCCTGAACACCTTCTAAGGCTTTTTCATTAAGCCCAGGCCATTTGCTAGGAGATTTACTCTTAGAGACACTGCCAGTATCCCGAAATCGGTTGATAATGCAACGAACATGTGTGAAAGTTTCGTAGCTAACGTCATTGTTTGCGAATTGCTGCTGAAACTCGGCGAAGCAAGGAGCTTGTGAATACTACCAGACACCATTTTGGTCACGTTGCTCAGACCGAAAATAAGCCTCCAATATAAATTTGTTTTCATCAGAAATTGTAACCTAAAATGATTCACATTTTTTCTTATTCAAAACAAAGCTCTGTAAATTATCTACTTACCAGATAAAGCAATCAGATACGCAGTTTTAGTCTTACTAAAGATTGAGTTTATGAGAACTATAGAAATAATTTCATTAATCTACTTATTGCAACAAGAATGACAGTCTGTCATCAATTATTGACAGATCTAAAATTTTTATGTGGGCGCATATGGTCGCGGGGGAAGAAAGTTTTGATAAACAACATATTCATAAGGGAACAATTATTGCAGTCAGAAATTTCAGATTTCAAAGATATTGTTTCAAAAGCCGTCGCTTTTGAATCTTCAAAAATAGATTCTAAGGTACTTGGCCAGAGAACTTCAACGACATATCCAGTCGTTGATATCAACAAAGTTAACCAAGGCTTTAGACAACATAACCGTCAGGGGTTGCAAGACCAATCACGGCGCCGCACACATAGCAGGATTAAGTCCAGAAGCAGTCATCGATCGAAAATTGACTGGAGTACTCTAGGATTAGATGGCCTCTGCTTGAGGTGTGGCAGGAATAATCATTTATCAAAAGACTGCAGCATTTTGAAGTCTAACCTCAAATGTTCATTATGCAATAAGTCTGGCCATGTTTATAAGGTATGCATACGATCACTAATAAATAAGAAATCGACCAATTATATTCAAGATCTACCAGAATCAGACAGCCACTGTCAAGTCAATGCTGATATTATTCGTCAGTATGGTATTAAACATATTGTTGACATCTACAGAAATCAATATCAATCAACTGAACATATTCATCGTTATTATGTCTATGTTAATATAGATGGAAAACCAGTCAAATTCGAGGTTGATTCTGGGTCAGGTTATACATTTTTACCCAGACATCAATTTGCTGAACTTAACTTGAACAAACCACTTCAGCCAACCACCATTGGATTCCGCTCTTACACTCAAGATATTTTTGTCCCTGATGGGAAAATTATCGTACATGCACGGTATAACGGACTCTCAATTCAGGACGAAATTTACATAGTACCAGACGAGTATGCGGCAATCCTTGGTCGAGCCTGGATTCGACGACTCAAAATTGACCTCAACAAAATTGATCAAAAGCAATCATCACTTTCATCTTGTTCCTCTATCAATAATGTATGGGATATCGATGAACTCAGCGCCAGATATCAAAATGTGTTTGAAGAGAAAATTGGCTGCGTCCCTGGATTCACAGTGACACTCAGGTTACGTGAAGGGACCACACCAGTTTACCATCGAGAGCGTGATGTTTCATACGCACTTAGCAGTTTAGTGGAACAAGAACTCAACACACTTGATGCTGCTGGAATTGTGTCCAAAGCAGAAAGTAGTGATTGGGGGTCGCCATTGGTTATCACTCCTAAAGCTGATCAGTTCTCATTATCCAATCCGAAGAATCGACGATATCTTGAACAGTCTTCGTAATTCAAGATTTTTCTGTAGGCTAGATCTGTTCAAAGTATACCTTCACATCAAGGTTGATGACAAATCAAGTGAGATCCAGACAATGACGACGCATAGAGGTACATATCGAATGAATCGTTTGTCATTTGGTATAAAAACGGCTCCCTCTGAATTCAACAGAATAATGGACCAAATTTTACGAGAGGTACCCAAAACAGAATTTTATATCGACGATATTGTTGTAGATGGGGTTACCACAGAAGAATGTCTTAAACAATTACAAAAGTACGACTTGCACCCCAATCAACGCAAATGTGTCCTCTTTCAGGAAAAAATCGAGTTTTTGGGGCAAGTTGTACAATTCAACTGCATATCAAAATCACCGGAGAAGGTTGTTGCAATAACTGAGATGCCAAGGCCAACATCAACAGACGAGCTTCGAAGATTTTTAGGCATGGTAACCTATTATTTTCGGTTTCTTGCAAATGCCTCTACACTCACTGCGCCACTGCGAAAACTTCTAAAAAAGAAAGTTGCATTCAACTGGACGACAGCAAGTGAAGCAGCATTCATTCGACTGAAACAAGAAATTGCCAGTGACCAGGTCCTCATACCATTCAACCCAGAATTACCTGTGCAGCTTGCATGTGACGCCAGTCCGCACGGAGTAGCTGGTATATTATCACACATAGTTAATGGAACTGAACGACCTATTGCTTTTGCGTCAAGATCACTGACGCAAGCGGAAAAAGGTTATTCCCAACTGGACAGGGAAGCATTGGCTATTGTGTTTGCAGTGGATCATTTTTATCAATATTTGTTTGCCCGACCTTTCACACTGATCACAGACAATCAACCGTTAGTGCGAATTTTTCACCAGCATTCAAAAATTCCAAAAATGACTTCTGCTCGACTTCAACGTTATGCAGCATTTTTGTCTGGATTCAACTATACGGTTGTATTCAAGAAAGGATTGGAAAATTCAAACGTAGATTGCCTGTCAAGGGCACCCATCCACCCAAGGCCTCATACAGACTCTGCAATGAATGAAGAGGTCCATCAACTGTGTGAAGCCTCTGTTCAACAGATTCTGACGCCAGACCTAACTTACCAGTCACTTCGAGACGAGACGCAGAAAGATGAGTCGCTCTCACAGCTTCTGCACCAGCTCCGCGAAAGCCGCGTAAGTGACTCTGAATTCGCAATCGAAAATGACATCCTGTTCAGGGGACCACGGGTAGTCATTCCAGCATCATTACAACCTGCTGTTCTACGAGAACTTCATCACACCCACATAGGGACAACAAAGATGAAACAATTAGCCCGCCGGTATGTCTATTGGAAATCGATTGACAAGGACATTGAGAGATTAGTCCGGGCGTGTCCAGCATGTGCTACAGTCCAAGGTAGTCCTCCTAAAGCACCACTCCACCCATGGATAGAACCAGAAAACAACTGGCAACGCGTCCACATTGATTATGCCGGGCCTTTTCAGGGACATTATTTCCTTGTTATTATAGATGCCAAATCAAAGTGGGCTGAAATTCTACCCTGTACATCAGCGCCTACATCAACATCAACAATACAACTGATTCAGGAAGTGTGTTCACGTAATGGATTCCCAGATGTGATGGTTTCAGACTATGCAACCATATTTACCAACGAAGTGTTCAGAAATTCTGTAAATCTGCAGGAATCTTTCAAAAATTTATTGCGCCTGGCCATCCAGCGACGAACGGCCTTGCTGAGCGCAACGTACAAACCCTTAAACATAGGCTTGCAGCCATGGCAGATGAACCATTGTCTATGCGTCAGAAGGTTCAACAGATTTTATTTAGATATCGAACCACGCCCTTGAGCTGCGGAAGAACTTCATCTGAACTGTTCTTAAATAGACAAATTCGTATCACACTGGATGCCCTTGAACCAGTTCAATTCCAGGAGTCTAAACAATCAACTCTCGCTGTCTGAAAATTAAGCGTGGGAGAAAGGGTTCAAGCAAGATACTACGCCAACAATAAGCAGCTATGGAGACCTGGAACGGTAATCAAAAAGTTTGGACAACTGCATTATCAAGTCAAGCTTGATAACGGATATGTGTTCAAGCGACATATCAATCAGCTACGATCAACCTGTGCTCCACAAATAAAAACAGTCACTTTTGCTCCTATTGAAGACAACCAGCCAGAGCCCAGCCATTCGGACGAGGGCTTCAACATGGAACATTTGGTGATGATGCCTTCTCAAACACAGGCTAACTACCAAAGTGCTGATACACCACCGCCGTTGCCGGGGCCGGTCGAACCATCCTTGCACGAACCAGCGCAGAACGATCCTAAGTCCTTAGTCTTACGAAGATCAACTCGTCTTCATCAACTTCCAAAGCACCTAAAGGATTACGTCCTGGAAGCAAAATAAGCCTGGGAGACTATAGTAGCCTAGTTACTAATCAGGGCACTTTGATGTAATAAATTATTATAGGGAGATGACATGTGTCAGTCGACTTCTATAGATTAGTAAATAATAACAAGTTATCAAGCCTGTTTAATTGTGTACTACTCTATAAGAAGCTACCACAGTTTTTAAACACCCTGTAATTTTCGAAATTAGGGTTTATTCTTCAGAAAGCTGTGGTTTACTGGTACAAACGGATGGCCAAAAAATGAATAAAATCTATCAAAGATTTTTCGACTTATTTGAAAACATGTAAAAAAGTTAATCGTTTTTAAAGCCCTCTAGCGGCTAAACTAAGCAACTTATATAGGTAAGTTTAGTTAAATCGTCATATTTTGCTCAAGGAATATGTGGTTAACGGATTGACCTCCTTTTCAGGGACACCCTGTATAACTCTGGACTAAAACGTAATTTCCTCCCTTGCATGATTACAATAAATTGATTAGGTACTGTTCTCGCTAACGCTGAAGAATTAAACTACATCCGCGGGAGGGAATGATACATTTTACTCCCTAGTAATACAAATAGCTATAAAAAATGTATTAGGTAACTTGAAATTTTAAAACAAAATATCAATTTGGTGTTGATCAGGGACTGTTGAAAGTTGACAGGTGACTGATAAACCTAGTTGAAAATCGCTGATTGCAATAAGAATTTGTACAGCAGATACAAAAACAGCTACAAACTATGAAAACTAAGAATGTTTTATCTAACGAGATCGTATCAACAATAAAAGATGTTACCATTCCAACTACTAAAACTTTTTGAAAACAAAAGACAGGTAAATTGACATAATTGAGGATACTTATTCTGTCACAAGTCCAAACACTAACATGTACAGGGTTATTCATTATAAATTACCCACCCCTTATCATCGTTATTATTGCCTATAGAAAAAAAAGTTTTAAATAAAAGTTATGTGGTTATAACTGAATTTTGTTAAAATGCTATCAAAAGTACAGTGGCGTGCATAATTAAGGGGATACAAAAAAGTAATATATTTTTTTAAATGGAACACCCTATATATTATTAAATTTTTGGAATGATCTTTCTTTCCTGATTTCAAAAATATACCATATGTTACCCTTACCTTATACCGTTTTTGAGTTATTAAACGTTGAATATCTTAGTTAAACTAGTTACTGTAAATAGGAATTATTAAAGTAAGCTATGAAAATGCAACTATTTTGTTTGATAAGTGACATTTCTTTAATGAAATAATAAAAATTAGTTATCATTTATTTATATTTAAATTTCCTGAATAAAACTTTGTTATATTTAATAATGTTAACTAGTTTAACTAAGATATTTGACGTTTAATAACTCAAAAACGGTATAAGGTAAGGGTAACATATGGTATATTTTTGAAATCAGGAAAGAAAGATCATTCCAAAAATTTAATAATATACAGGGTGTTCCATTTAAAATAATATATTACTTTTTTGTATCCCTTTAATTATGCATGCCACTGTACTTTTGATAGCATTTTAACAAAATTCAGTTATAACCACATAACTTTTATTTAAAACTTTTTTTTCTATAGGCAATAATAACGATGATAAGGAGTGGGTAATTTATAATGAACAACCCTGTACCTATATTTTACAGATTGTTATAGTAAAAGTCGCTTTGTCCTATATTTTAAGTCAATGTTTCTGATGAAGCTAACAATGAATTAGCGAAACATAAAAGATAATTTTAATTATGTGTAATGTCAAAAACGACAAAATTTTTTTACTTACGTTGTTAAAAAAAATTAAATTAGCTGATTTTATCTCTAAATCTGTAAAATAGATGTTTTTTGTGAGGAAAGTAGAACCCTTTTGGGTAGTCTTATTTCCGATCCAGCAAACGTCTGTTTCATAATTTCACTTAAAAAAATAACCAAACACGAACAAAATTGTCAAACGAGCCGGTACTTCACACCATAAAAAAGTAAATTAAGCGACTTTATTTGTCGATTTTGCGAAGTATTGCAAAGCAGTGTTGCCTACTCTCTTTCGTAAAAAACCACTAAACGCAGGAAAAAACCCGCTAAAAGTGGTACATAAAAAGCTAAACCCAGTAACATAAAAAAACCAGAAAACATAATTTCAAAATTTTAACTTTAGTTTTAGGTTATATACTTAATACGCAGTTCCCTGGTTTAAGCAATTAAAAAATATGTAACTTACCATTAGGTAATAAATAAGAATCCAATTTTTACCGTACGGCACTGTCTTTAAAAATATTATATAAGTCAGTTCTGAAAGAATTACACTATGTACACTATGTTCAACAAAATGTATTTTTAATCATTCAGTTCTGAAAGAATTTTGTCAACGTCTTCTATACTCAACGATTCTGAACTACTAGCCTGACTTCTACTTGGTTGTTCATAGTTCATAGGTCTCTTTTGTGCCGAGTTTCATCAAGATATGCGGCAAATTATATTCATGGCAACATTTTTTAGATCGTTTTAAACAGTAACGCACACTAAGGATTGAATTTAACGTCGATAATCCCATTCTATTTCATTGTTTATTATTTTTTTAATGGCAAATTCAGATATTTCTTTGAAGCGATTAATCTCACTTGCATTCCTATAATTCAACACTTGCTGAACAACCGACAACAAACAACACGTAACACGATGGACTTTAAAACTGCCTGCACCAAACTTACGAGTGACGACTGAATTAATCCTTACTAAAAATGTCCACTAAGCATTTCTCCCTGTATGAACGCGTTGTGTGGGCCGTGGCGATTTACAAATAACTTATCACCCATAATATGAGTGTGCTGCGTGGACCTTTTACATACATTTCAAAGACCTATCAGCGTTAATTGACACCTAGTAGTGATCGTATCCGCAAAAACCGATAAGGAGGAAACTAAATATCATATTACTGTGTTGATCTTTGGTTCGTGGCCTTTAAATTTTTAGAGTAAGTTACGATGTGTGTAGTGTGCTTTTAGATACACCGCTAAGCTAAATACCTTCAGCATGTTCTCGTTAAAAAGCTACATTTTCCGTTAGCCACTGTTGGTCAAATTTACCCGTCGAAGCAAACTACAAAAAAGCTAGAGTTAGCGGTAAAACCGCTAAGATGGCAACACAGTTGCAAAGACTGCGGTTTGGATTCGCAGCAATTAATAATGGCAAATACGTGACATAAACATCATTCTTTCTGAAGCGATGATAAGGGAATTTTCAGGCGCAAATCTGACGCATAGTATCCGCGATCAGATTACAGAGTTAAAAACAAACAATAAACCACTATTAAAGTTCGATGCCTTCAACAGAATTAAATTGATTCAATAAGATTCCCTCGAAATGGTACGTAAAAACCCTAGAAAAGTAGCTAATCACATTTTACTAAAGTTTGTCGTTAACAGCCTCTTCAGATCCCCTAGAATTAGGAACTTGTTCCCAAATCTGGCAACACTGCTCTTGACGCGTCGTAGAAAATGCGATAGTTGCTGTTTTCAACTCGCCAGATAAATTAGGCTTCTATTGCCGGGGAATACCCTATTGGGTTTGCTTAATATGTAACTTTTCTTATTTTTTTGCGTTGTGGAGATTTGGCACCCAATCGAGGTCAGTAATTCAGTAATTGAAATACCACAAAATAATTCAATTACCTCGAGCAATTTCAATTACCACAGGTAATTCAAATACTTGTAAAGTAATTTAAATACTTTAGAGTAATTTAATTACACAAAAGTAATTGAGTATATGAATGTAGTAATTAATTAATTACTTTCAAAAAGTAATTTTCAAGTACTTTTTAACAAAAATGGCAGTTCCCAATTACAATTACCGCATTTTGAAAAGTAATTCAATTTCAAGGCAAATACACAAAAAGGAATTTAAGTAGTAATTTAATTAAAAAGTAAGTAATTACTGCAGCCGGGTTCCATAGCTCAGTGGTAAGCATTCTGGCTACTGATCTAAGGGTCGAGAGTTCGATCCCCGATCCCGGTGAGGTTTTTAAAAATAAAAAAGATGCGGATGGAAACCTCTACAGAATGCCATCATTCGGAAGTGATGTAAAGCCGTGGGTTCCATGTTACTACGATGTGTAGCATGTAAAAGATCCCTTGATAAGGTTAGACCTCCTTAGTCTCGGCAAAATTCTAAGTAGGACAAAGGTACCTGGTACTCTGCATGCCTAGACCTTGTTCATGGGGTTGGCAAAAAGGGCCTATAAAGGCCTACTTGCTAGATGTAAGTCTCCCCAAAAATAATACATACATACAATACATACAAGTAATTACTGCCCAGCTCTGGCTGCAGGGAAAGTCAACGACAAAATCCTCCAATTTATTTTTATCAGAAGTTTGCCCTCCCAGATGCAGTCCATTATAGTTGTATCTCAGGGCAATCTTGATGATATCGCCCTCATTGATGACAAGATACAGGATGTATCAAGCAACGACGTGTTTACTATACAGGAGCCAAGTACCTCAGTCTTGCACTCACAGTTGTACGACCTCACCCAGACAATTACCCGACTGGAAGCACGTTTGTCTCTACCTCGCTCCCCTACTCTTCAGCCATCATCGACAGGTCGAAGCACACGGTACTGCTGGCATCATCTGACGTTTGGCAACCGGGCCCGCCAATGCAAACCACCTTTAGTCCAGTCATTAGAGGATTTGAAAGTGCAAAAGGTTAGGTAATTCTGATTTTTTGATATATTTTATAGTTCGGCGCCCTAATGAAAATTCCAAGTTTTCGACCTCGAGGAGGGGTGGGAACCTTCTGCCATCTGGCCAAAATGGCCGCCAAACTCGATTTTTCGCCGATATCTCCACTATTATTTACCCAATAATAAAAATAGTTATTATCAATCGGATATCAGACATAATTTGCGAACTTTTTCGTTTGAAACTTTTTTTTATTACTCCCATAGGTACTGAGATACAGAGATCTGGAGACGGAGCCAGAAACAAGACTACCTAAACAAGTTTTAGAATGGCAACCAACTGGACGTCGGAGAAGAGGTAGACCCCGGTTGGAGTGACAAGAAACGATACATAAATCGATGAGCGATAGAAACAACACTAGAAGACTGCGAAGACAGAAGAGGATGGAGAATAGGCTTCGGACAACGTCGTAAGACGTTCTAAACGCATTTTTCCCCCATTTATCCAAGTCGCTTTTTTTCTCTTTCAAAATCACTTCGTGAAAAAAAGTATCAACAGACTCTGGAATCATAGAATTGACATTATTAAGAAAATCATTGGGTGACGGATATTCAGAAGTCTCATAAATTTAAGAGCGAACATCCTCCACAATTATAGCAGCTGCCTCACAACTCGGATTCGTTCCTCCTGTGGATCCAATTTTTTATTCTCATACCAATTATCCTGAAGTATTTTGTAACCGGTGTTCTGGAAGCAAACATCTGACTTGAGTTTTTTAGTTTCGGCAATTATTATGTCGCCACCATACTTTTTCAATAGATGAGTCTTCACAGTTCGTTGATACGGATGAGAATCTCCCTCAATCTGATTGATCAATTCTTCCAGGGAAAATGGACACTCATGAGCATTACTACTGAGGTACGAAAAAATGTACTCCATCGCCTCGTCGACATTTGCTGCAGGTCGATATCCTCTCTTCGGTCCCGAAATTTTAGCTGGAAGGTATTTTTTTATGACACAAAACTGGTGATATTTGGCATCAACAGCGACTAAATCACTCGCCGAATTAAGACGCTTAATGATTTCCTGACCCCAAGTATCGCTACAATTTTCAGCTGCTTTTAAATCGTTTCTCTGATCCCCAACTTTGAACTGAGAACACATTATTCCGTTGAGATGCATTTTTTTATTAGCCATGAATTCGTTAGTGATTTCTTCAGCCAGAGCTGGGCAAATTACTTTAAAAAAGTAATTAGTAATAATTACCAATTACCGTCTAATGAAGTAATTTAATTACCAGAGATTCAATTACTCACAAGAAATAGTAATTCAACTACCAATTACTTAGTAATTGTAATTGTAAACATCAATTACTTTTTCAATTACTTTCAATAAAAATAATTGTTATATAGTTCTATTTATTAGAACTTTCTTGCAAGTTGCAACTATCATTAGTGTCGTGTCGATTCGTAATCGTAATCTAAAAATGCTTACTTTTTATGTTTTGTTAACTATAGTAACCTACATACTTTTATCACTTTTGAAGGTTTTTTGACAATTAAATCTTGTAGCTACATGCACCGTTCATCAAAACCAAAACTTTTTAGTTTGTTTTGATGTAAGTAAATACATAAAGTCAAGGATAACAATTATACAAGGTGCAACAAAAAGAATGGGACACCGATTGGTCATAGATTCCTTAGGTTATAATAAACCGATTAAACCTAATATACCTTAGTACAAAGTAGGTATAGAGACTTGGAAGTTCAATTTCAATTTTTTAATTTTTGTATTAATTTCCACATAGGTTATCACTGTAGTTGAGCTTTTTATCACGAATGTGGGTTTAGTTGTCGAGGCCCGTAGGGCCAAATCAAATAAACCACATGAGGCATAAAAAGGAACTTCCAGTGCCGAGGAGCATATTGTTTTTTTTTAAATCAAAATCACGAAATTACAACATTTTAACCAACTTTTGTAGGTTATGTTGACGTCGGTTGACGTTTATCTATCGCCCAGCCGCCTACAAAAAGTCGTAAAACAATGGATTACTTCACTGCCCATTTCTCATATTTAATGACGATATCGACGTTCTTCACTGGCGATTTAAAAAAGTAGAAGTTTGTATACCAAGGCAATGAATTGTAACTTTTTATCACGAATGTGGATTTAATTGCCGAGGCCCGTAGGGCCAATGCAAATAAACTACATGAGGGATACATAGGAACTTCAGTGCCGAGGGTACATTATGTTTATTTTTTAGAAATCGAGAAATCGTGAAATTACATTTCAACCAACTTTTTTAGGTTATGTTTACGTCTGTTGATGTTTATCTGTCGCTCCGCCACCTATAAAAAGTCGTAAAACAATGGATTACTTCACTGCCGATTTCTCGTATTTTAATGACGATTTTGAAGTACTTCACTGCCGATTTAAAAAACTATTTTTTTTTCGAATACGAAGAAATGTCGAATTTCATTTTGGCTAGATTTTGTAATGGCATTAGAAAAAACAGCACGCTGAATATTATAAAAGTAATTTTTCCATGTTAGTGTAAAATTATTCCACTCCCTTTGCATCGTTCGCTCGTAAATTAAATGTTGAAAAACTCTCACTTTTCTGAACTTGTAGAACAATCTACTATCTAATACGCCTAAAATGAGGCTGAATGACGAAAATAGGTAACTTACTTAAGTATACAGGGTGCAGCATTGGATTTCTTAATTGTTTGACAGCAAAATTCTATTTAGATTTTGTAAAGAACACTACATGGCGATCCAATTGTCGCAACTTGAGCATTTTTTGTTGGCTCAGTTCGAAAAAAAAATGTTTACCCCTTTGTACGAAAGTGACATTTTCTATCGCCTGTAAGGGTTTCCCGAAAATATACGTTTTGTTCCCTGGTCAGTAATAGATTAACTAGCCCCTTATTTTCATATTTAAATATTTTTGAATGCAGCTGAATACAAGAGACACTCTCATCATAAAATGTAAACGTGTCATATGTATAAATCTGGACTAAAATGTAATTTCCTCCTTTGCATGATTATTGATTACAATACGGCTGATTGAAATAAGAATTCGTACATCAGATACAAAAATAAAGGACATTTACTCAAGCACGTAACAATGAAGTCATTTTTACATTCAAGAGACCTTTATCTCATGTGTTGAAAAAGAAATTACATAAGGGTTGGCCATGGAAAATAAAACTAATGTCGACAGCAAGCTTTCGGGACAGGAATCTTTAGAATTTTCAATCACGATATCAGCGTATAATATAAACTTACAATAACAACAAAAGTGATGACAGTTAATGAATTCTAAAGCTTGCTGTTGACATTACTTTTATATTTCATGGCCAATCTTTATGTAATTTCTTTTTGAACACACCGTGTAAGAAACGGGGAAAATACTTATTTCATTAAATTACTGTCAACGATTGACAAATGGCCCAGGTTGCTTTCATATTTGTACTTCAAATTTCAAAATCTTAACATCTTCAATAATACCTATTAATTTTACCAAATTTTTAATATTACCTATTGATTTTAAATTTAGGGCACAAAAATATCTGAAATTACATAAATTGGGTCCTACGCAAGGTTCTTTTAAGAAAACTAAATGGAATTTTGTAAAACCATTACGAAGTCAATATTTGAATGTCTCGTAATTAGCATGGTTTTGTATGTTTCGTCCGCCAACGCAGCACCCTATATAACGTAAAGACGTAATGTTGGATGAGGTAATCGGAATTATAAGAAAGTCGCGATTTTTATAAGACACTATTCCAGATTTTTAATGATAATCAAACATAATATGCTGCAGCAGTCCGTATACAAAGCAGCATATGACCATTACAAGGCAAGAAAGCGTTAAAGAATGGATAATTTACAAATGCTCATTGCAAGAATGTGGTAAACTTATGCGGTGTTTTTATATTGTATTAGTACCATACCCCATACTGCATTTTTAAGTCAACCAGGCGTGGAATTTCGCAATTAGGTACATTTTATTTGTGTTTTACGCTGTTTAAATGTTGTTATCGGATTTTGGCCCTTTAGTTCAATTACTCACTCAAAAACGTAATTGTCTCAACTTAACTCCTGTTACAGTATAGCCCTATGCTAGTACTAGTACATCATTTAAAACAAGCAAATTGAAAGGAATAAATAATTATTATGAACCAATATCGTCTAATAAAGCTATTTTAAATTATATTTTTACCGTAGGTATTGTAATTTATAACGTACTTACCGCAAATATAGTTTTAGCGTCTTCAACAATAAATATTAGTTTCACTGTTACAACCTGTGTGTATCACATCTACTACATACACGCACCAATGCACTCTTTACTCGTGATTCGTAAACGCGTCGTACAGAATGCAAATGTTGCACAAAAGTTGCTGCTATTCGATCGTCAGAGGAAATCATAAATTAGGCCTGGGGAATACCCTATCCCGATTTGTTTAATATGTAACTTAATAAGACCTTATTGTATTTTTTTGCGTTCTGAAGATTTAGCACTCAATCGAGGTCAGTAATTGAAATACCACAAAGTAATTCAATTACCTTCAGTAATTTCAATTACCACCGGTAATTTAAATACTTGTAAAGTAATTTAAATACTTCAGAGTAATTTCACTACACAAAAGTAATTGAGTAATTGAACGTAGTAATCAATTACTTTCAAAAAGTAATTTTCAAGTACTTTGTAACAAAAAGGGCAATTCCCAATTACAATTACCGCATTTTGAAAAGTAATTCAATTTCAAGGCAAATAAACAAAAAGGAATTTAATTAGTAATTTAATTAAAAAGTAATTAATTACTGCCCAGCTCTGTCTTCAGAACACAAAAAACACTTTTTTTTAAAATTGAATGTTGGTAGAGATGATTTTAATGATAATGGGGGCGGCGTAACTTGAAGAGCAACGTCATCTCCACGGCGTACTGACGCAATAATTTATTTTTTTGTATTCGCTCCCCAAACTGGTTACTTTGGAAACTGTCTAGGATCCTCCAAATGGCCATTTAGAGGCCTTGTACTTAAAGTCGTCATGGCGACATTTTAGCGGACTCAAACATTAGTTGCCATGACGACTTTAAGTACAAGGCCTCTAAATGGCCATTTTGAGGATCCTAGACAGTTTCCAAAGTAACCAGTTTGGGGAGCGAAAAATACATTTTAGCGCGGCCTCCTAATATAATGCCGCGTTAATGGTAAATGAAACTTCATATTGTAATTTTTGGAGAGCTAATACAAAAAAACGTTGTATGCAACACGTCCTCAAATGGCTTTAGAGGACTCATCTTCATATTACGGACTCGGCTGCGCTTCGCTCCGCCTCGTCCGGAAACATTACGACTCGTCCCCTAAAGCCTTGCTTTGAGGACTAATTACATAAAGTACTATTGTCGTTCGTGTAACGTTTTTGACATGCATTGTGTACTTCAACATTTTGCAAATTTGCTGAAAACCGTTTATGATCTCTTAATTTTTGTCTCACACTAGAATCTTGAAGAGTTTTTATGCCTCGTTCCTTCACTACAATAATTGAACCTTCGTCCAAACTTCCGTTACATATAAAACACTTTTTTCATGGATAGTAGCCATGGCGACACAAACTAATCAGCGGATGTCTAACAGCGTACTAAACATAGCTGTCAGATCTCCCCTCCACTTTTACGCGTGGATGACGAACGCTAGTGCTGCACTCTACAGTTAAACGAGGGAACTTAGTTATTTGGCGAGACGGGATTGGTTGAAATTACGCTAGCGCATGCGCAACCCTGTAGCAGGATAAAGTACCTGGCTTATCTGTATTACGCTATTTTAGAATGCATTGTTTATATATTTATTTATTTAATATACTGACGAAACGGGCTAACGCCCAATAATATTGCCAGCATTCCCATATTTACAAAAAAATAACACAAGTTAAAAATAGACACAAAGAGAAAAAAAATACATTTTAGTTTAACCCTAAAATTACATAATTATAATTCGTTTGCAAGGTAGCCAATTTCAGGAAGTTCACATTATTTCATTAGGATTTAATAAAATATACCAATTTTATGTAATTATGCATAATAGTGGTCGCGGTGGAAATTCAGAATAACAGTTTTAAATTTAATTTGAGATGTATTAAATATATTAGCATCAGCCTCTGCAATGAACCTATTAGTTCGAATGAGCATTCTCACAATAGGCGAATGGAGTCGCATGTTAGTCCGGTAGGGTGGTACATACAGCATATCACGGGGTCTTGTTCTGTATGCCGGGACATAGAGACATATTAAAGGTAGTATGTTGGGACAATCCAGGCGGTTATTAATTAACTTAAATAAAAACAGTATATCACTGATTTCGCGCCGATGGCGCAACTTAATGACCTTGAATTCCCGTCTTATAATTTGAAATATACTGTAGTCAGGATATATTCCATACTTTTTATAGTAAATGAATTTTAAAAATTTATTTTGAACTGTTTCAATTTTATTCTGGTATTTCTTGACGTCAGAGTCCCAGATACGGCATCCATACTCAAGTTTAGTCCTAAAAAGTGAATTGTACAATACTATAATGGGTTTTATGGTTTAGAAGTTAGAAGTCGTCCTCATTAAGAAACCCAGGTTTCGCAATGAGGAGCTCACTGCATTTTCAATGTGAGACTGCCAGTTTAACGTAGGAACGAAAACCACACCTAGGTCTCTAATCTGAAACTCTCTACGTAGATTCACATCATGCATAGAATACTCTGACCGTATATGAATCTTATTTAATGTATAAGTAATGTATTTACACTTATCAATATTAAAATGCAGTTTATTAACAACACTCCAGTCTACTACTTACATACCTATTACTAGTAATTTTCTTAAAAATCTTAAGGTCATCAGCAAATAACAATCCAAAAGAATGCTTAAGACAGGAATGCAGATCATTGATAAAAATTAGAAATAGAAGCGGTCCCAAATTACTACCCTGAGGCACTCCGGATGGTGTTAAATAATAACGCGAACTATGTCCCCTCAAACAGACTGACTGATATCTGTGCTCTAGATAAGACTTAAAAAACATAATTAAATCATCAGATAATCCAAAATTACTCAATTATAGCAATAAAATATCATGGTTAACTTTATCGAAGGCCTTTGCAAAGTCTGTATATACTGTATCCACCTGCCCTCCCGCGTCCAACACGCTGCTTACAAAATCAGTATATGAAATTAAATTTGTTTCAACTGATCGTTGTTCAAAGAAACCATGCTGTTCTGTGACAATTTGACGTTTAACGTGATTGAAAATTTTTGAATAAATTATCTTTTCAAATATATTAGCGGGTAGAGATATAATTGAAATAGGTCTATAATTTTCAATGGTCGCTTGACAACCAGATTTATGTATAGGCGTAACCCGAGCCATTTTAAATGTTTCTGGAAATGTTTTCGTTTTTAAACATGTATTGTACAGTAAGTGGATACTGGAATATTTCCCAACACGCTTTATATATGTAACAGGGTATGCCATCTGGTCCAGCAGATTTCTTGGGTTTTAAGTTTCTCAAAGCGACTGCAACTTCATCAAGTACAATCAATCTCCTTCAATGTAAGAATACCCATATCGGACCGCCGAGCTTGCGATAAGATTGCATGTATATCATAACGTGATTCATTTGTATAAACGCTACTAAAAATATTCAGCAAATGTATTAACAGCCTGTTCTTTAGGTACATCTTGATTATTGTATCGATAACTTTCTAAAGCGATATTACTATCTTTTTTATTATTTTTTACGTAGTTCCAAAATTCGTTAACATTTGTTCCTATACTATTTTCAACCGACTTTATATAATCATTTCTTGCATTCATAATTTTTAGTTTTAGTTCTCGTCGAATAGGTACGTGTAAATTCTTGTAAGTGGTATTCAGATTTATTTTTCCGTTTATGATGAAACCGCTTACGCTTTAAATTTGATATTATTTCCTTTGTGAACCATACAGGATATTTATTTCTGTTCGTCAGATTGCATTTGATTCTAGGTACAGTTTGATCTAAAATATTGTATAAAATGTTATAAAATTCATTAGTAGCCACATTAACATCTACTATGGGTTCAAGAATACTCCAGTCTGTATTCTTCAACGCACTGTATAGTAACAGAAAATCAGCATTTTTAAAATCATACTTATTATTCAATGCAAGGTTATCGTTCACTGCAGGATTAAAACTAACTTGACATGTGATCAACAGAGCGGGGTGCAGAATATCAATTGGCACTAAAGCATCAAACTGCTGTCCCACACACAATTCAAAAGTGCACATAACTAAATCTAGGGTTCTATTAACGGAATTCCCAACGTTATTGTACATTTGTAAATTAAATAAATCTAAAAATTCCTGTACACTTTTTGCTATCTGACTACCACTTACAAGATTATTATAATTAGAGTTATTAATTTCGGGTATGTTAAAATCCCCTACGATTATTATTTCGTTTTCAAAAATATTTCGGATATTTTCCAACAACGCAAAATATTCTAAATAGTCATCCAATGATGATTTAGGGACAAAATAAACTGTACTTATTATATAAGTAGATCCAAAAATTTTACTTTAATTGTTAACGTCTCAAGTTTCGTGTTAGTTTTTATAACTTCAGAATGATATTTTTTATTAATTGCAATTAACACACCTCCTCCCCTTTCTTTACCAGTAATAATTTTATTTCTATCGCATCTGTATATATTATAGCGTTCATCAAAAATTTCAGAATTATATACATCTGAATCAAGCCACGTTTCATTCAGGACAACGCAATCATAATCGTCAGCCGCAAGGTTACATTTAAAGGTGTTCGTTTTGGTTCGAAGCCCTCTAACATTTTGATAATACAAACTAAATTCTTTGACTTTCATGACAGATTTTAAGTAACTGAAAATGTTAAGTTAATATAAACAAGTAAAAAATTAACGAATAAAGAAAAAAAGTATATGTGCAATGCGACTCACCTGAAATTTGCTATCCGCAAGAGAGAAAAATTGAAAAAATGGAATAAACAGAAATTTATCCCAAGTTCTAACACAAATAATAAAAGGAAAACAGTAATAACAGAAATATGTCTGCACTATATAATAATTGTTAATATGTTATACCGTGTGAATAATGTAAGACTATACATTGGCAACTTTATTTTAGCATTAATCAATTTACCCATGCTAGTAACAATTGTTGTTTTTTTCTGTAGTCACTGTGTTGTTATTTTGTTTACAAACACCATGGTAATATTAAGTAAATTCCCTATGTCTAATTTTGCATAATTCAGCCATGTACAGTCTTACATTATTCTCACTGTATAATTGACTACATTTACACGGTAATATAACGCTGGTGATATTTAAACCGTTGTTATTAAAATTCGTGTAAGACGTGCGTTTACACAAGGGGTGTTGTACAGGCGTTAAAGTGTACGTCGGTGTTAGCGTGGTGTTATCTAAACCCTCGTCGCAGTGTGACCAACTGCTTCGAGATTTTCCATCTGTAACTCTGACAGATACTGTCTGTTATTATAAAATTATAAACATAACCGCTATAACCTACAAGATTAATAACACAGCTGATACAATTCAACGGAGTGACGTTTGTGTGGTTGACAACTGCGACTCAGAACAACCAACCGTCTTTACAATTATGTTGGTAGTCCTGTTTCAAAACGGGTGTAAGTCGAAAGTATCTATTTACACGTAGATTTTACACCCGATTACTAACGTCACGCCTCTTGGCGAAGTGGTGAGCGTTAGTAAACCGGTTCTAGTAAAACCGGCGTTAAACCCCATTTACACTACAATTTACACCGGTGTTAACAACAACCGATGTTGTAACACCGGTGTTAGCGGACCGTGTAAATGTAGTCATTGTCTATAATTTTTAAGAAACACAAAATGTATTAAATATTGTTAATATACAATAAAAACGAATTTAAATAGACGACGTGGCTGAGAAATGAGAATTCGTGATATTTTCGGTTTACTGCTCCGTCTCCAGATCTCTGTATCTCAGTACCTATATACGAGTAATAAAAAAAAGTTTCAAACAAATTATGTCTGCTATTCGATTGATAATAACTATTTTTGTCATTGGGTGAATAGTAGCGGAGATATCTGCGAGAAATCGAGTTTGGTGGCCATTTTGGCAAGATGGCGGAAGGTTTCTACCCCTCCTCGAGGTCGAAAACTTGGAATTTTCATTAGGGCACCGAACTTTGAAAAATATCCAAAAATCAGAATTACCTGACCTTTTGCATTTATATGCCCTTTTTAGGCTTTATTGACTGGACTACTTGTGAATTTCCTATTCAGGGAAACGACCTTTGAACAGAAAATAGACAGGAAGGCGCATTTCTTTTAACTTGGCTGTAACATCTAGGCGACGGAAGCGGCCATATTGAAAACCCATATATGACTAATCAGATGTCGTACCTCTTTGACAGTTGTGGGTTTTAGTTAGTTTGAGACTAATTTTGGATTTATTAATGAATTTTTAAGTTGATCTAAAACGTATAAGGAGTGTTTTGGACAATGTGTGTCCGATCTTAGGTAGTAAAAGTGCTATAAAAACGTTTATCTACGACCATTACTAAAAGTAGGCCTTTTAGCGCTAGCTTGTTTCACTAAAAGTGACGTTTTATAGTTTACCGTGTTTAAAGAAATCAGCTGTTTACTTTTAGCACATGTGCTAAAAGTGAAGGGAGGTTCAAAACTACCATTTCGAACTGCAAGTGAAGTTGTAAAGCTATTCTAGTTGCTTCTTGCGTTACAGGTAAAGCGTTTTTGAAATAATTAAAGCGTTATGTAATGAATACAGTCATATGTGGAGTATCAATAATTACATTTTGTAACTGACCTTGACAGCACGGGCGTGGCCAAACAATCGCCAGCGGCGTAGGCTACTATTCATTATGATGCAGCGTCGCAGATGCGAACCTTTCTTAAATCGATATTTATGGATTAATAACGGTAAAATTAAGGTCGTAGATACAATATTGTATGCAACGCGTGCTAAAAGTCGTTTATGCGCGAGACATGTTATGAAACTCAGCCTTCGGCTTCGTTTCATAATTTTCATGTCTCGCGCATAAAAGTCGACTTTTAGCACTTGTTGCATAAATAGCTATTATGTGTATGAACTCGTGTGAACCATTGTTTGGAAACTATGGTTAGTTGTGCAGCTTGTGGCTGCTCTCAGACCCCAAATACCAGGACTTTGGGCATTACATTCCATCAGTATCTAAGTATTAATATTACTTTTCACTTCAAGTAGAGAAATAATTTCTCTGAACATGCCACTTGTCATACGTACTTGTACACAACAATAGTCATGGGCATAGAAGGGAATGTATAATAGGGTCATTATTTGTAATCACACAATCTGAGGCAGCAATTTAAATTACAGGCAGTGACTGAAGTCACACAAACTCACATGTAGTCATAAATCGCATAGTGTAAAGTGCACTTAATAAAACTATTGAAATTGTTTGCTGCACATGCACCCTCTTGATATGATACACCACTGGCAAAAGGAAACAACCATCCGCCATTTTGAAAACCCATCGTGGTCGCACGGATTTCTTACAAATGCGGCTTCCTGTCTATTTTCTGTTCTAAGGAAACGACAGACGTGGCCGCAATTAGAGGCAAATGCTGCCACGCATCCTAGTCGTCTCATTGTACACGACCCGACCACCCAGTTGTCATTTCTCAATGACACTGGAGCAGATTTATCAGTAATTCCTCCGACGAAACGTAATTTGCCGGTAGATTCGCATCACCTCTACGCCGCCAACGACTCGGTGGTCAAGACCTTCGGACAGTAAACCCTGAAAGTCGGACTAGGCCTTCGTAGGCTATTCAAGTGGACCTTCATTGTGGCCCATGTGACATCATTGGGGCCGATTTTTCAGAAAATGTTGGTTTGTTAGTCGATCTAAAGAACCGCTGTCTTATTGACCGACTAACTTCTGACCGCTCACTATGTTCTGTCGCCGGCAGTCCAATTCCCAGACTCTCGATCAGCATATAACATACTACGATATTCTCTGTCAATTCCCGGCTATAACACGACCACCAGAAATCGTCCCTAAAGTAGCAAAGCATACAGCAACGCATCACAACATCACTAAAGGATCACCAGTGTTCGACAGGGCTTGTCGGCTCGCTCCAGATAAACTTGAGGATGCTAAAAAGGACTTCCAGTTCATGATGGATGCAGGGATCTGCCCCCATTCCAAAAGTACCTGGGCGAGTTCATTGCACATGGTTCGCAAGAAAGATGGTACCTGGAGGCCTTGCGGAGATTTTCGTCATTTAAATGCCTCAACACTCCCTGACCGGTATTCTTTATAACATCTGCAAGACTTTTCGCACTCGCTTCAAGGCAAAACTATCTTTTCCACGCTGGACTTAAATAGATCATATCAGATTCAAGAAGAAGACATTCCTAAAACAGCAATAATTACACCATTTGGATTATTTGAGTTTGTAAAAATGGCGTTTGAGCTCAGAAATGCTGCTCAGACAATGCAACGCTTTATGCATGAGGTTCTGGGAAATTTATCTTTCGTCTTCGTGTACATAGATGACGTGCTCATAGCCTCCCGGGATGAAAACGAACATCGAAAGCACTTGATACAGGTTTTCGAACAGAGCTGGATTAAGGATATGTGAGGCCCAGGCTAAATTTTTTTAGAGGTCCCATTCCCATTTATGCAGCGGGTACAAAAAGATCTAAACGATTAGAAACCGCACTAGATTACAACCTTCGAATCTATTCGAGGCCCCCGAAATTCGGTGGCCTGGGGCTGCAGCCCCCTTAGCCCCCCCCCCCTTAATCCGGCTCTGTTCTCGAACGCTTGGATCACTTTGGCATGACAATTAACATGGCCAAATGTCACTTCGGACAGAACGAGGTGCGCTCACTGAGTCACGGCAGTGGGGATTCAACCGTTACCCAAACGCGTAAAAATTATCTGAGAGTACAAGCAACCTTCTACGATACATGAGCTTCGTCAGTTCCTGGGCATAATAAATTTTTATCGCCACTTCCTTCCCCAGGCAGCTCATCATCAAGCTGTTTTGAATGAATATTTAAAGTCATCATGCAGGAAAGATAACAGGAAGATTGTTTGGACGTATGCTGCTTTTGCTGCGTTTAAAAAATGCAAGGGTGACCTCGCTTCTGCAACACTCCTAGCACACCCGTCGACCAGTTTCCGTCTTAGGTTGTCCGTTGATGCATCAGATTTGGCAGTAGGAGCTGCGCTACATCAGCTTCACAACGTGAGTTGGCAGTCGCACGGGTTCTTTTCGAGAAAATACAAACCTGCGGAGCAGAGGTACAGCCCATTCGATCGTGATCTTTTAGCTGCTTATACTTGGCTGTAAAGTACTTTCCACATATGATTGAGGGCCGGGAGTTCACCCCGTTCACCGCCCACAAACCCCTCGTCTATGCATTCTCGCAGAAAGCTGACAAATGCTCCCCGCGTCAACTAAGACATCTGGATTATATCGGGTAGTTTTTCACTGATATTCAACATGTCTCACGTCGTGATAACGTCGTGGCCGACACGTTATCGAGGCTTTGCATCATCGAGATACCATCCCATATCGACCCAGAGACTTTGGCTATGTCTCAAGGGCAGCACGAAGAGTTATCCCACCTGTTACAATCGAATAAGGCCTTCCTCAATATTGAATTTGTCCTGTGTAATGTCTGTGAGCTGCATTGGGATACCTCCACGGATTGCGCTCGTCTTTATGTACCTCTTGATTGATTGATTGATTAAACGCAGGGATTTAGATGGGTTAGTAGTGAGCCCAGTTTTGTACTTCTACTCTGCGGTCTTTCGTGCCCCCCCCCTGAACCTATTAAAATAGATTTGCATCTTCAAACAGTTGTAGGATGTTTCTTACGACGTGCTCGTGTGTGAGAGCTGCTCCATGTGGAGTTTCCCCGAAGAGTTGCTGTCTTTTGCGGAATAACGCTGGACAGTCGAAGATTATGTGTGAGGCTGTCTGCTCTTCTTCCTGACATAACCTACAGAGTATATCCCCTCTCTATATACCTATTTTGTGTAGGTGTTTTCTCAGGTGGCAGTGTCCTGTGACTTGTCCTGCCAGCCGTCTAATCTGAGTTCGTCCTAGATGGAGGACATCAGGATGGCCCTGCGAGAAAATGCTCGCCTCTCAGGCGGCCGGCCCGGGTTCAAATCCCGGCAGACGCTAGTAGGATTTTAAAAATCGTATGTTCCTCGGCTACCACGCTAACACCTGTAGTAGTCGTTAACCCCTAAACAAGGGAACTCTTCCTCACTTTCAACGGGCAAGGCTAGCCCCCTACCCGGCCTAAGGGAAAAGAGGGCTCACAGAACCACTTAGTGGTTAAAACAGGCCACTGGCCTATAATAAGAGGAAGAAGAATAAGAAGTTGTTAGTCTGCGAGAAGGCGTTCTAATTATTTCCTTCCCCAGTGTTTGTTCCTGTGTGGCATCCCAGCGAGAAGAAGGTTGTCTAACCGTTCATTTTTCTATGGCTGTTCGGATGCTTAGTTTGGGTATGCCAAATACAGGTTCTGGGACTATAAATAGGGTAGATGCACCAGTTTTTGCGAGGGCGTCTGCCGCTTCGTTTCCCTCTATTCCTGTGTGCCCTGGCACCCAAATGAGCTGAACAGTGTTCTTTTCAGATATGAGTGTCAGGTGATTTAAGCATTCTCTTGTTAGCACAGAGCTTACACGAGGTGATTCAAGCGCTTTCAATGCCGCTTGACTGTCAGAAAGTATGCTTATGCGTTGTTGGGAATACCCGCGTTTTGCATTTTCCTGGACGCATTGCATTATAGCAAAGATTTCAGCTTGAAAGACTGTGGCTTTGGTTCCAAGAGATACACTAATGTCCTCTTTTGGTCTTACGCCATGTATTCTAGCACCCGTGCCCTCTGATGTTCGGGATCCATCTGTGTACCAGACTAGCCCGTTTGGCAGGTGGATTGAGGTTTCTTGGGTCCAGTCATTGTGAGCATACCTCACAGTGAAAGGTTTGTCAAAGAATACTCTGGAAGGCTGTAGTCTGAACCCATTTTTAGGATGGGGTTGCCTTCGCCCACTTCCTGTATCCGTTTCGTCCGCATCGTTCCTGGTTGGTGTTCCAGTTTCCGGTGGTTTTCATTCTGTATGCTCCAATCTGGGCTTCCCCTTTTAGATATATGTCTAGAGGTGTTAGTCCTAAGAGAGCTTCCATAGATGCTGTTGGAGTGCTATTCATAACTCCACAGATGCACAAACAAGCCAGTTTCTGTATCCTGGATAGTTTTTTGATTACGGTTTTTTGTTCTACCTTTGGCCACCATACCAAGGTGCCATAGGATATCACGGGTCTGACTACTGTTATGTAGTACCAATGAACCATCATTGGTTTCAGTCCCCATGTTTTACCAAACATGCGTCTACCCATCATAAGGGCCATTTTTTATTTTTTTGCTGTTTTATCTAGGTGTGCATTCCAGTTCAGTTTTGCATTTAGGGTGATACCCATCTATTTAACTTCCTGGCCGACCTGAATTCTTTCACCAAACATTGTGAGGTTGTTGAAAGCCTCTACATTTCTTTTCTTAGTGAAAGGTGTTATAGATATCTTGCTAGGGTTTACCTTGAGGTTTTCTTTATTGCACCATTCCTGAGTAATGTTCAGTGCCCTTAGTATGAGGGCCGCAATGTTGGTTGGATACTTGCCCCTTATGCGAATAACTATGTCATCTGCATAGCCTTGGGTGTAGAACCCTTCATCATTGAGTGTCTGCAGAAGATCGTTTATTACCATGTTCCACAGTAGTGGGGATAGAACACCCCCTTGTGGACAACCTCTGACAGCACGTACCTTGAGGGATTCTTCTCCGAAATCGGCCTGTATCTGGCGTCTCTCTAACATGGTTTTTATCCATCTGTTTGTGATGTCGTCTTATGGTTGCAGTCGTTATTGATTCGAAGGAGGTATTAACAAATGCCCCCTCTATGTCCAAGAAAGCAGCTAGAGCTATTTCCTTGTTGGTTATCGACACTTCTACCCTACTGAGTAGGTTGTGAAGTGCATATTCGCATGATTTTCCTGGTTGATATGCATATTGGCTACGATATATGAGATTGCCTTTCAAGGCTCTATCTCATATGTGCCTGTCTACCAGATTTTCTATAGTCTTTAGACAGAAAGACATTAGGCTAATCGGTCTGTATGCCTTTGGCAGGGTGTACGATGCTCGCCCTGGTTTGGGAATGAAGACGACCTTGATCGGTCTCCACGCCAGTGGCAAGTAGTTTTCAGCTAGGCATAAGCGAAAGATCTTAATTAGGATCGGTACCAGAAGGTCTATTCCCCGCTGCAGGAGAGCGGGGAAGATTCCATCTGGTCCGGGCGATTTATAAGGTGCGAAGAATTTTACAGCTCACTGTACCTTGCTATGACTGATCACTTCTCTAGCTACCTTCCACTCGTCCCTCGCGGGCCTCTTTGAGAAGTTGCTAGGCACTGGTTGTGATGTTATGTTAGCCTGATCAACCATCAGTGCTCCTGGAAAGTGTGCTTGAATTGGAATTTCCAGGGTTTTCCTTTCACTGGTTGTGTATTCCTGTGTCGGTTTTAGCATGTTCCCGACTGGAGTTAAAGGGTCCTTTGACAAAACTTGTGGAGGCGTGCTGTTTCTGTGGTGCCTTCAATGTCCCCACAGAAGCTCCTCCATGAGTCTGTTTTTGCTTTCCTCCTCTGTTAGAGCTAGGGCATGTTGGTCCCACTCTCCGGTCCTTTTTGCTCTGTTAAAGAGTTTTCGTTCTTTTTTCCTCAGGTTGGTCAGGTGTTCATTCCACCATATGACCTTCCTGTTAGTCTGTCTCTTTCTTAATGGACAGTTGTTTTCATATAAGGTTGGCATGGCGTCATTGATTTGGTCCACAATTACCTCAATGTCTGCTGGTGTATGGATATGGGTTTTAACATCGGATAACTTGCTAAGAAGTTCCTCCCTGTATGCAGCCCAATCAGTTTTCCTGGGATTTCGATAGGTTATTGTTGCCTTTTCAAAATCTGCCAGGAAGTACTCAATGTGTCTGTGATCAGACAGTGATGGTTCGTTAGATACGCGCCATTGTATTACTCTGTCTTGCAATCCAGCCGTGGCCAAAGTTATGTCAATGACTTCTTGCCGACAGCTGCGTGGCGCAGATGGGTAAGGCTTGCATTAAGCAAGTCCTCGGTTCGAATCCCGCTGGGGTGGGAATTTTTCCGTATCCTTGGCGATTAGAATCGGGCTCAGTGAGACCATTCACAGTTGGGCACCAAATTAACTGTGCTCTACTCAGAACCACAGACCTAAGAGATAGAGTAACAAGGTCAACACATCACCAAGACACACAACTCACACAATGATTGCTGCGCGCAAGCACCAAAAGCGCGCTCCAACTCTGTATCCCGAATCCGGGGCAAGTTGAGCATTGGACCGTCAGATGCCAGCGCATAAAGCACCAGCCTCTACACCGCAAGGTAAATGAGGTTACAGATTATACATACATAGTTCTTGCCGACGACGAGTTACAAAAGTGGGCTCACTACCTCGGTTAAGTATTTATAAGTTATTACTTACCAAATATTCCAGGAGATCGGTTCCTCTCTGGTTTGTGTTCTTGCTGCTCCATGCACCATGTACCTCTTACACTACGACGATCACTTTTCAACAGCTTACATAACCTGTCTCATCCTGGCATTTGTAGCTCGGTCCGTTTGGTGCAGCGCCGATACGTTTGGCCATCGATGAACTCTGGCTGCTGCACCTGGGCACGCAACTGCGTCCTATGCCAACGCAGTAAGGCTGGTGGTCATACACAGGCACAGGACAAGTTTCCATTAGCGGAAGATCGCTTCGACCACGTCAACATTGATATAGTCGGTCCTCTTCCACCATCAGAAGGCTTTCGCTACATTCTAACATGCATCGACCGGTTCAGTAGATGGCTTAAAGCTTTTACAATTACTGACATGTCGGCTGATACCGTAGCGAAGACTTCTTCGGGAACTGGATATTATGCTATGGCCTTCCTTCCCGGTTGACTTTAGATCAAGGCAGGCAATTTTAATCTGAGTTGTTCCGGTCTCTGGCCAACCTGTTAGGAGTCACTAAGTTCCGTACTACAGCTTATCATCCAGCTAGCAATGGAATGACTGGGCGCTGGCACACCGCTCACTAAAAGCAGCTCTCATGTGTCACTCTCCACGTCCATGGACTCAGGTTTTGCCAACTGTACTCCTTGGATTACGCACCGCCGTGGAAGAAGATTTTTGATGCTCGCCAGCTGAGCTTCTCTATGGTACAACGCTGCGACTCCTTGGCGACTTATTCGAACTCTCTCTCTCTCTCTTTTCAACCTATATCGGTCCACTGCTGGACGAAGGTCTCTTCCAATTGTTTCCACTTTTGTCTATCTTGTGCTTTTCACTTCTTTTTCCTGTGCGTGGTCTCCAGTCCATTATCTTCCTAGTCCATCTGTCATCCCGGCATCGCGAAATGTGTCCCGCCCATCTCCATTTTAGTCTTGCGATTCTGGAGGCAACGTCAGTGACTTTTGTAGTGTTTCTAATTTACTTGGTTGTCATTCTGTCACGCAGTGTTATATTCAGCATAGCTCTTTCCATAGCTCTCTGACTTACTACTAATTTCTTCATTAGTCCCTTTGTTAGGGACCACGTTTCGGAAGCATAGGTGATAACTGGTAGCACACATTCTTCAAATACTTTAGTTTTAAGACACTGAGGTAGTTCTGATTTAAAGACGTTTTGTAACTTCCCGAACGCAGCCCAGCCTAATTTGATCCTTCTTGCAACTTTCTTCGCTTGAACTTCTTTGCTTATTGTTATTACTTGCCCTAAGTATATGTACTCTGGAACCTCGTCAATATCATTGTCTTTTATTTTTATGTTTGGTGTAACATCAAAATTTGCCATCACTTTAGTTTTGTCCAGGTTCATACGTAGTCCAACTAGTTCTGAAGATTTGTATAATTGACTTACCATATCCTGCATATCTTGCTGATTTTCTGCAAATAGCACTATATCATCGGCATATCGTAGGTGTGATAGATATTCGCCATTTATATTTATACCTTTTGTATCCCACATTAAGGTTTTAAAAAGGTCTTCTACAGCACTTATGAATAACTTAGGTGAAAGTACATCGCCCTGCCTTACTCCTCTGTTTATGTTTATTTGTTTCGTTTTTTCATGCAATTGTATAGTGAACGTTGCTTTGTCATACAGATCCTTTATTAGTTGAATGTACCTGCTGTCAATTCTATTTCTTTGTAACGCATCTTGTTACGGTATAAAAAGGACTTTACGACACCCACCCAAGGTGAGCATCGCACCACGGAATCAGTCCTGAAAACATGACACACTTGCCCTGAGATCGGTTCGAAATAGGCTAATAGGCCACGGCTGGAACGCTCAGGGAGTCGGGCGTGAGTCACACGATACGTTCTGGGCAAGCGCGTTGTGGCATAATATATACAGGGTATGTCGAAATTATGAGGGCGCCACCAAGCCTGTCGTAACCCGGCTAACCGGGCCTGGACGGTTAGACGGGAGCGAAGCATGCAAAAATACTCCGCCACTAAGATTATTCAAGAGTTGCAAGGTCAAACAACAACTTCGGGATTGCCTTAAGCAAGGATTGTGATTAGGTGTCCATCCGACCACGACTACGCAGCTGTCCCACTCACCTGCACGCTCACAGCTTCCTCGTTCCGTCGTACAATAATTCGTACAATAAAGGGGCGTCTATCTGTAACAGAACATGCACAAACCGAAACAAACAATAGTTCCCTTAACTAACCAATCATATATTTCACTTCGAGTTACAATGGGGTAGCAGAATGCGTCGCCCTGTATCTAACCTTACTCTATAATTAAGGGCACCAGCTGGCACGCGCGCTCTAAGCTTAACGACAGATGTTGAACATTAGTGAACAGCAATAATAGGTACAAAGATACACATTGCCTTATGCAAGGGCAGCGACGATTTACATTAGCCTTCACGGCCTGAACTGTCTGCAGTCTGAATGAATACACTAGCGTAGTAATGAATAGGTACAAAGATACACATTGCCTTATGCAAGGGCAGCGACGATTTACATTAGCCTTCACGGCCTGAACTGTCTGCAGTCTGAATGAATACACTAGCGTAGTAATGAGTAGTAATGAGTAACACTCGCGTTCACAGCGGTAATCAGGTTAAAGGCACATACCTTAATGCGTGGGCGGCGAGGGAGCCTGGTACAGCATGAGTTGCGACGAGCTGCAATCGTAGGTGGTAGGTACCTTCGGTGTTACAACGGCGAAAGGGGGTGAATGCATAACCGCCTCAATGGCGACGGTAGACGCGTCAAGACGCGTACAACGGGACGACGAAAATAATGGGGGCCTCACTCGTTCTGCTGAACCAAATCCTCGTAGGTCGAGATGAAGGGGGCACGACCCCTCACTAATAGTAGCAGGAACTGGGCTCCAAAACACCCACGTTACGCCGAAGATCACTCGACAAATTTCGAATCACCACCACCACACACAAGCGCTCTCTGCCACGGGCTCTGGAAGACTCCTTTTAAGGCGAAAACGCCCGCAACATAACTACTGAAGCAGCACCCGACGGGAAAACGACTGACGCCCCCGCCATAATGGCGGGAGCGCCGCACGAACTCCCATACACTATCCGACCTCTTGTTTTAACCACGGCTCTCGGCTGAATCCCCCAAGGGAAGCGTTGGCAAAAGGTCACCTTGGCCGCGTCCCCCACGTGACTAAACCACAGCGAATCGCAAGGCGATGTAATGAAACAAACCAATGCGGGCCACGCTGGTATCACGCCGCCACAGCGTGCTATTCAGCATTCAGAAAAACGCCATCAGAGGAGAGCTCCAACCGACGACAAATACTGCTTTTTAGGCTAACTATGTGCGAAATCGTGATTCTGGAATTAGGCGATGGAGCCAAATAAAGAGCTAAAAGGGCTTAGCATACGGGCGCGCTGCTCTAAGCTTAGGCGGCTATTCAAAATACCAAAATGACCTAACTAACGGCGTGAAATGCAATTAAGCATCTGAAATAGCAAAATGACTTAACACTCCCCTTACTTGAAAGAGAGTTCCCCGAAGTCTCTTATAAAACAACGAGGCATTTTGCGACGACGTAACGAGAACTCAAACGAAAACGCAACAACGAAAAACGAACGAAACAAAACACAAAAAAAAACATTCGATACGATAGAGTGCACCCCCAAAGGGATTACGCACACTGGCCACCAGATAGGGTGCAAAGGTGGGAAGAGAGAAGAGGAAGAAGAAAGACTGGATACGCCAGTAGAAAATACGTAAATTTGTGTCAAAATCGGGTACAAACAAGTCTTACACCTGTGAACACTTCCGACCAACCGTTCCAAAAGAACACAGGGAGGGGGGGGTATAGAAATGGAAGTCCAAAGTCCCACCCAAGGGTTACCTGAAGAGGGCACGCTGCGCGTCACGAGATCGGCGCATTGTGTGGATCCCACAACTGGTATGAGTACCCAAGAGAAGAGGATGAACCACCAAAAAAAAAGGAAAATAGTTGTGACAGAAACTGTCAAAAATAGTCATAATCAGTAATAGGAAAAACTCAGTCCACCGAAATCCTCAATCAATGCCGATGCCGGAGCCAAGTCGACTATTAAACCGCAAAGCGCGAGCTCGAAAGTGACTCCAACACCGAACACCAAAAGAAAATCCAGAAGAACCAAGTCTCCAAGGGTGTAGGCGTTCGATGACGCATGCCCAATAAATCCTTTTCAGAACTCCATGCGGCCCAAAGGGACTACCTTACGACGACAGGGTCCGCACGAAACAAAATGACCAGAAACACGCTCTCTTTATGTAATCCCACACAGGTGGTTGAAAATGGCGACGGCCAACGGTACGGTAAAAGAGCGCTAGGCCACGAAAACAACAGGGCATCACTACAAAAAAGGTCAAAAACCTTTAAATACTCAATACTTGAATACCAACGGAACCTCGCGCGGACAGCATGCGCATTACTGCCACACAAAGCTCAGAAGCTTCAACGAAACTGTTCACAAAGAACACGATACTTGACAACATGACGTCATCAGACAAAAAGGGTACGGTAAATGACAACAAATCGTCAACAAATACGAAACATTCCGACCAGCGGTAAAGACTCGTTAAATGCTAACGGAAAGTGTACAAAACACTACTATGACTGTTAGGGGTGTCCACGAAGAAGTCGGTAAACCAGGTTGGGCGGTACATGATAATAATGAGAGTGAGATAAAGGCCAAACGAAAATAACTACGCCAAACCAACTAAGAAGATGGCCTGAGGGACGTAATAACCGCACGAGCGAATCTCCACAAGCACACCAACAGCACACCAAAACTTATCAACCAACCAAGACACGGTAATGAAGGTGAAAAAGAATTCCAACCTGCTTACCAAAAGTCAACTCGGTACAACACCAAACGATAGAGAAAAAAAAATTGTCAAAATCGGTAATCATCAACGTCAAAATCGATAAACCTCGCTAACGTGAACGTCAAAATCGATAAACGTCAGTTCGGTACAACAAAAGTGTCAACTTAGCCCAAGGCTAAACAATGTAAACGACAGGGAATCGAAACTCCCAACTAAGCCTTCGAAAAGACTTAAAAAAACAAGGTCGGTACCTTCACTCAACAACATCTGGTACTAAAACCAACTAATACGGGATAAAAATTTGCACTGAATGCAACGAAACATCTCGGTAGTATGAACTGGCTAAGAAAAACAAGAAACGACGGTAAAAATGACGGAAAAGATACTCAAAATATGGAAAGACATGGAAAAACACAAAAAGAAAACTCAAAAAGGCGATAAACAACAAGAAAACACAAAACTACAAATAGAAAATAAGAAAAGACAAGAAAAAACATAAAGAAAACAAGAAAAGAAACGTAAAGACAAATGACAACTAAGAAAAAACATATACACAGTTAAGAAAACTAATGAAAATAAACTAAGAACAGGAAAAGACAAGAAAAGACATATAGAAAACAGAAGAAAACAGGAAAAGACAAATAGAAAACAAGAAAAGAAGCTCGGTAAAATATTCTACTAAGAAAAAAAACGGTTTTCCAGTCCATACCACTTCGAAATGACGAAAAAAAAAACATTTGTGACAACGATATAAATGACACAACAAGGCTAGGCAAAGCAAAGCCAGAAAGGCCTGAAAAGCCCCGCGTTGAGCGACAAAATTAGCCTGTTACGGTATAAAAAGGACTTTACGACACCCACCCAAGGTGAGCATCGCACCACGGAATCAGTCCTGAAAACATGACACACTTGCCCTGAGATCGGTTCGAAATAGGCTAATAGGCCACGGCTGGAACGCTCAGGGAGTCGGGCGTGAGTCACACGATACGTTCTGGGCAAGCGCGTTGTGGCATAATATATACAGGGTATGTCGAAATTATGAGGGCGCCACCAAGCCTGTCGTAACCCGGCTAACCGGGCCTGGACGGTTAGACGGGAGCGAAGCATGCAAAAATACTCCGCCACTAAGATTATTCAAGAGTTGCAAGGTCAAACAACAACTTCGGGATTGCCTTAAGCAAGGATTGTGATTAGGTGTCCATCCGACCACGACTACGCAGCTGTCCCACTCACCTGCACGCTCACAGCTTCCTCGTTCCGTCGTACAATAATTCGTACAATAAAGGGGCGTCTATCTGTAACAGAACATGCACAAACCGAAACAAACAATAGTTCCCTTAACTAACCAATCATATATTTCACTTCGAGTTACAATGGGGTAGCAGAATGCGTCGCCCTGTATCTAACCTTACTCTATAATTAAGGGCACCAGCTGGCACGCGCGCTCTAAGCTTAACGACAGATGTTGAACATTAGTGAACAGCAATAATAGGTACAAAGATACACATTGCCTTATGCAAGGGCAGCGACGATTTACATTAGCCTTCACGGCCTGAACTGTCTGCAGTCTGAATGAATACACTAGCGTAGTAATGAATAGGTACAAAGATACACATTGCCTTATGCAAGGGCAGCGACGATTTACATTAGCCTTCACGGCCTGAACTGTCTGCAGTCTGAATGAATACACTAGCGTAGTAATGAGTAGTAATGAGTAACACTCGCGTTCACAGCGGTAATCAGGTTAAAGGCACATACCTTAATGCGTGGGCGGCGAGGGAGCCTGGTACAGCATGAGTTGCGACGAGCTGCAATCGTAGGTGGTAGGTACCTTCGGTGTTACAACGGCGAAAGGGGGTGAATGCATAACCGCCTCAATGGCGACGGAAGACGCGTCAAGACGCGTACAACGGGACGACGAAAATAATGGGGGCCTCACTCGTTCTGCTGAACCAAATCCTCGTAGGTCGAGATGAAGGGGGCACGACCCCTCACTAATAGTAGCAGGAACTGGGCTCCAAAACACCCACGTTACGCCGAAGATCACTCGACAAATTTCGAATCACCACCACCACACACAAGCGCTCTCTGCCACGGGCTCTGGAAGACTCCTTTTAAGGCGAAAACGCCCGCAACATAACTACTGAAGCAGCACCCGACGGGAAAACGACTGACGCCCCCGCCATAATGGCGGGAGCGCCGCACGAACTCCCATACACTATCCGACCTCTTGTTTTAACCACGGCTCTCGGCTGAATCCCCCAAGGGAAGCGTTGGCAAAAGGTCACCTTGGCCGCGTCCCCCACGTGACTAAACCACAGCGAATCGCAAGGCGATGAAATGAAACAAACCAATGCGGGCCACGCTGGTATCACGCCGCCACAGCGTGCTATTCAGCATTCAGAAAAACGCCATCAGAGGAGAGCTCCAACCGACGACAAATACTGCTTTTTAGGCTAACTATGTGCGAAATCGTGATTCTGGAATTAGGCGATGGAGCCAAATAAAGAGCTAAAAGGGCTTAGCATACGGGCGCGCTGCTCTAAGCTTAGGCGGCTATTCAAAATACCAAAATGACCTAACTAACGGCGTGAAATGCAATTAAGCATCTGAAATAGCAAAATGACTTAACAATCTATAACGGCCCATATCTCAATGCTATCGAATGCTTTTTCGTAGTCTATTAATGTCATTATGAAATGTTTATTGTATTCATTAGCTTACTGCACTAATTCTCTTATGGTCTGTACGTTATCTATCTTACTGTACCTTCTCCTAAAACCTACTTATTCAGGGGGTTGGAATTGATCTAATTTGTCACTAATTCGATTTGCTATTACTTTCATAAATCTTATACACATGTGACAGCAGCGATATTGGATATTTCCAGTTTGATGGTACTTTTCCTTCATTCAGACATTTCTTGAACAGTTCCTGAAGTTTTATGACTAGGTGTTTTCCCCCATTCTTTAACAACTCTGCAACTATTCCATCTTCACCAGGAGCTTTGTTATTTTTTATTTGGTTTATTGCTGTTCGTACTTCATCACTGCTAATTTCAGGTATATCTTTTGTGTAGTGTTTGGTCAGTTTTGCACGTGGGTCTGTTGGATCTTGTTCTTTTGTCTTTTTCGACTCATACAAATTTCCATAGAAGTTTTCAGTTCTTTTTATGATTTCTTTGCGTTCATGTATTATCAATCCATTTTCGTCTTTTAGTTTGAATATTTCACTTCTTTCATTTCCTATTTTAGATTGAAATACCTTCCTTCCTCTATTATTTCCTATCGTTGTTTTTATTTGTTGTGTGTTATATCTTTCCGAATTTGCTTCCTAATAGTTTTATTAAGTTCTACATATTCTACGGACGATGTGAATGTTCTTCTCTTTTTTTCTTCTATAAGCTTTTTGGTTTCATCAGATAATTTTCTTATCTTGTTTACTGGTAATTTCCCGATTGTCTTTTCTGCCGCTGCAATGACGCTTTGGGTAATATTCTTCTCCAGGACATCTATTGTGGGATTTGTGTTTGCTTCTATGTAGTTTTCTAATTTATCGTTTAATGTTTTCTGGTGTTGTTCTCTCTTATTATTCGAACATCCAAGAGTATTTCACGGCTATGGTACTGAATATGTGGACAATCTACACCGTACCATCAGGCAATTAAAGCCTACTGTAGCCGATCACGGAATAATCAAAACGTTTGTGCACAAGAACCTTGCTACATGCACTCATGTTTTTATTCACTCAGAGTTGTAAAACCTCCACTACAACCCCCACTCGAAAGACCCTTCCATGTGTTGAGCAGAATGGGCAAAGTCTTCAAGCTGTTTGTTAAAGGAGTAGAAAAGAACATCAGCATCTTCTTCTTCAGGTGCCATCTCCATTCAATGAAGGTTGGCGACAATTTCGGCATACTTATTGCGGTTTAGAGTTGTATGAATTAAAGATGATGTATTCATACCAGTTTAGTCGGGTATATTTTTTAGCCATGAATGTTGTCTGCGACCAGAACCACGTTTTCCTTCGATTTTGCCTTCGATTATTAGTTTCAGAATATCATACGAATATCATACTTGTTATTACGGTAAATGTGGCCCAGATAAGCGGTCTTTCTTCGCTGTATTGTAGTAAGTAGCTCCCTGTCCATTCCCATACGTCTAAGCACTTTCTCGTTAGATGCATGTTGAGTCCATGATATTTTTAATAATCTGCGGAAGATCCACATTTCAAAAGCCCCCAGTCTGTTCATGGTATTCACTTTTAGTGTCTATGTTTCCACTCCATACAAGTGGACTGAATGTACGTATGCCTTCACGAAACGGTATCTCAATTTTAAGTTCAGAGTTGGGTTACACAGTAGGTTTCTCATCTTTAGAAATGTGGCTCTGGCTTGTTCTATACGTGATCTCATTTCGATGTCAGGGTCTACGTTTGTCGTTATACAGCTGCCAAGATATTTAAATCTGTCAACTTTGTCTATTGCGGTGCCATAAATATTTATATTTAATTGTGGGTTTGGAAGTCTTGTTATGGCCATTATTTTTGTTTTTCTCACATTAATTTTCATGCCTAGTTGATCCCATACTTCTACAACTTTGTTGATTAGGCGTAGAAGGGCTTCTGGATTGTTTGCAATGTCAGTCCATTATCACACCCCCGTTAGCACCTTCATCTGTTTCACCAACTGCCTCCATCCCACCAAGTACTTCTACCGCTAGAGCTGCTGCTGACACTCCAACCAAATCTGTTGTTCTTGTTCCCTCTACTTTCAATTTATTTGCCAACACATATTTACAAATGTTGGCTGGTGCCCCGCCTTTCCCTCTACTTCCCGTTCCCATCGTACTCGTCAACGTCCCGTGCATTTCTGTACGTACACCGCTGTCGCTAGAGGGGAGCTCTGTAGGAGCCTTGGCGTCATGGCGACAAAAATTATTAGTTTTAATTAATATTGTTATTCTGACATAACTCGTTGTAAATAGCAAATAAATATTTTGAGTAGAATAACTACATAAGTTCAGTATCTACAGTGAAATTTAGAAGATGATGAGCTAAAGGAGAATGTAAGTGGGTTCCTTGAACCGGAAATAGGTGTATTAGCAAACATTATAACAGCTTACAAAATAGGAAGATACTCAGATGGAAATAGTATTTAACATTACTAGCTTGGTAAGAGGGTTTTTACTGGCCAATAGAAGGATATGACTGGCGAGCCAGTTATCTTCTTGAGCCAGTAAAACCTGTTACCTTGCGTGTAGTGTTGAATATTTTATTTATTCCTCACTTGTAAATAACTAGAAATTTACCATTTATTCAAAATGTCAAACTGGCAAGGGTCCCGAGTGGTGTAGCTTGAACAAGCGTCCACGTTCGATCAGCAGAGTTAAGCAACGCTGTCTCTGGTCAGAACTTGGATGGGAGTTCCACCGCTCTATCTCTCGGCGCCTCGTGGTACGGCCATCACGGAAAAAAGTTGGTCCCGGCGGTCATACAACATCATGACAGTCGTTAGTGGGGTTGGAAGTCCTCATAACTGCACAGCGACGCCTATAATTGGCCTAACGGCTGTTGGCTGAGTGCGAATTAAATTAAATTAAATTAAAATTAAACTAAATTCATCAATATGACACATACTCAGGAAGACAACATTGGCGTTGCACGCTATTATTTATCTATGAGCACGCTTGTAAAATTTTACTGGCTAGCCAGTTAACAAACATTTTCAAGGCGAATACAGTGACTTGATAAATTGATGTTTACAAGTGAGGAACAAATAAAATAATTATAACCAAACTAAAATCCTTCAATAAAAAATCAACATAATAAAAACAAGAAGTTAGGAAATGAAAAGATATTCAAAGAAAATGATGTAACTAATAAAGAGAGGAAAATACAGAGAAAAATAAGATAAAAAGCTAGGGAATATCGTGCCAACAAAAAACAATCTAAAATAGCATATAAGAAATTATTAGTCGATAGAGAATATGTCTGAAACGAAAAAGTGGGAAACCTGGAATTGTGTATCAATGGCAGTGATGTGTCAAAAAAGGGGTAGTACCAAGGCGGTCTATATTTTTCCAGGCCATGACACTGGGTCTATAAAGTGACATTGGAATGGCCTACCACAATCTGGCAACATGGCTTCGCCAACCTTTAACAAAAAATTACTAATTTTAGTCACTAAATGAACAATCTGTCAGTGCCCTGCTTTGTCATTGTGATACATGCCAGTTGAAAAAGAATCCAAAAAATCACTGCTATTTACATCGTAGTGCGTCAAAATACCGTAATATTCGATATAAAAACAATTCCTAATAGGTATGTACATACAAGGGCGTAGCCAGGATTCCAGTTAGAGGGGGCATAAATTGAATTACAGAATCAACTACTATTATTATTATAGTTTTATTTCATTTTTTACAAATTACAAAAATTATAAGTTGAAATATCATCAAATCTGCTGCAGATCGTAGCTTCTTTTTTTAAATGTTGTAGAATGTGAATTGCAATAATGATTATAAATCAACTGCCTTTTGCTCTTTATAAATGTTTAGGGGTGGGCAACTGCCTACCCCTGCTCCTCCCTGGCTACGTCCATGGATATGTACCTAATTCTTGTAAGGGCATTTATCGATTGTATGAGCCTTCGGATATTTAGCGTTATTTCCTAAATTACGACCCCACTTGTACATGGGTTTTTCGAATTATTCCGCACGTATTTAAGCATCTCGAGTCGTTCGCTTGCAGCCAACGGTTTTGAATGCACTCTATTTGTGTATTTCTGTTTTGATTTGTTGGCGCGCTAGAATATAAATATCGACTTGTCTGCGACTTGCATTTCTGCATGTTTTTGGCGTCAATTTAGGAGACGGATGCTATGTGTTCGAGAGAGCGAGCTTCAGCTCTTGTGCCCCGCCACTTATCGATCGCGCGCTTTACGCGCATTTTTCGAAAAAGTATCGATCCGGCGTTTGAAGCAACAGTTGGGTTTTGAATTGCCGCTCCCCTTCGGGGGTTGCGTTCGCGAGGGTTTTTGACGTATGATTATTTCGTGATTACCGGCTAACGTTTTTTGCTCTTGAGTATGGGTGTGTAGGTACCGCTGTTTAGTCATGATTTATTCTAACGCAAGCTGTGAAGCAGTGCGGACGCTACGCGTGTGCTCTGATATCACGGTGCAACGTTCGACCTTAATAGATAGCTGATAGCCACATTTCGCTGTGAGTAGAATTTATCAATTAATCTACTTAAAAACATTTTAAAATCACGAGTCAACTTCAAAATTCATCTAATAATGAAACCAACGTGCAAAATCAAGCGCCCAAGCGCAAATCTGACAATTTAACACCACCCATTAACAAAGTTCAAAAAAGATATCTCTGGTTAACTGACGAGCTATTAAAGCAAAATCAATTTTTCAACTTATCGCAGAACGTCGACGATGGAAGCAATAGTCAACCAACAGAAAGTGAAACACCCCAGCAATCAACAACAACAAACAAAATTAAAATTCCTCCAATTTACCTACCAAACCAAATAAACCACACCGCTCTGATCTCAGATATCAAAACCCTGATTAAAGGCACATTTACAACTGCGTATAATCAAAACACAATTCGAATCAACCTAACCGGAGACGACGACTACCGTACCCTCACGGAATTCTATAAAAACAATGAAATCCCTTATTACACCTTCCGTAACCCCAACAGCAAACCCTTGTCGGTGGTTATCAAAAACGTACCTCTGTCCTTAACCAAAGACGAAATTAGCGAAGCCCTAAAAACCTTACCGGTTATTAACATCACTCGTTTATTAACTAAGGAAAAAAGACCACTACCGATATGTGCAGTCGAATTAACGAATAATGACAAAGGCAAACGACGATTTACTCTTAAACAATTATATTACTTCATTGTTACAGTAGAACTGAGAAAAAGTGCCACAAATATACCGCAATGCCATAGGTGCCAGAAATATGGCCATACCAAAAATTATTGCACCCTCCCGCACAAATGTGTCAAGTGCGCTGGAACTCATAATCACACCGTATGCAATAAGAAAACCAACGAAAAACCAACATGTGCAAACTGCGGGGGAGACCACGCAGCCAGTTACCGAGGATGTAGCCACTACAAGGCACTTCAGCTAAAACGTTTAAATACCAGGAGCACTAATAGAACCAACCTCAACAATGCCTATGTAAATGAAAATCAAACATACGCTAACCGTGTGCAGAACCTCTTAAACAACGTCACAAACACCACAGCAAGCGCATCACACCAAGCATCTGAACCTGTCCTTCCCAGCAACCTCATCAAAATCTTAATTGACCCCATACCTTCCCCAAATAAAAACCTTCCTAGTCAACAACATTCTTCCCCTAATTCTAAATGGACCATAACCCGCAACGACCAGTCGAAATCTCAACAATCCTTAACTGGAATGCTAATGGTATAGTCACCCAACGATCTACATTTATAGCCTTTTTAGCCAGATACCAAGTCGATATTGCCTGCATTACAGAAACCCATCTAACCGAAGGCGAAGTGTTCAAAATCCCAGGATATCGAGTATATCGCAAAGATAGAAACGCCCTAATAGCGTCTGGCGGAGTTGCTATCATCATTAAACAAAAACTCTATCATAATCCAATCGCAGACCCCCTTGGTATTATAACATTAGAAACTACAAGAATAGAAGTCAAATTAAATGACACAAGTAATCTTACTATTATAAGTGCCTACAGGCAACCTAACAAAAAACTAAGCGAAGCTGACTTAAAAACGCTATTTAATACAAATCAACCAACGCTGATGATAGGAGACTTAAATAGTAAACTCATAGCTTGGGGCTGCAGAGCAACCAACCCTGCAGGTGTAAAACTTGAACAATTCTCAACAACGCATGGTTTTCAAGTTTTAATACCAGACGAACACACCTATTTTCCTTATAGAACCGATCATAAACCGGACATATTGGATATTGTCATCCAAAAACATTTCACCAAGCCTATTACACAAAGAGTAATATCCGAATTAAACTCAGATCATCTGCCCGTTCTTATCACCTTCGACAGCTCTCCTAAACCCAAACTCCCCCCTATGCGACTAGCCAATGGACCAATAAACTGGGACACCTTCCAAGAATCACTTAACCATAACCTTACAAAAATGGGAACCCTCAACAACCCTGAAGACATCGACGTAGCTGTCTCAAACGTCACCACATCGATAGTTGATGCTGCTAAAACGGCATCCATAAATAAACTCAGATACCACAAACCTGACTACAATCTTCCTCCTCGCTATATAATCGACCTGATCAAGCATCGAAGCCAAACTCGAAGACTCTGGCAACGCACGAGAAGCCCCGAAACCAAACGATTATTGAATAACCTCACGCATCAATTAAAACTCGAAATGGACGACTATAGAATACAATCCTACCGTAAACACATCGCTGATATTGGCCCCGGTGACCCAGGGATGTGGAAAACTACAAAAAAAATCCTAAAAGCTCCTCAAGAGATACCTACACTTAAATCAGACAATGATACCTTCTACACGGATGACGAAAAAGCTACATCACTCGCCAACCACCTTGAACTGACCTTCACACCGGCAATCTCCAGCACCCCTACACAAGTGTTACATATTCTGAACCACATCAAAACACACCACCCTGTTATCACTCACAATATCCAACCCACATCTCCAAACGAACTCGCCGAACTTATAAAGGCACTGCCCAAACGCAAATCACCTGGCCACGACCTGATACCCAACTTTGTCCTCCAACACCTAACTAGCAAGTGCCTGGCATACTTATCAACCCTGATAAACGCATGTCTGAGAATAGGTTATTTTCCCCAAAGATGGAAACACGCTCATGTGCTCATGTTTGCCAAACCTGGGAAGAACAAAACACATATGACTAGTTACAGACCAATTAGCCTATTAACTACCCTCTCCAAGCTTTTCGAAAAAGTCATTCACATACGTCTAGTTAAAGTAGCCAATGCACTACATATTCTACCATCCTATCAATTTGGATTTAGAAAAGGACACTCGACCTACCATCAGTTACAAAGAATCAGCGAATTCGTCGAAACAGGTTATGAAAACAAATGCTACACCACCGCAGTCTTCATAGATGTTGCAGCAGCATTTGACAAGGTATGGATCGAAGGCCTCAAGAAAAAACTCCTTGATTATGACATACCACATTACCTCCAAGCTGTGATTTTCTCCTTTCTAGAAAATCGGACCTTCGCCGTCAAAATAAACGCAACAATCTCCGAAACTAAACCAATACGGGCGGGAGTTCCACAAGGCAGCATCCTAGGCCCACTGCTTTTCAATATATACACTTCCGACATTCCTGAAATCCCTGCGACAATAGCAACGTTTGCTGACGACACAGCCATCGTAACGCAAACCCCAAATCTGGAAATAGCAATTCAACAATTGCAGAACGCAACAGACAAATTCAGCAAATGACTCAATAACTGGAACATCAAAATCAACCCTTCTAAATGCCAATGCAAAATCTTCACTTTAAGGAGAATTGTCGATCCCACCCGTATCCTTATCGATGGAACCACAATACCCTGGAACCCCCGAGACTCTGCAGTCAAATATCTCGGAGTATATCTGGACACAGGACTGAATTGGAGCTACCACATCAATAACAAACTAACACAATGCCATAATAGACTACGACAACTCTATCCTATCATCAACCGCAAAACCCCACTCAGACCTGAATGCACCATCCTGTTATACAAATCCCTTCTACGACCTCTAGCGCTCTACGCTTCCCCAGTCTGGAGCAACACCTCTAAAACAAATATTTTAAAACTCCAAAGATTTCAAAATAAGGTTCTGCGAATCGCAGTGAATGCGCCATGGTTTATCCGTAATGCACAATTGCACCATGAGCTGGGAGTCTCACCAATCAAAAACTATATTATCACGAGCACCAGGAACTTCTTTTCAAATATCAACAAATGCGAAGGAGCAATACACTATAATCTTGGCCAGCCCAATATTCACCAAAGATTGAAGAGAAAGCTTCCCCAAGATATTATTCAAGACGAGGAAAACCAACTAAGATTACTTACTTATACCAATAGAGACCACTATTGTCAGCCTCCACGCGACAAACGCAAGTTAATATGTATGCATGTGTATATATGTAAATATGTTAACTTTTTAAGTCACAACACAATAACGTTAATATTATGTTGTCATAGTTATCTTACTTCAAAAATGTCATGTATAACACCTGTAATGTTGAACTGACAAATGTTATAATTAAAAAAAAAAAAGTTATGATTTGGACTTCCGTGCTTTAACGCAGGTTTTGTGTCCCGCCTTGTTTTTGAACTCATTGTACCACCACGTGGTGGTGACCGAACAGGGTGTCGTTGTCGTTATTGTAAGCCTTTTGAGTTTTTGTTTACCGTGGGGGCGGCAACACCCTATATTACGCCGTTTAGACGGATTCTTTGTGTGAACTCATTAGCAACTTGTCATGTTCCGCGGGGCCGTCGCATCTTCATGTTGAGTTAAGCAGTCATCCCCTCTTGGGTGTCTTCTGCAGTGTCTGGGAACAGCAGCTGATTGCACTAGCATGGGACATCAATTTTCCGCACAGTCAAGCTCTTTAAAGGTACCATTTCTATTATTATTAAGGTTTAGAGTGTACAGAGTGATTCGACGAAATATCGGACAGTTGACGTAACGCTGCGGTCGTTGTAACTTTTGTGTGCAATTTTGCATTAATTTGTCAAATCATTATAGTTGGTTACCTGTTTTTACAATTCATTTATCGTCAGTTTACATGAATCTGTTTCACTTTATGTAGTAGCATTTGTAATGTGTCACAACCGCCACTTGTTTAAGGGAATACCGCTGTCTATTACTGCTATTTGATTCAATATTTCGATACTTTGATGTTCATATCATTTATAAGTAATCTCAATGTTTGATGTCAAGTTTACACAATATTTTAATAGTTTAAGATGTTACGCAATTTACCTAACTATAGTTTACTAATCCATTTCATATTTTTATGTGCATTTATATATATTCAAATATTTTTCTAATACATTTCATGTTTATTTAATTGTGGTTTTCTTTGTTATGGTGCTTGAGATTTGTGTGTACTGTATTTTACAGTTGTAAGAGGAATTCGGTCAGCTGTTCAAATGAATTTTCCAAAGGTAGGTCCGATGGTGCTGTAGCTGCTCGCTGACCAGAATACTGCTAAGCTTATATTGAAAGGTAAATCCGTTATGCTTCCACTTTTCCTCAGCGGGTTCATTTGTGCATTTCTCCCTAGCATAGAATTGTGGTGGCGCTTTATCATTTCAGATCTGCTTTCCGTTTATTAGGCCGTTGCCCTAGTGTTATCTCATGTTGAACCCTCCTCTCGCTTCGCTAAAGTTAGTCGGCAAACTCTTTTGTAGCGGGCGTAGGGCAGCGGTCAAATGTTATACATTCCCGCTTTTGTGAGTTAGCTTACGCGCTAGTCGTTTAGCATTGCTTGGCTTAGCGTAATACTGCGCTGTACCGTTACAAACTGGCGTGTGGTTGTAATTATCGTTTTAGCCTGTTACCAACCGGTTGTCCATCGAGGTGCCAGGTTTGGTATGTCGTAATGGTCGTTTTAGCCCGTTACATTCTCCATTGCTACTAATTTTGACTATCTAAAACAGTACTTTCTTGAAAATAACTTGCCTAGAAGCTAGTGATATTGCAGTCAGAACAGGTCTCTTCATCTTATTACCATTTATATCCGCTCTTTTAAAGTGCTTTTCACACACAATACTAGCTTTTTCAATCCGCCAGTTCTCTAAATGCAAAACTTCTTTCTATTTTTGTGCCATCGTTTCATAGATGGAAACTTGAACACGCTAACATATAGAGCAACTGATGAAGCGTTGACTTGCAGCTTGGTACGCAACACTCCAAAGGCATTTTTGTAACTTATATAAACTGCCTTGTCAAAATAGTTTTTAATGTCAAATATATTTCAAACAAATAAAACTTAGTGTGCCTTGGAATGGCCTAGCACACAATTTGGCAACAGAGCCAGTGTCATGGCCTGGAACAATATAGACCGCCTTGGTAGTACTAAAAAAAAGCAAGACGAAGATACAGAGACGAAAGTGGCAAAGAAATGGATAGACATTGTTACAGGACAAAATGACACCGCGCCAGCTCATACAAAAAAAGTCACAAAAAGCTAGACGGCCAGCGCAGACGATATACCCCAAAATCGAGACAATGACTCACATAATACCGCTGCCCTACCCCTAACAAGATATGCCGACTAGACTCAGTGAAGCAAGGGGTAGTTCAACACGAGATAACCTACGGGCAACGGTCTAAGGGACGGTAAACGGATATAAAATTAGATTGAGCGCCACCCAATTCCATCAATAAGAATGAAAATGCAAGAGTAAGTCCACTGTGAAACCGGAAAGCAAATGAGCCTACCTTTCAAATTTTTACCTTGGCAAAATCAAAAAGCTAAACGGGATATAGTAGAATCGGTGTGTACAGTCTCACGACTCCCAGCACTGCGACCTCAAACGCCCTGGCCCACCTATGACGCTTAAAACTGTTTCCAGGCTCCACTTCACATTTATCTTACATTAATCTTACACAGTGAATAACACCCTGGAAATAAGCATGCACAGGCGCGGGGGGAAAACACAAAACAACATATAACAAACCGATCTATTAGTCTAACACATAAATTTATATACACAGGCACTGACGTCCGTCGGCATACAAAGTAAAAAAACAGTAAATCGGTCTACAAATAGGAGCCCAGAATGGGTTACTATCCTGTAATTTAGTGCGAGAATATCATTATAAATGCGAGCCCAGAATGGGTTTCTATCATTTAATTTAGTGCGAGAATATGATTCTAAATACGAGCCCAGAATAGGTCACTATTGTTTATTTTAGTGCGAGTATATTATTGGAAATACGAGCCTAGAATGGGATCGTATACTAATGGAAACGATAAGAAACCTAATTTCTAGTATGTCGCGTAGATTAGAAGCTCTTAGAGTTGCTGCGGAAGGCAATACACGGTATTAAGCAGTTTTACCAGTTTATAATTTTGTGTTTAATAAAAATGTTTTTTAAAATTCGTATCAGTTTATTTCACTAGAAAACTGTTTCTCGATAAATTTAGAAAAGTTGGTAATACGCAAGGTTTCAGCAAAAAAGCTGTAATTCGGACAATTTTAGAGATAAATCAAAGAATAAAAAATCAAAATGCTTGTAAAAGAAGCGTCTTTCATATAAAGTGTAAGCACTTTCTATACCATTACTTGATTAACACACAGGGTGAGTGAAAAATTAAAAAAAAAACATGGTTTAACTTTTCCAACTTCCATCCAGGAGGCTTTGAAAAAATTTCCACCTCTTTATTTTTTTTGAAAGATAAAGGAATTACCTACCAACAAATAAACAAAAATTAAAAATCGGCCCACTTTTTCAAAAAAAAAAAAAAGAAAAAAAGTTAGGTCAAAAATCAAGTGCGTCACTTTTTTTAGAACTGAGTGTAGTCAGGGCTAAATTCGTTGGATATAATACTCAATAAATAACTTTTCCTACTCGCCACTAGAAAGTCGGCTTTTTTATAACATTTGAGGCATAGAATGTTACATTTCATTCGTATAAAGATCGTTGCTATGGAAATGCTGCTGCAAACACTTTCTGTGCTTTGTTTGGAATTGAGGCACAAAAACTATTGTTTTCTGTTTGTCCATAAACGCTTTGTCAAACAGCTTATTCATGGCAACTGGATTGGGCGTTACTTGTCTTGGATTATTTTTAAAGTACTAAATTTTATACTGTTTAACAGTTTTTAAACCTATTTAATTAAATTCGTAGGAAAAGCCAATTTTTTTTAACGTGGAGGAGCGGAAATTTCATAAATTTCCGCTAGCCCGTACTTGCGGGGTCTGTCGGATTCACCTAGTGGGAAAGCCAGGTGCTTACCGACTAAAACCCCTCCCCCTTTGGCACAGAAGAGGACATCCTGAAGCCGTTGTCCATTACAACAGGATGTCTTTTATTCCAACAAAGATCTTAGTGGGCCTGTTTTGTTAGTTGATAAGCTGTTTTTCTTCTCTTTCTTTGATTTTCATAATGTCTATTATGAACCGGTGTATATAGTTCCATTTCTCCTCTGAGCTGACCATGTGTTGGATCATGTTAGTTACCGTTAATTCCTGACCTATTTTAGCTTCTACTTCCATACGTTGTCGGTGGAAACGTATACAGTGAAATAACACATTTTCCGGACTATCAACCTGATCACAATGCAAGCAGTCTTCAGTTTCCATAATCTTCATTCTGTACAGATACTGTCTAAAATTACCATGTCTTGTGAGTATTTGTGTAAGGTAATACTCCACATTTCCATGCCTTCTAGTTACCCAATCTTCTAAGCGAGGTATGAGTTTTTTAGTCCAGGCAGATGTTTTTTGATGACTATCCCACCGGGCTTGCCAGCGACGTAATATCTCCTGCCGAAGTTGGGCCTTTGTAATATGTTCTTTCTCGCGGAACATAGCGCATCTTTCTTCAACTAGTTCAGTTATTGGGGGGATGGCGGCCAGAACATTTAGCGCCTCCGTCAGGGATGTCCTATAAGACGACGTTACTCCAACAAGCGTCTTTCTTTGCGCTTTCTTTAGTATCGCGGCATACTTCTTTTTTTTATGATTTCTTCCCACGCCGGAGCAGCATATAAGATAATTGAGGAAACCACCTATGCCAGTATTTTGCGCCTTCCATATTCTGGACCAAAAGTGTTTTTCATTGTCCTTGAAATTGCTGTTGACGTTAGCTCCGCTTTTCTAGCTACCTGTAGTATGTGGGACGACATTGTTAGATTTCTGTTGAAGTGGACTCCTAGGTATTTAATGGTCTCTACTATTCTTATGTATATCTTCTATCTTAAGGCTCAGGTGTCTCAGCTTTCTTCTTCCTTCTAGTATCACCGCTTCCGTTTCCTCCGGGGCCATCATTAAGAGGTTCAACTGTAACCAGAGGTTTACTACTATTAGCGCCGTGTTCAGCTTTGCTTCTAGAGAGATTACTGATTTCTCGCTACAGACTACGTCCAAGTCATCCGCATATGCTACCGTTGTTACTCCTGTAGGTAGTGATAGTTCCAAAATGGGATCATAGTACACATTCCACAGGAGAGGGCCAAGGACCGACCCCTGTGGAACTCCACATGTTAGCGCGATTGTTTTATTCGCCGATATAATAAGATTACGGTTGTGCAAATAACTTTTCACTATGTTAATTAAGTAGCCATTGACCCTTCTCACTTCAAGGTTGTTTATAATGCCCGGCCAGGAAACCGTATTAAAAGCATTCCTTACATCGACCGCTACCATTGCGCAGCAACCCTTATGTCCACTAGCACCCTTTTTAGATTCGCTAGCAATGTTCTTAATGGCCAGCATTGCATCTACTGTCGATTTTCCTGCTCTAAATCCATATTGACGTTCCGACAACCCTCCGTTCGCTTCAATTTCCAGGTTAAGTCTAGAAACTATTAACTTTTCATAAATTTTACCCATAGCGTTTAGTAAACATATCGGGCGGTAAGAGGGCTGGTCTGTTGCACTTTTCTTTGGTTTTTCGATTAGCACAAGTTTAGCGCATTTCCATTCTGAAGGAAATTGTCCCATTTGCAGGAGGTCGTTATACACCGCTAGACAGAACTCTGGAAAAGCCGTTATCATTAGTTGTACTAGCTGCATGGGGATACCGTCATGACCTGGGGCGCCTCTACTATTCATATTTCTAGCCGCCAACTCCAGTTCTTCATGTGAAAAGGGAACTACATCCTCACGTTGTTGGGACGGGGCCCACAATGGAATATCTTTGCTTGGAAAAAGACTTGCAGCTATTTCCTCCTTCTTTGCGTCACTAATATGTACTTTTTGGTATGCTCGTGTTTTCTTACATACCCATTTATATGCATTTCCCCAAATATCTTCCTCTAACTCGTCACAAAGATTTCTCCATGCTTGATTCTTTACCCTACGAATTTCTTTCCTGAGTAGATCTCTCTGGAGTTTGTATTCCTCCTTTAATCTGATCTTTTCTTCGACTGTAATGTTGGCTTTCGCATTTGCCCTGGATGATTTCCGTTTTTTTTAATGCATATTTTTCTCATATTTTTAATATCGTTCCACCCATATACTGGGTTTCGATGGAAACTATTTCTAGCCTTGGGGAACGTACGGTTGCAAATATGTATCAGAGCGTCGCTCCAATTTTTTGGGTTTGGGTCGATGTTTGGACTGGAGCTTCTGCGTAGATTTTGGAAGTAAATCCTGTTTTAAGATCCACTTCCTAATTTGTGGAGGTGCCCCTGCTGCTGAGTATCTAGTTTTGATATTAAATGTAATAAATAAATGATCACTTAGAGACTCCTCATCTAGTACCTCCCTACAGTCACCTTTCCCGTTAAGTTGTGGGTATAGAGAGTGACGTCGATGAACGAGTGAGATAAAGCTCGGCTAAATGTTGGCCTAATTCCATCATTTGCCACTTTCCAGTCGAACTGCTCGATCCACTCAGCAATCACTTCTCCTCGTCTGTCCTCGTGTACGGAACCCCATCTTCTGGACTTGGCATTTAGGTCGCCTGTTAAAATAACTTTTTGTCCTCGATGTTGTAAAATGCTATTATCAAGGTCGGTCCAGAAAGATTCAAAACTCGTGAAGTCTATATTGGGGGAGATGTAAACCCCGTATACAACATAGTTCTCCGTTTTAATCCAGGCGAAACCCTTGTTTTCGCTTCCGTACTCAGTTACTCTAATGTTCCTATTTAGAACCTTCAGCGAAACATCGAATTCGCAATCAGTAAACCATGTATCGTTATTTATTGCTCTTTTATTTGGTTCCGTGACTACCACTATATCAGCCAAAAGCTCTTGAGGTTTCACTATAGTTAAATCAAGGGACGCCCGGGACCTGTTCGTATTTATTAGAAGTACTTTATCCATTAATAGAATGGAGGTCTTGCGTTTTAGACTCGCCACCTTTAGCCTTATTATCGCCAACTATTGTTTGTACTTGTTTACCCCAGTGTCTTCCCTTCTTCGTTTGAACACTGATTGTTCCACAAAGACTTCATTCTCCTCTTCCTCTTCTTCTTCCGCTCGACTGATTCTCCGATCGTGAGGCGGAGTTCTGACAATGGAGTCTCGTTCTTTGAGTGAGAGTAACATCTCTTCTTCTAGCTTTACTCTTTCCTCCTCCTCCTTTTTCCTTCTCTCTTCTTCATCTGCTTTCCTTTTCTCTTCTGCCTTCTTTTTTTCTTCTTCTAGTTTTTTCAATTCCTCCTCTGAAACCGCCATATTATCTTCTCCTTTCTCCGTCAAACTGAACGTTCTTTCCATCATAGCCTCCATTATTACTATTCAGCGTAAATACAATCATCTATATCATTTATACAAGAGGTAGCCAACCTCTGAGCCACTATAACACTTCAAAGAAAATCTCCAATGTCACGTTCGTTTTCTGTTTTAACAAGTACGTTCGTTACCGAACGGCCTACGGAACCCCCACAGCCGGGACCGCGCGGGTGTGGGGCCGAGCGTCCATATCCTTTCCACCTACAACCCAGGGGATGTCCTCCAGCATCCCACCATCCAAGCTTCGGGGTGGCTAGCCCCTACCATCCCACACCACGGTGGGCCGTGGACGCGCTTCAAGATGGTAAGTTACCAGGGGAAATCCCAAGGGAGCAGGTGTTCGGGAGTCTCGCCCGGGAAGAGGTAAGTAGAAAGTGAGAGACCCCTAGCCCTCGGTTAACCTAATAGCGTCGGGACCTGGAAGAGAACAAGAGTGTGGTCAAGAGAGACCGAAGATAAATATACGTAAAGAATAGAAGGCCTGACCCAAGACAAGTTGAAGAAAGGTACAGGTCTGGCTAAGGAAGATGTTGCTAGTTTTGGTCCATTCTGGGCATCTTACTTACCCAGTACCCACCATATCTGGTGGGCATTCCCCTATCCTCCACCTGGGGAGGCGCCTGATGGGGGACTAGCCACCCCACACGGGAGAAAAAACCACTTGTGCAATGCGCAAAGAAAGTTATTTGCTGACCTCGTGCGCTTACAACCCTTCCTACGGTGGGGTTGCAAACGATCACTCGGCTGCTTATTATACAAATAATTAAGTGTTTTAGAAGGCGTTATATCCACGAAAGAATGTTTAATTTTTTTTAGTGGATAAAGCGCATCTAAAACATGAATACACGGTTTTATTCAAAAACTCAATATATATTGCTATAGTATATAGAGGCCATGTATTACATTAAATACGGTTATTTATTTACATGAATCTAAAAATTAAAAGTTCAATACAGTAATTATACTGAAATGATAAAATGTGGAAAATTGTGTTAATAATTGCTTATTTAATTGAATAATAAATAATTGAAACTCAAAGATTCAAAGCACATTTTAAAAGAAAGTTATTACATAATGAGTACTACTTGATAATAGTAACAAGCATTAACAATAAATACAAAGTTGAATGTTGCATATGACAGAATAAAATTCTATTTGTAACAATTTATAAAGTGAGCACCATTCAAATTTATTTATAACATGTAGCAGGCAGGAATAGTGGTAGTCTAGGATAGCAATAAAAATTGGGATAATTATTGAAATAACAACTTTGAAAAAACAGATGTAAAATTTTATGTTTGGTGAGAATAAAGCTATAAATGTGCCCTTAATTTAATTTAATTTTACTACAATCAATGTAAAAGGGCTTACTAAGTATATGCAAAGTGATAAGCTATTGAATTAAGTAAAGAAAATAAATTTATTTGAATAAAATGAAGATATGGTATTATGGATCTAAATAAGAAGACATAGAAGCAAGAAGAATAGATTTGGATAATTTAATTGGAGTTACATTACAATTTATCGTTAGTAACATAAATTGGAGTATCATTGCTGTTTGGAGTTTAGAGGACTGCACCAGAGGAACTAGGGACCAGTTGGACAAGGGATCTACTTGCTTACAGCGTAGAGAAGAATTGTTGGAGGCAGCGGCAAGGTACTAAGAACTAGTGGACAGGAACTGGTTTACTTACAGCAGAAGGAAGGACAGTTAGGAGTTTGCAGTATACTGGATGCTGATGACATGCATGGAGATGCTAGGACCTGAGGAAGGACAGAGTTAAATTACCATCTTGACAGGAAGTCTACTTACCAAAGAGGAATTGGACACAGGAACGTTCCAGGACTGACAGCTGTGTAGGAGGTCAAGTAGGAGTGGATGTCTTGCAGCTTCTTGGAGGAGTAACGAGGTGGAGGTAGCTTATTGGTAACCAGTGTGTGTGTGAGCAGAGGTGTGCAGCAGTTTGGATGGAAGAGAGAGGTGTATCTGGGTGAGTTGAAGCAGGACTGCAGGATAAGGAACTCAGGTGGGTGAAAGCAGGTATATTCTAAAGTTATCTAAAATAAAAGACAGTTAATATTGTAAATATCATTGAATTGACTTACATGTCGTATCATTAATTGAATTATGAGGGCTTTGTATAGAAGTCTATTCTGTCATATTGATTTAAAAGTGTCATTGAACGCTGTGTTTGCAAAATAGTTGACAGCAAGCGACTTGCATAAAATAATTCAATAATAGTAAATAAAATAGCAACAAACAACTAACTAGATTTTGGCGAACCATACCCTGAGCAAAGAGTACTCATGCATTTTGAAATATAATTCAATTGATTTATAATAAAGTTAAAAGTTTCGACATTTGAATTAAATAAGCATACAATATTAATATTATATTTGAGCCTTGGTATAATTATTAATAGGTATTGGAACGTGAAGCAAAAGTAAATATAAAATCATACACACGTATCCAGTGCAATATCTAAAAAAATATACATTTTGTATTGACAGCCGTAAAAGGTCATAGTGACAATTTGGAAAGTACCGAGAGATCAAACAAATTTATTATTAGAGTCGCCTAGGAATCGTGTTATACGTTTGAAAGTATTGAAGTGTATAGTCAGTCTATGTCAAATTCGAGGTTAGTAGGTTAGGTTTTGTGAGTTATTTGACACAGACTGACGCAAAACGTAACCTGAAAATTTCAAATTTGACAGTGCTACCAACAATGCAGTAGTGAGTGACATGGTTTTTATCTCACTAGTGGATAAGGGGCCATTTTAGAGATCTAAAATCGATCTAGTAATACCAAGGCGGTCTATATTGTTCTAGGCCATGACACTTGCTCTGTTGCCAGATTGTGTGCTAGGCCATTCCAAGACACACTAAGTTTTGTTTTTTTTTAAAATATATTTGACATTAAAAGCTATTTTGACAAGGCAGTTCTAATAAGTTCCAAAAATGCCTTTGAAGTGTTACGTACCAAGCTGCAAGTCAACTTACGCTTCATCAGCTGCTCCATATGTTAGAGTGTTCAAGTTTTCATCTAATGGAACGGTGGCACAAAAATGGAAAGACATTTTGCATTTAGAGAACTGGGGGAAAGGTGAAAGGATAGTGATGTGTGTGAAAAGCACTTTAAAAAAGCGGATATAAAGGGTAATAAGATCAAGAGACTTGTTCTGACTGCAATATTACTAGCTTCCAGGCAAGTTATGTTGAAGAAATTACTGTTTTAGATAGAGTCAAAATTAGTAGCAATGGAAAATGAGGTACCTACCTATTAGGAATTGTTTTTAAATCGAATATTACGGTGAAGTGGGGCACTGCGATGTAAATAGCAGTGATTTTATAGATTTCTTCAACTGGTATGTATCACAATGACAGGAGTGCACTAACAGATTGTTCATTTAGTGACAAAAACTAGTCATTTTTGTTAAAGGTTGGCGCAACTATGTTGCCAGATTGTGGTAGGCATTCCAAAGGTCACTTTATAGGCCCAGTGTCATGCCTGGGACAATATACTAGACCGCCTTGGTAATACCCTTATAACCAGGAGGTGTTGGATAAATTACTATTTTCCTTTACCTACTTGTAAAGTTGTGTTTTATTTATTAATCTCCATAGTAAAGTAACATTTTAATGATGGGGGTGGATAAAATTCTAATTTATTCACTAGTAAATAAAACAGTCTATTATCCGTAGCAACTAACAAAGTATAGGACATTCAGTAAACACAAAAACATTTTAATTTTTTTGAAGTTGGCATGTGCCTATAATTTTTGTACTAGGGATTCTGTATTTTGTTTTGCAAAGGTTTCCACACCTGTTTATAGACATATTTGAATTTAAAAATGACAATTAGTATTTCTCATTGTCAGTGTCAAAGTAGATATTCTTCTAGCAATTCTCACCTGAAATCTTATAAAATGTAAAAAAATACTTATGAATAAGCGTAACGTCAATAGTAACCGACCCAGTATTTGTATAATATCCTTAAAAGTAGTTAATTACAACATTTACGACATATGGAAAGTAAATGTCACATTCTTAACCTATTTGTTTTAGTAACTTTTTGGAAATACATTTTTAGACAAAGATGAATTTTAGAAGTACACTCATGAAATTTTGGAAATCAAAAGCCACTTTGTGTTTTCATGTTTATTGAACAGACTATACATACGTGTATCTTGGTAACTAGCTCACAACCAGATAATAATATATGATTACTTATTTATAATTATTTATTAATTTTTTATTGTGAAGCGGATTGCCCGGGTAAAGATTCTCTGTCGAAAAATAGCACCAAAGCAGGTATTTCCGAAACACTGGGCGAAGTAGTATCATAGCTCGATGCTGAAATGTATACCGCGCTTTTCCGGTACGCTTTGTTTATACAACTGATGTAGCATTTTCCAACAATAATTTTGAGATTAATTTGTTGGAATCTGAATTTCGAAAGAATAAGCTTTTCAATGGTGAAAAACCATTAAGAAATATTAGAAAATAAGATTGTAAATGCAATGTAAACGTTCGTGACTAGCATGCACGATATTCAAAGCTACATACTGGTGACGTATTCGCGCGCTATTCTGCCATTGGTGAGGAGTTACGAGGCAACCTACCATATACAGGGTGTCCCAAAAAGAATGGGACACCGATTAGTCATAGATTCCTTACGTCATAATAAATCGATTAAACCTAATATACCTTATTACAAAGTCCCTTCAGTAAGGAGTTATAGGGCCTTGAAGTTCAATTTTTAATTTTTTGTTTTTTGTCAATTTCCAAAAATATAGAGATATCGATTTGAATTTTGGTATACATGCTTACTATTATGTACTGCACTAATATTTTTTTTTCATAAATTAGACTTGACGGTAAGAGGCACTTTACCTATATTTGGAAACTGTTTTTAACTCTAACTTCGTTATCTCTAACAGTTTTTGAAGTTGTAGGTTATTTTCTGAAAGAGAATTAAAACGCACAAAGATAATGTACTTTTAGTTCTTAAGCCTAAAAGCAACCGTTTACCTTAAAATGCCCATCAAAGGCTTTTGGTTGTCATTAAGACGTGCAATTATCAAGTAGCCATGATCACAAAAACAATGGTCATGTAGTAAAAAACAACGATAAATGAATTAATGACATTAGTGACATAAGAATTTGTTCTTTTATGTTTAACGAAATGTCCCTACATAACAAATTCTCCAATGCTGAAAGGTTCGTTACGTCGCAGCATTTTCGTAAGCACAAAAGACAAAAAACTGATGTCACCAACGTCATTAATTGATTTCTTGTTGTTGTTTACTAGATTACAATCATTACCCATTGTTTTTGTGATCATGGCTATACTTGATAATTGCACGTCTTAATGACAACCAAAAACTTTTGATGGGCATTTTAAGGTAAACGGTTGCTCTTACCCTTATGAACGAAGAGTACATTATTTTTGTGTATTTTAATAATCTTTTAGATAATAACCTAAAATTTTTAAAAATGTTACAGATCATGAAGTTAGAGCTAAAAAAAGTTTTTAAAGATAGGTAAAGTGTCTCTTACAATCTAGTCTAGTTTATGAAATTTTTTCTTTTAGTTCAGTACATAATAGTAAGTATGTATACCAAAATTCAAACCGATATCTCTACATTTGTGGAAATTAAAAAAAATAAAAAATAAAAAATTGAACTTCAAGGCCCTATAACTCCTTACTGAAGGGACTTTGTACTAAAGTATATTAGGTTTAATCGATTTATTATGACGTAAGGAATGTATGCTTACTCGGTGTCCCATTCTTATTGGAACACCGTGTATATCCAAGCCGTGAATTTCGGCACTCACTAAAAAAACGTTAAACAATCTTAAAATTTGTATATGAACTAAACTTATTGGTGAAAATAATAGTTCAATGCGAAAATCAGGCACTCTTTACAACCTGTGTCGTCAAATAATGTCTTTACGTGTTACACAGCTCATATCTTGGAAGCGGGTGTATTAAAAACTTCCCCCTAGCCCCACACAACGCCGCGATATTAGGAATCTTCTGTAATGTGTAGCACTATGTCATGTGTTTCAATTAACCAAGATAAGTAAACATTATATTATTTGATGATACAGGGTGTTTCAGAATTGCACGGGACTATTTTAGGGATGTGTTCTCCAGCACGAAATAAACAAAAAAGTTAATACAAACATGGGACCTAAACAACTTCGTCTTCAAAATACAGGATGTTGCAGTTTAAACAAAAATTTTTTTTTCAAAAATCTGGAAAACTATAGGTATTCTAATGAAACTTGGTGTAGGTAGGTTAGTATTTCATAAAGTGGCATTGTTTGGCCAAAATAAATTTAATTTATTTTCAGCAGTGGCGTGCATCGGGGCGACCTCAGTTACCTTCTTTTAGAAAAATTTGGTACACCACTGTTTTTTTGCCAATACGACAAGTTTTTTAGCTTCATCAATTGAAACTATACAAAAGATGTATTTTTTATTTTTTTGATAGAATAAACCTTTTTTGAGGAAAACGTAAAAATCTGTAACAGCAATTTCGTTCATTGGTCGTTAATGGGACCTAAACGGCTTTGTTTTCAAAATGCAGTTTAAAGAAGTTTTTAAAAAATATTATTTATTAACAAACAATCTTACAATAGCTACAAAACTTTTGGCTAAAAAACAGTGGCGTGCCAAAATCCTTTTGCAATAATTAACTAAATTTGACGCAAATAACAAGTAGGACAACTCTTATAACAACTTTTGCTTTAATTTAGTTGTTATTGTTGGCTTTTTAAAATTTACTGAAAAAACATAATAGTCGTATTTCTAGAAATGTCATGAATTTGTTAATGATACAGTTTTGCTTGAAAATGTTACTAGTTAATATTGTTGATAAACCAAAAATGACTGCTTATGCAGAACTGCCTTACTTTTTATTTGCGTCAACTGTACCTACCAACGTCCTTCATTGTAAATCAACATTAATTATACGGGGATGATTAGCTTGACCATCTGTGGGGTTATGCATTTCTTTTATATTTTTTGCTACGTAGTTCTTAACAGAATACGTAGAGTATCTTTGGAGATGCTAATTGGGTTGCCTACAAATAGCCTACGAATTTTACTCGAGTACCTTCTGCTTTAATATCTACTGTTGTACGATAATTTGAAATCGAATGGTTGGTGCCAGTGTTGCCATTATGGTATTTATATCATAATTTCGAGCTATTAAAGATAGAAATTCAGTTGAGGTTAAGTTGCATATTTGATATTTCATTATCAATATTATATCATGGATTAAGTACATTTCAGATTCTACTAGTTATACAGAAATAGTACTTACATTGAAATGTCTGTAGACGTCTTATTGTTATTAAATATTGCCAATAATAGGTGCAGAACATAAAATAAATAACAGGTCTTTTCATGTACTGTCAAACTATGTCAGCCCCCGACGCGACGTTGCCAGTGTACCTATGCTATGGCTTGAAAGTTAAGGTGGTTCTGACTGTGGTCTTACACTGCTCATTTCTTGGAAGCGTGTGTATTAAAAACTTCCCCCTAACCCCACACAACGCCGCGATATTAGGAATCTTTTGTGATGTGTAGCACTATGTCATGTGTTTCAATTAACCAAGATAGGTTAACATTACCTATATTATTTGATTATACAGGGTGTTTTGGAATTGCACGGCACTATTTTAGGGATGTGTTCTCCAGCACGAAATAAACATAAAAGTTCATACAAACATGAGACCTAAACGGCTTCGTTTTCAAGATACAGGATGTTGAAGTTTTAACAAACAATTTTTTTTCAAAAATCTGTAAACTATAGGTATTCTAATGAAACTTGGTGTAGGTTAGTATTTCATAAAGTGGCATTGTTCGGTCAAAATAAATTTAATTTATTTTTAGCAGTAGCGTGCACGGGGCGACCTCAGTTACCTTATTTTAGAAAAATCTGGTACGCCACTGTTTTTTTGCCAATACGACAAGTTTTTTAGATTCATCCATTGAAACTATACAAAAGATGTGTTTTTTATTTTTTTTTATAGAATAAACCTTTTTCGAGAAAAACATAAAAATCTGTAACAGCAATTTCGTTCATTGGACGTTAATGGGAACTACACGGCTTTGTTTTCAAAATACGGTTTAAAGAAGTTTTTTAAAAATATTATTGAATAGCAAACAATCTTACAATAGCTACAAAACTTTTGTCTAAAAAACAGTGGCGTGTCAAAATCCGTTTGCAGTAATTAATTAAATTTCTGCGTATGTATACTATAGGTATCGAGAGATAAAAAAGAAACTGTTCCTCAGCGGGCTTTGAAATTCAAACATTTGAATAATATGTTGGTAGCACTGTAAGTCTATGTCAAATTCTAGGTTAGCAGGTTAGGTTTTGTGTCAGTTTTGACACAGACTGATGCAAAATCTAACCTGTTAACTTAGAATTTGACATAGACTTACAGTGCTACCAACATATTATTCAAAAGTTTGAATTTCACAGCCCGCTGAGGAACAGTTTTTTTGGATCTCGCGGTACCTACCAACGTCCTTCATTGTAAATCAACAGTTATACGGGGAGGATTAGCTTGACCCATTGAACTATTTCAATGGCTTGACCATCTGTGGGGTTATGCATTTTTTTTTATATTTCTTGCTACGTAGTTCTTAACAAAATACGTCGAGTATCTTTGGAGATGCTAATTCGGTTGCCTACAAATAGTCTACGAATTTTACTCGAGTACCTTCTGCTTTAATAACTACTGTTGTACGATAATTTGAAATCGAATGGTTGGTGCCAGTGTTGCCATTATGGTATTTATATCATAATTTCGAGCTAGATACCATCAAAAATAATTTAGCTAAAATATACCATAATTTACAGTTTCATACCATATGATACCATTCTCTCAAAAAGAAAAAATATTAAAATGTAAAAATTATAGCAAGACGTCAATCTCCACCTCCAAAAATGAAAATATGCGTTACTATTCCTCTGCTGATTTACAAGCACAGGCATTTGATTTGGGGGTTCCCTTAAAACGGTAAGTAGCGTTAAGAAGGTCATGCGTGATATTAGGTATTATTTCATAACGGTTCGGAATATGAAATCACTTACAGTCGTTTCGTTACCGTTTTTAGTACTGAATGCTGGATGCAGGATGTTTAGTCTTTTGTCTTGGGTTGTGCTTTATCGGGTTTAGTTTATCCTAAATTTAGCTCGTAGTACTATAAGTACCACTCACTGTACGTAGGACGTAGTGTTCATGGTTAAGCGGAATATTGTGTTCTTTATTGTTTGAATTTTTTGTTATATTAAAATATAGTGGTTAAATCAGGATACAATACCGAAAAAAAGCAGTTCAGGCAGACGGCAACAAAAGCATAGACAACTTGTTCAAAAGTATTGCCTAGACTGGAATGTATTCTAGAATTCAAAAATTGGTTAACATTTTCTGCCGATAAGAGAAAAGCGGTATGTCCTGTATGTAACAACAAAAAATAACTACAGGTAGTTCCATTTTGAAGAAACATGTTAAAAGGGTCAAACATGGAGCAAATGTTTGTTATGAATATCAACCCTCTAAAAAAATACTTAAAAACATGACTTCAAAAATATTATTCAAAAAATAAAATAATGATTTTGCTTCACTGTTTATTAATTTCTTACTCACTTTTAAGAATGCTCTGCAGTCATGGATAGTATAGAAAGTGTAGACGGATTATTTTGAGTTTTACGATAGTAATTAATAGGTATGTAATTATGTATATTACTATCTTATTTTAAGGTTTCATTTGATTTAGCTAAATGAAGGTATTGCTTACCCAGTTTTTCAATATAAATAATATGTGCATATTCATGTATTAATGTTTATACTTTAACTTCTTTGTATATAGAATGATTAAAGGAATGAATTTGGGTATTTTGTTTTCAAGGATATAAGCATATAATATTTCTAAAATAATAAAAATACTCCCTGTAAATAAAACTACCATAATTTTTTGCCTAATACCATAAAATTGATGATGCTGCTACCATAATTTATAACTGAGCATCTGTCAACGCTGGTTAGTGCTATATTGTTTCCGTATGCGGTTGGCAACGCTGGGAATGGCCCAATGGCGGTTGGCAATGTACAATTATCTGTGGTTAGAACGGTAGTAGAGCAGTGTTGCCGTTCTAGTACAATTGTACTAGATCTAGTACAATTTTAGTTAGATCGCTTGCTAGTACTCCTTTCGTAAAATTAGACAATATCTAGTACAATTTTTGTTGATATAGTAATTATTATTTTTCCGCCAGTTATGCAGACTTAATTACATTTATTTTTTATTCTGTTTGACATTTCATGTCACATTTGCAAATATAAGAATTTTTGTCGGTACTTCCCCTGACATGATCCGTCTACTTGGCGTGCAAGTTCATATATAATATAAGACTAGGTATATAGAATTCGCGAAATCTAAAAATCGTAGGTTCTCTGTGTTAATGGATCTGTCGCTGGGGCTTTCAAGTTGAAAAAATATATTCAACTACGATACTTCCCAGTACCTATTACCTACTAGCACGGTTTTAAATCGTCATTGCTGTAATGTACAATAAAATGCAGTAGTTGTGTTTTATTAATGAAGTAGATTAAACAATAACTATCTGTAACATACCTGTAAGATATTTTATATTTCTTTATTAATAAGTTTTGGAGTTATTTTAGGTGGATATGTATATTAAATAACTTTTAATAAATACAACTTTATTAAAATATTGTAAATAATTATATCCTCCAATATTTCATTGTTATTCCAACTTGTACTGAGCGTACAATTTGTGGGTTGGTAAAACGCCTCATGAGCTTTTCATCATCTGTAATCGGTGAAGTGTATAACGCTGTAAAGACGATTCAATAAAATCAATGTTTGTAGAAGCAATTTTGCTAGAAAAACTCGCTACAAGTATATACATGAAACCCTATTATCATTAACTGAAGTTACGATAAGGAAGTACAATCTAGTACAATTATTGTGAATATTACAGTACAATTCAAAATTTACTAGCGGCAACACTGTAGTAGAGTAGTAGTTATTGTTTTGTGGTTGTTATCATTCGTGTTTTAATGTTGCTATTAGGCATTTGCGAAAATTAAATCGTGATATATTTACCATTTGCCAGTCGTTGGTGGGATGATCTATCGTTAGAGGAGTTTGTTTAAATACCTTCATGCGGTGCTTGCAGTATATCTGTAATATAACCTAAAATACACTAAACTTGCCGTTAGAGGTGTCTGGTATGTATCTTTAAAATTTAGTGTGGCTACCGGCATATGCAACCTAGGGAAACGCCAGTGATAAATATTAACGTTGCCTTTACACGGCCTTATCGACGTAGATTCTTCAATTTTTATTATAAATTTTATAATTCATGGTTTGTTTCCTTACAGTTCCATTAATTTTAATTTGTAACAAAGTTCTTTGTGTTACGTATGTCGCTAGATGCACTGTATATAAACAGTACACTATTCGTAAATATTTTAAATGAACGACAAGCATTTGTAATATGAATTTCCTTCTTTCAGAACTTTAGCAGAACTTCAAGTGTAGCATCTGATGGAATAGCGACAAGATGTCTTTCCTGATTCTGTAGATTTACATCGAAGGCTTCAGGTATAACTCGGTATAATATTAAACAATTGCCGCTTTAGCATGAGAAACAATCATTAAAGGTCATAAAGTCACTCAAAAGTATCAAACCGTTTACACTGTTGGTAATTTATTGCCGAATTTGATTACTTATTGATTCAATACAACACATTTTTTTGTTTTGTAAATGTTTTTCCTGGAAGCTAAATAAACTCTTACATCTCATAGTAATATACTGTTTGCGTGTATGTAATAATTATGTCTCAAACATCGTGAGCTATAAAAATGAATTAGCTTTAGTTGATCAAATTGTGAATTATGAATAATTCTGTTGATCACTTCTGCATTTTCCTTTATTAAGACTACTATGTTACATAACATATTGTATTTCTAAAATTTCTATTAATATTTATACTGTGTCCAAAACAGTAAAAAACATTAATCTGTAATTAGTAAGAGATAAAGATTCGGTTAAATTAGATAAAATGTTCAACATCGCAAGCACTATGATCCATATTTTAATCGTACAACTTAAAGTTTTATTAATGGGTACAAACTTCAGTAAAGTAAAGTTCGGGCACTTCATTCCATGTAGGAACATGGCCTGAGACAAGGCGAGTCAGGGTCGCCGAAATATCTCTTTCCGAAACCCAGTCATCTGGCACACCGTTACCGGCGTACTGGGTGATGTGGTTAGCATCACACCTTTGACGACTGCCTTACTTTCCGTACTTCCACAACTGTGGTTTCAGTATCAAATTTTTAAAGCGACTGGATGGGCCGCCCGCCAGTTGGGGATTGAACCCCGTACCGTGATACTGCAGCCTGACGCCCTAACCGCTCGGCCACGCTAGCGCACTGCAAACTTCTGTATAGATGTAAATATTTTCAGTAATAATATAACAAGATGCTCTTAGTATATTCGAAAATACTTTCCCGACTTGAAGACAAAATTAATGTTTCCAAAAAGCAACATTAATTTTGTTTGAAAAGGAGGGAAAGTGCTTGAATACACGAAGTGAGTCGAGTGGTATTTGATCAAACAATATCATTTTGTTCAACTAATAATAAATACCTAGTAGAATTAGTTTCTGCGGACTAGACCATTGTTCAGTATTATCAGTTTTAGTTTTGCAGCTGCTTTGATTTTATTTCTTTTTATTGAACAAAACTTTTTTTGTTTTTGAGAATATATTTCATGTGTCACATAACACTTTTTTCAGTAATTTGATTGACTGAAATAGTGACACAAAGTAGTAGCAAGAGGTTATCAAGTTGAATACAATTTTATGGTCGCATGTTGACTGTCAGTTGTTTAACACAATGTTTCTTTAAGAAAAATATTTATTGGCACTGTCAGTTTTGACATTCACTGCTCAGCAATAGCTGTCAGATTATTCGTAGTGTGAATTATTAAGTAAAAATTAATGTAGACGTGGGTTGTAGTCAATGGGGAGAAGCAGTTGAGGTCGAAATTCAACATTTAATTAATTATAAAACTCCAAGAAATAATGAAATAAATAAAAACTTGCAATGGCATTTTGTAAATCAAAAGGAATTTAGTTGTTTAAAGTTTGATTTACCTGATGTAAAATTTATTGTATTCTCCGCTCAAATATGACACATACTTACTATGATTATTCATCGATGATAACACTCATTAGAAATTTAAAAAAAAGATTAAATCTTCATTAGTTCTAACTTCTACTAGCATCTATGGTAATCGTTGTTCTAGTTATATTACGTCTGAATGTAGCTCAATGCCATGAAGACAAACGTATACAGGGTATTTCAAAATTTCTTCCCAACAGAAAAAATGGTCAAAATAACTTAAAGTTAATCCGAAAAATGCAAACAGAAATGGTGTAGTTGTTATAATAACGCAGAAATAATCTCTGAACGTTGCATTTTGTTTTTATTTATTTATGAATAAATATCGAAAAGTTTTCTTTAATTACATTGAACCCTAACTCAGAAACATGAATGTATGATTAAAATTTAAAAAAATTATAACCAAACAGGAAATGCAAGCAAGCTGTGAATAGTTTTAAAATACTTACGTCTCAGGTTAAGTTTGGAAAAGGATCAGCTAATTTTGTTTTTAATTAAGTTACTAATTTGTTTTCAAAAAATTTTGTGGTATGGTTGATTATGTTATCATTTTTATTTTTAAAATATTGGGTTTAAAATATTAAGCCTGTTGGAAATGATAATAATTAGTTTTTTGACAAATGTTTGTTAAACGACGACTACTTACATTTTAAAAATATGAGGAGTCGAAAAGGAAAATTTCAAAGATTCTACCTCTGGGTGTGTAAAATTTTGTTAAAGTTTTAATTAGTATCTTAGTGAACCTTAGTGTTACTGAAATAAAGGAAGTTTTTTAATATTAGGTGTAGGTTTTATGAACCATAACATCCTATCGAATAAACGGTATCACACAGTGGTTAATTTAGTGAGGGTTGTATATTACGCTAGTATTAACTAAAAAGCGGCTAATCTACCTTGTGGGCATTATAGTTTTAGTAAATATATGCATGAAAAGACTTGATTTTATTTTTTTGTTGGTAATGTGGTTATCGACCTTCAAATCACACATTTAGTTTTGGAGCCGAAATCCTTTTATTAACTTGTAAAAACGGGAGATCATGTTGATGTATCTATCCGATAAATCAGATAATGTCCCAAAATTTTGAAAATTGTTAGAGCGAAATCTTTTCAAGGCAACTCAAACAACCATTTTATGTACGTCACGATAGCATCGGAGACCTCTATAAGAGATTGGTTAGTTAACCGTACTTCCCGCGAATTTTAAAATATATAAGCGTTAAAAGTTTAATGAAAGTATTAAAATCTATTTGGAATTAGACAAGGTTTAAAAGAATATGGTAGTTAGAAGGATTTATACTAAAAATATATTTATATTATTTTTTTGGTTAAGAGGTTGTCATACGTTTTGTTTAGAATTTCTGTGTCGGTTTTGTAGTTAATTGCAGTGGGTGATTCTTTAATTCCTATACATTCCAAAAGTAAACGTTTTTTCAAATGTGATTCAGTGTGAAGAATTTTAGGGTTATTAAGGTTAAAATTATGTAGTTATTCTATGGCATTTTCTGCAAGTGCAGTTTATGGTCGACCGTGTCATTCTATTATCAAGTAAAAACATCAGAAAAAGAATCTAAATTTAATAACAAACATTTTATTACAAAACAACTATCCTTCAGATTTTATAAACAAAAACATTATAACAAGATTAATAACTTTACAAAAACGCAACTTCAATAGTAAATGAATAAATTTACAACCTGACTTCTTAAATAATGAATTTAACAATCAACAATTTGAAACTAAAAATTACACAACCATTCCATATATTCCTCACTTATCAGAAAAAAATTGAAAGAGTCAAAAAAACATTCACACTGCTTTTAAGAATTATAACACTTTCCGTGGATTGTATATAAGAAGATCAAATTAATGTATTAATGCAAGACAAAGATTTGATTTTATATTAAAGATTCAAATATTTCACTATTAAAGTTACAAAGATGAATTTGGGTATAACAAAAGGATATCAGAATTATTAACATGTATTTTGTAAAATAACGGAATAATTTGAATTCAGTTGAACAATGAAAAATAAGAAACGGAAGGTTCTAAAATGATTTAAAAGTTACCTAAAATATAATGGAAGATTAATAGCAAATACTTATTTGAGAAATGTTATTCAATATAACGGGTGTTACAATATGTGATAATAAAATATAGAGTGCTGGACTGTAAAAAGTATGCAAAATCGATCACTAAGGAGATATTAATTTTTATGTACACAATAGAAATTTTTAAGAAATAAAACATGTAATAATTTTGTAAAACTGAAATTTTGAAAATAAACCCTTTTTGTAAGATAATTTTAATCTATTTGGGTGTGAAAAAGGGTTTACTTATGATTAAATTGGAGAGAAGAGAATAAACGAAAATTTAAAAACTTGAAGAATGTAAATAAGATATGGAGAAGACGTGTATGGTAGGAGGAAAATAATTTAAAATACTGCAGGCAATTGAAATAATTTCTGGAATTGGATATTGAACTTAGTTTGTTGTCAAATAATTACATTTTGTGAACTGGATAACATCAGTTGTATTTACCGAGAGTAGGATACGGCAGGATTCTTGGAGTAGGAGCCTTGGGGAGATAGAAGTGGTTTATCATATAAAGGAGTTGAACTTGGCTACACTTTTGGAGTGACATATAGAGATTGGCACTAGTTGAGGTGATGTCCTGTGGTTTCTAACATATCAGGATTTGTATGATGTGGATTGTCAACATCTTGTTAAGAAGGGATAGTGTTATCACTGCTGGAGAATTGTGTTGAGGTTCGTGTTGCTGAATCGTGTGCTGATTGAGATTTGGAAGGAGGCATCTCCGAAGCTGTTTGCAGTTTTTTGCCGTAGGCTGAGCTTGTACTGGGGTTACTCGGTAATTGGTATACATTTGGATCTCCCTAAAAGGTGGATTAAGTTCTTTGGACGAACTGTAATCACAGGTATTTATTGAGCAAACTAAAATAAACAGTAATTGAGTGAAGTGTGGTAAAAAATAAAAGGTCTTCTTAGTATTTGAGGTTTATTGAATGACAGGTATTGTAAAAAAGGGGTATTTGCAATTGATATTCCATGTACACGATTTGAAGTGACACTGACGTTATTTGGGGTTGTCACAATAATATGACTTAAGTTTTCATTTAAAAATAAATAATAATTAGTCTAGATAGTGCGTGAACCAATTTGTTTTGGGAGACATGTTCTATTGAGCTAGTAAGATTTAATACATAAATATTAACGATTTATAAATAATGGGCATAAGAAGTATTTGAATTCATCTTAATTGAGAATCATTTTTAAACAGAAATAGAATTCGTACAGTCAAATGTGACATATAAAGAACATCACATAATTGTCGTAATATAAAATAATTACATATCCAAATCATATTGCAGTCAATCAATCGTATATAATTAAAAATACGTATCGTAAAGTTTTAATAACTTCATTAAAGTTGAGTGATTATTGCAGTATATTGACCAAACAAAACAAAAAAAGAATGACACAACAATCCATAAAAACTAAATTGTCAACCACCAATAAACCGACCACTGCACTTGCAGAACATGCCTTAGAACAACTACGTAGTTTTAACCTTAATAACTCAAATTCTTCACACTGAATCACATTTGAAAAAGCTTTTACTTTTGGAATGTATAGAAATTAAAAAATCATCCACTGCAATTAACTACAAAACTGACACAGATATGCTAAACAAAACGTGTGACATCTTTAACCAAAAAAATTATATAGGGTAAATCTGACAGTTATTGGACAGTTAAGCATTTTTTATTCAATAAATGTCAATGAATTCTAACTATTAACTGTAAAAGTAAATGTGATTATACCATTGAAAAACATGAAGTATGTTTATAAAGGTGACATTTCTAGAAAATAATTTTGATCTATGAGAATGTTAAAATAAATTTTTTAAATAATAATACTAAAAAAATGCAGTTATTGTACAGTTTTTATAATCATTGGACATTGGAAACTACAATAAACATCCAGAAAATAAGTTTATTAACCATAAATTACAAAAAACAGATGGTGTTCAAAAATCATTTGTAAGTAGAGCAGGGTTGAAATAAGAAGACACCAGTAAGTGACTTCATATGCTCCGACAGCTATCATTAACCTTCAGTCATTGGCAGCATTTGTTTTTGAAAAGGGGTCACACATCGCAATTAAGAAAATTTACAAAAACTACAGAATAAAATACACGCGCCACGCTTAATCGAACAAAGCTCACAAACAAAACTGAGAAAACAGTAAACAGCCCATGTTTGTCCGCATTTTGCGATCCAGGTAGAAAACCGAGAAATATATTTAGCCGACGCTACTGTCAAAGAGAAGGTTGCCTCTTTACTTACGTAATGGACCTGTCCTACTCAAAATCAACTTTAGCGCAGCTATGACGCTTGTGTTTTCATTTCAATCCTGCTCTAGCTACCTAATAGTACCTACCTACTACCTAGGTGTAACTAAAAATATAAAGCTAAGTTACCTATGTAGTAAATACAAAATCTACCTAAGTTTCTGCATTTCACTTTTATATAATTCGTATAACAAATCTTGTTTCTGCATCGGAGCCAACTTCATCATCAATTTCATGATTGGATTTGTCGGCGTTACTTTTGTTGTTGCTGTTCAAGTTCAATATAGACACATCGTCAATTACAATTTCCGTTTGGTTTTTGTCGCTGTCATATTCTATATCTGACAAATCCATCTCAATATCAGATTCAGCATCGCTCTCCTCTTTGTAGCAATCATGACCAAAAAAGTTGGCATTGTCATGATCATTGGGAATATGAATATGCAACTGATAATTTGTTTACTACGAATGAGTTTTCCATAAATGTGACATTTGGCTTAATTTCCACTGTTTTGTTTTTTGCATGTAGTTTCTCTTCCTATCCATTTGTTCACGTTTTCTTTTTCTCCACCATTTATCTCTCTCTTTCCAGTTCTAATTTCTTTTTCTTCTCATACGTATCTTGAAACTTCTCTGAAGTTGTGGCAAACAGAAGTCTCTCAATATTTCTTTTACCGTTGCGTTTTGGGGGTTCCGGCAAAGTAAGGTAATCTCCAATAAATGACCACTTCACCAAAGTTGATCTGAGAATATGTTTTGTTCAATTAATTGAGTTGTTTCAATAACTGAACTGTTTGTAATTCGTTGAATCGATGACTAGCAATCATTAGCTGGATCTAAATTCTGACTTCTACCATTTGATAAATTGTTTTCGTCATCTGAAGAAAGTTGTTGGTTATCGCCAGGTGGGTTGAGAACAATGTTGGCGATTATATGTATTCTTGAGTTGTTTTGAATATTTTGATCAGCTTTATTCGATTCCTGTTCAATTACATCATGGTTTACGTTTTCTCTATTTGGAAATTCAACTTGACGTTTCTCTATAACATTCATTCCTTCTGTTCCCGGCACATTTTGTTCTGAAGAATTGTTCCCAGTTCCAAACCATTTCCATATCTTGTATAAATTTAAAAATTCTTCGTAAGCGTCTTCTGGAACAATATCATGAAGAGCTTCAAATTTTTTAATTGTTTCTGCTCCTACGATGGTGGTGAATGTAATATAATCCATAACTTTGTATTTAGTCGAAATAGCAGTGCCACAGAATAATACCCTAAATCAGAATGGCCTCTCTGTGTCGGCGCTTTTGATGTCAGCATACTCAATTTTTGTGACCTTGAAATGGTCCGCCATGATCCTAGTGGTGTGCAGAGGCGGTAAATTCAAAATCATGCGCCTAAATATTAAACTGAACAGAAATAATCCGTACGTTTAAAGTCCATGCAATTTATATGGAAATGCATAGTACACCATGTGCCACCAAAATATCTTTTCTGTGTACTCATATTAAATTAATATTTTAAAACCACCTGCACAAAAAAAACATAACCTCCTTATAAGGGGTCATTGACCGGTTCACGTACACGTGTAAAATATGGAAAACAGCTGACCGCACACCACCAGAACTCACGCATGCGCAAAGAAAAAACTAGCTGAATTTTAAGCCGACAGGCCATTCTGTATTATTCTGTGGCAGTGCCTTCATATTCATTTACAGCTTACATATTCTAGATTGAAGCGTGGTGAAAATCAGAACTAATGTTAGAATCTAGTAATTTCCATGTTTTGTATTGGTAGCACTTTTGACATCTACCATATTGACATTAAATTGTTAACCTTATTTAAGCTAAATGACACAATAAATCAGAGGCTTACTCAACATTGTGGTATGGCGCATTTCAAAACAGAATTAACAACACACACACAAATAGCAACAATAACAATAGCAATAACAAAATAACAGAATTAGCAAAATCGACAGCAACAGCAATTTGCACACTTCAAAACACATATGTCATATGACGTTAGTCACTGCGCAAACAAAATCCCTCTACCCACCGCTGCTGATTACTTGTCATTTAAAATAAAACCAAACGTTGTAAGTTTGACAATTACTTCTTTCCACATATTGCCAATTCAGTGAAATCAAATATGATCACAGCACCTTTCATGGCCTACCTTGAGAGTCAATCTAGATTCTGTAAGCTGTAACTTGCTATTACCTAGACATTTAGAATAATCAATTGTGCTAGGATCGTATGGGTATAAACCGCAAGCTCTAAAGCCATTTTGCAATGTTTCTGGTTGTATGATTTCAGTGGCCTTCTCTAAAATTGGTGCAAATGTTGTTTTTGTAATCACTTCACCTGGATGAGATTCGTACCACTTTCTAACTTCTCTTTCCCATGATACTTTCATAGGCCTGAAAGCCGAAACATCCGCTGGCTGGAGAACCTTGTTGCATTCGGTTGTAATGCCAACAGTTCAATTTGCAGATGATTACATAAAATACTCCACTGGTACGTTATATGTCCATCTACATATAATAATTCTGGAAATTGAACATTATTTGCAACGAAAAACGGAAGAAATACATTTGCTATGTATTCATAGAAGCATTCCGTAGTCATCCAGCCCCTTTCACTGGATCCGATACCCCAGGAAGCATTTACTAATGTGGCGAGCATTTCTGGTATTCTTTTTTGAGGGAACACAACCATTGGACAGCATTGTTATGTTTTATTTGGGAGAGCCATGTTGTATGTGATACACATTTTTTGATTTTTTTTCAGCATAAACTTTTCCAGTAGATGGACATATTTGAAAACTCGACTCATCACCATTGTAAATTCTTGAAGGATCCTTTAAAAGATCTTCCAGATTCTTTGTTTTAATATATTTTATTATGCCGGAAAACCACTTTTGTATGGCTTTTTCTGACACGCAACTGCTGGCCGAAGACACACTCCTTCACTTGTTCTGCTACTTATATCCGAGTGGCGTCTTAAAAAAGCCTGAAACCAATCGTTTCCTGGTCTGTTATCTTTGAACGGATTTTTTCTTGAATTATCCTTCAAAAACCTTTGAACGCTATCTAAAATGTTTTCTCGGTTCTTGGGAAAACCTCTTTGTGCCATCTTCTTTACCCAATCAACTAAACGTAATTCCTCATCTTCTGTCAGAACTGTATTTGGATCAAATGTTTCCTTGTGCCCTGGATTTTTGATTTTAAATTCGAGAGATGATTTAGGAACATTAAACTTTTCGCTTCTTTTCTTAAGGAAGATTCCATCCATCCATCCATCCATGGCATTAAAGCCCTCTGTGGGCCTTAGCCTCCTCTTGTTTTAGTTTCTCGTAGTCTTTGGTTCCACCCTTGTCTATCCCTTGTTGCTGTTGTCCAGTTCACTACTCTCAATAGCTCTCTTGTGTCCTTTCTTACATTGTCTGCCCATCTTGCTCTTGGTCTGCCCCGTTTTCTATTACCTTCCAGAGTTTCCTTGAATATTTTTGCTGGAATCTTTTCTTTGCCCATGCGCTCCACATTCCAGGCCCACTTCAATCACATTATTTGTATATACCTTTCTTCATTTTTTCAGTAACAAGTTGCATTTAACAAAATCTGAAGCAACATTAACTAATCACGCGCGCAAATTGAATCGAGTGAAATGTCACCTTATACACTGTAGTTATCTACATTTGCTGCAGCGACATCTGAAAACAACTCGATGACCTATAACGCACCGAAACTTTTATCAGCTGTGGTAAAACAGAACTCTTGTTTTTCTAAAAGAAATTTCCTTTGTCCAATAAAGTGTCAGGTGTACCCTAAATAAATGTTTACTATAAATCCTTCTACCATATTTTTTAAACCTTGTCTAATTCCAAATAGATTTTAATACTTTCATTAAACTTTTAACGCTTATATATTTTAAAATTCGCGGGAAGTAAGGTTAACTAAACCAATCTCATATAGAGGTCTATGCCGCTAGCGTGACGTACATAAAATGGTTGTTTGAGTTGCCTTGAAAAAAATTTCGCATTAACAATTTTCAAAATTTTGGGCATTAAAAGTGAGTAACAATCTTCCGATTATTAGACATAATAATAATTGATTTATCGGATAGATATTGTTAAAGTTCCAGGTCTATCCTTTCTTGATGCCGTATTAGCTTGTTATCATATTTTTAAATGCGTTAATTCGCTGGCTATAAATATCAACTAAAACAAGCAAAATCAGATACCTGGAGGGCACGTCTAGCTCAAGTCGAAGACGGCGTGCAGTAAATTAATTGAATGGAAACCGAAAAGGGCGCCAGCGAATCCAGAGGAAAACAATCAACCAGGTATCTCAAATGCTTAATCAGACGATTCGCAGACTGAGCACTTATAATGGGCTAAGAACTATAGCTGCAAAAGAACGTTATACAACAACAATAAATAAAACTACATACAATTACTCGAATATCACAGTTTACTACAAGATATGTCTCGGTGGAGTTGACAAGTGACCCAATAGGGCCTACAGCCAGTAATACTTAAATCTTATGGAAGATGCTAGGTACCATCGGAGGAAAAGCCTCTCAATAATTTATGATTACACAATAAAAATACCTGGACGTACACACATTGGCATGGGCCTTACTTTCGGCTAGTGTACAAGTTATCGCCTAGCTGACACATGTAGTTGAAGTGTAGAACTGCGGCCTGGGGCATCTTAATCCATAGGCGCAACATGGCCCACAAAGGGGGCTTAATGGATGTCCCTAGTATTAGGTGTGCTCTCCCGAGATTCACGGAAGCTCTGCTTTCGGCACCAGCGATTAATAGCCCAACATGACGATGGGGCCCTGATTAGCCAAAGTCACACGAGGTCGCCGGAGAAGAATCTTCCAGCCGCCAAATTCCGAATCGTGGATTGTGGCTCGGCACGTCAAGCTGACAACAAAATTGAACCCTAAGCGAAGCACTAGAATGCCAATAAGGACTTACCCCGTATGGGCGTGCAAAACGTGCTACCATCAAAAAGAATCCGCCAACAAGCGGGGCGCCTAGAATCGCCCAAAATAACGTCGTCTAGAGGAGAATCCGCCGAAGGCGTTTGTTTTCCAAACATAACTAAATTAACCTCTTGAACGACTTCGAAGATGGTAGCTGCTACGAACGGCACCAAGCTTTTCCAACAGCTAAGCCCAAGAGAGCCCCTCGCAATCCGGAAACTCGCCAAAGAAACAAAAACTTATCGGGGAGCGGAACCATGTCCCTATCAGCGAACAAAAGTTCCTAACTCAGGAGCGCGCGGAATTTGAATCTACTCACAGAGCTACAATCCGGAGAGCGCTTCCCATGAAGTTACAAAAAAAAGCAGAGTGAAGCGACAAATCTAACGAAAGCGCCATTTTAACGTAACAAGCTGTTCTTGTGTCTTGGTTTCAACTCCTTTAATCCTGCACTCTATTTCTTCTTCTTTCCTTTCTAACTTCTCGTCGACCATCTGTGACAGCTCTTGTTGCAGCTCCTGCCTTATTTCGTTCTTTGTCTTTTCTTTAAATTCATCTAATACTTGGCTGAGATCTGCTCCTTCTTTCAAAGCTTGGGCCTATTGTTCTTTAGCCTGGTCTCCTTGCCGTTGTTTTTCTGTTGGTTGTTTTGGCATTTCCACAGTTTCTTCTGCTTGCAGCTCTTCTTCCTTTCCTTCTTCATTTTTCTTCTGTCTTCTTGTACGCTTATTGGCCATGTTGTTTTATTTATTATTAACTTTATTCAAATCAAAGCGCTTGTACTTACAGACAAAATTACCAACACAAATAATGGCTTCAAATAAATTTTATAATACCCAAATATTCTGTGAATAAAATATTCTATCGCAGACTCTGTTTATTATAAATATTTTAATTAATTAGGCAAAACGTGCCTCTCATTGTCAACGGCAAGTAAGTTAATATTAATTATAAAAATTTGCCGACACGTTGGGACGCCAACGCCCTTATTGCTGGAAGTCGCTTCGTTGGCACCAAATCTTCTTCTAGGATGTTGTTGCACCTCTTCTCGACCTGTAGGACTTGAAATCCCTGGCTTCTGATGTTGGAATGGACTGGTATAGTGGTTTGAAATTTCCAGGTTGTCGGAGCTAAACCACGCCGATCTTGGCTTGCACAATTTTATAAACTTTTTCAGTGGAGAAACTTAATAACACTTCCACTTGTGCCCGGTGACTTGTAGAATAACTTTGTACACTTTTTTGACTTTGCGAAAATCTTTTATTATATAAAAAGACCAAAATTCAGGAGCATCATTTGCCCGCAAGTTGACATTACAGGAATTACTTTCTATTTTTTTTTTAACAAAAAAGCATCGCATTACCTAGTAACCGCGATCTAATATTGTTTAAAGGAAATAAGTTTTGGTTACAATTTGACATAAAAGAATAAAATTTGATTAACATGTTTGTTGCTTAAAACTCGAAATTGTGTTTATTTCTTATACCTAAAAATTGTCCTTTCTTGTCACATAAACTGTTATTTATCACTGCTCTGCTATGAACACTTAGTTTTAAATTGCACTGGCACTTGAGTTAAATTTTAATCACGTCACTAATTATTCTTCATTTCAGTTACCCTCTTTCTGCATTGCTTGTTGCAAATTCTATCTTATCTTGCTTTCATTTCCATCTACCTTTCAGCTTGCTTGCTTTTCACTGGCCTGTACTGTATTTTTATTATAAATCCTTGTAACTACCATATTCTTTTAAACCTTGTCTAATTCCAAATAGATTTTGATACTTTCATCAAACTTTTAACGCTTATATATTTTAAAATTTGCAGGAAGTAAGGTTAACTAAACGAATCTCTTATAGAGGTCTCTGATGCTAGCGTGACGTACATAATATGGTTGTTTGAGTTGCCTAGAAAAGATTTCGCTTTAACAATTTTTAAAATTTTGGGACATTAAAAATGAGTAACAATCTCCCGATTACTACACATAATAATAGTTGATTTATCGGATAGATATATCAACATGATTTCCCGTTTTTACAAGTTAATGAAAGGATTTCGGCTCCAAAACTAACTGTGTGATTTGAAGGTCGATAAACACATTACAAAAAAAAAAAAAAAAATCTGGTGTGATACACGCACACAACTTCCTTTTACAGTGATCTTATAATTAGTCAAAAATTTGATTTTAGGTTAGGTAAAGAGGCAAATTTTCTCTAGAATTTTAAGCTGAATTCAAAAATGTAATAATATACCGGGTGTTTTATTTAAAATAGGAGTTAATAAAGTAAATAGCAAAAAAAAAACAAAAGAAATTCATTTTAGAAGTATTGAACTGGAAAATCACCTATCTCACTTCAATACACATTAAAAATGTAATAAAAATGTGAAGAAAAAAATCGTTAGAGCCGCTTTTGAAAAAATCGAAAAAAACTGAAAAATCATAAGAGTAAACATCTACTTTCGGTGTGAAGAAAATCTGCTACGCCTATAATATATCATATGTTCTGGCTGGCAAAAGTAGGCGTGTCCAGGCCCTGGTCCACGTGGTCTCATATGCTCCCATGGTAAATCGGTATCCGAGATACAGAATTTCGCCGGCGGCCGAAATGGAGAGATAAGGAAAATCAGCCGCCGGCAACACATTTTGTACCTCGGATACCGATTTACCATTAGAGCATATGAGTCCACGTGGACCACGGTCTGGACACGCCTACTTTTGCCAGCCAGAACTTCTATTTAAATGGAAGAGAATTGCGTTCGTTACTATACAACGATCATAGAACGTACATTATTTGACAATGAAACATTTATTAGCTTAGTAGAGCCCAATCCCTGACTTTAAATACAGCACATCTAGACTAATTCGACAGAAACAAAGAACAGCAGTGCTAGGTCCATAACAGCACGGCACTGCAAGTGACAGAAGGCCCGCATCTGAGATTCAGTCGCCATGTCTGAACAGACTCAGATTTTGTATAACCGCATACCGAATCTCGGATACGGAATCCCCGTGTGTTCAGGGCCTTAATATTTTAAACCCAATACTTTAAAATAAAAATGATAACAAAATAATCAAATATACCACATTTTTAATAAAGGATTTCAAAGTGCAATACCTAAAAATAAGATGCTTAACTAGCAGGTAACTTTAAAAGTGAGGTCTTTATTTTTTCACCTGTCTAATCATACTTGTCTCCATTTCAGACACAACCATTATGCAATTGTCTTTTTATTGTATATTTTCAACATGTCTAAAGAAGCTGAAACACTCGGCGAAACGTAACACTTAATCAATAAAATTTTATAATGTTTGAACTTGACTGATGCTAATTTCTTTTTGAAAATTTCTTTGAAAATAAATTATTAACTTAATTAAAAACAAAATTAGCTGATGTTTTTCCTAACTTAACTTGAGATGTATAGTTATTTAACAAACAAGTATGTTAATGGGAGCGATTAATAATCGAGACATTTTAACGCGCAAGCGCCAACCAGCACGCTGATTGTAGAGATTATTAATCGCCGATTAACGTACCAGTTAGTTACAATATTTTTCCGTTGAGCCTATATTATTAATTTGAAGAAAATCTAATTTTATTCCATGAAAAGAATTGGACACTTAAAGTTTTGACATTAATGGTACCAGGTGACCATAAATGGTTGTGATTTTTTTTCTTAGGTTGGCACTGTTTATGTTGGTGGCACTGTAAGTCTATGTCAAACTGACGCAAAACCTAACCTGCTAACCTCGAATTTGACATAGACTTACAGTGCCACCAACATAAACAGATTTTTTAAAATCGTTTATTAATAGAAAAGTCATTCATTAATAAGGGTCATTAATAGACGATTCTCTCTACATTATTGAAACCCATAAACGATCAACGGAAAGGTATTTTAAAACTATTCAGTTTGCTTGCGTTTTCTGTTTGGTTATTATTTTTTTAACATTTAAACATTAACATCTGTAATTCAAAATTTAAAAATGATTAAAATTGACTTAAAATTAACATTATAATGCAGGGGTAATTTAAGTCAGATCTGCGCATCATCCGCACCCCTAAACTGGGACCGTCGGCGACCGTGCACAACAGACTGGCACGCATTTCAGCTACCGCAAATACATTAATTATCACATTTATTATATTGTTTCGTTTCATTATATGGTTGTTCAGTAAGTGTGTGGTGGTTTATTTGTTGTTTACTAAGTGTTTTAAGAGCAGCGAGGTCTATAACATTAACTAAATAAAAAATGATTTCGTACTGCTCATTTTTCCCACAATAGTAGTTTATGTAACTAGTCCTCGAAGCAAGGCTTTAGGGGACGAGGCGGAACGAAGCGCAGCCGAGTCCATAATATGAAGATGAGTCCTCTAAAGCCATTTGAGGACGTGTTGCATACAACGTTTTTTTGTATTAGCTCTCCAAACATTATAATATGAAGTTTCAATTACCATTAACGCGGCATTATATTAGGAGGCCGCGCGAAAATGTATTTTTCGCTCCCCAAACTGGTTACTTTGGAAACTGTCTAGGATCCTCAAAATCGCCATTTAGAGGCCTTGTACTTAAAGTCGTCATGGTAACTAATGTTTGAGTCCGCTAAAATGTTGCCATGACGACTTTAAGTACAAGGCCTCTAAATGGCCATTTTGAGGATCCTAGACAGTTTCCAAAGTAACCAGTTTGGGGAGCGAATACAAAAAACATTTTTAAGTACACTTGACACCTTGCTTAATTAAGTATCAGTTTGACAGAAGTCAAAAAATGTCACTCTAAGTAAGAAAAATTAATCAAAAGCAGCAAAAACTATGGATGCGAGAAGTATTTTTACACAGAGAGCAGCTGGGAGAATACCATCAACTGGTGCCACAATGGATTAACGTTGAAAAGAAGTTCTACAGCTACTACAGAATGAACCAGGATTGTTACAATTTTTTAGTATCAAAGGTCAAACCTTTATTTTAATCTTCACGTTTCAAGTACCGCGAAATATCGAGCTGGTTGGTAATAACCGCAGAATAAGAAACTCTAACGATTACGTAACGCTTGCGCATCATTAACCAGCGCCGTCCACCGTCCACCAAAATTCGAGTCTATTGGAAATTTCAAAATGGTTGATGGCCATAGGTGGCTAGCAGGGGCTCAGTTCTTCCGAAGTAACCTTCCATCTTTTTATTGGTCTTCTTTTCATGCCGTGTTGTCGGTTCAGTAATCATCATGGCTATGCATTCCAATCTTCTGTTGTTTAAAGTTAATATCTTCCGACTTTATCTTCTAAGCGTGCGGTTCTCAGTACAGCCCTGCTTCTTGTTTACAAACATTTCCGCAGCACGATATAAAACTTCGTCTTGTTCAACATCTCGGTGTCTCTGGACCTCTTGTTACAATATTTATTTTTTCGTTCTAGCTTATAACTTTTCTTCCCTTGAGATGTTCTATTTGTGTCGCATGTTTTCTTTGTCTTTTTTGACGTACACCACTTTTTACTTGAATTATTATAATACCCAAATTGATGCTACCCTGCAAGCTGTTTTTTGTATAAGCAGTATGTTGCCTGTCCTACTGTCATCGAGTTGGACCCTGCGCCTAGCAATTTCTACTAATCTTTTCTTATCTCTATTAGCACATGGAATTTTCTTCCTTATTACTGGCTTCCCATAACCTCTGACTTTTCTATTAGAATCCATTTTCTCACTATTCCTTTGTTAATCCTGTTCTTTCTTTTTCACCCATTTTTCTGCACCTAAACAATTACTGTTTGTTGCCTTGAAAAAAACTAAAAATTGAAGATAAATTTGCTAAAAAAATCGCTTAGTCATTTTAGCTTGTCTTCTGCATAATTGCAAATAATTGATGTAGAAAATCATGCACAAAAATTTAAATTCAGACTGCTTACCTGCATATCCTGCTTTTGGAAACGACTTTAATGGAACATCTTGGGGATGGGGGAGATAAATGCGTTATTTTGCTGAGGTGCAATTTGTGACTCGTGGGCGAAGCCTGAGAGTCACATAGCACTGAAGCAAAATAGCAGTCTCTCCGAATTGCATATACTATTTTTTTCACGTTGCAGGAAGATTTAAAACTAAAAACCTGTTTTTTAAACGTAATTTATTGACATTTTAAGTTTTGAAGTTTGTGGCAGTGTAAGTCTATGTCAAATTCGAGGATAGCAGGTTAGGTTTTGCGTCAGTTTTGACATAAACTGACGCAGAACCTAACCTGCTAACCTCGAATTGGACATAATTGTTGTTTCAGTCATAATGAGAACTCCCTAGGTAAATTTCTCTCCTAGGGAAAAATTCATTATTTCTGTCACAATTTTGGTATCGTAGAAACTGTGTTTGTTTCCCAGACGTGAACAAAACACTTATTTAAAAATAAATACGAATTTGATTCATTTTAAAGAGTTCTCAGTAAAGCAAAAATACTGCATCTGTGTACGCCGTTTGTTTATAGCTTTGCAAAATGGTATAATGGCCTACCCTGAGACCTCAAATTAACGCCAACTTTCAGTTTTGACGGGTCAATTATCTGTTACTCAGTAATCACAATAACTAATGTTTGCGTTTATTTACGTTAAGAATTTTAACTAAATACTATGAATGAGAAACACAATGTAACATTGGATTTGGAAAGTTAAATAGAACAGCTTGCAGAATTATTACTAGAGTAAAGTGACCAAATATGAAATACCATTTAGTTATTCACGTCCAAATTTTTTTCTGTGATAAAATGGTGTGTTATATTGTTAAAAAAAGAAATTACGAGTAAATAAATAAAAAATGTCATATATTGAGCCTAATATGGAATACCTTAGTAAATAAACAAAATATACAGGGTGTATTAAAACATGCGGCTAATAATTACCGCACGCAATTCTACGTTGAAAAACAAGCAAAAAACTTTAACACCAATTTGGTCTTAGACGAAGTCTTTAAATTATAAGCACTTAAAGGTTTTTTAATTTGGCAACGCTGTACAATTTAAAGCTAAGTATGTGTTCATGTTTTACATGGATATCCTCTAAAATTATTGAACTAATTGACAAATCAATATTGAATGCGTTTTAAACTAATACTCTTTTTTGGCTACAATAGCTGTTCAAAATGAGCACCTGCAACTTCTACGCATTTGGTACACCGAGTAAGAATGTTTGGTATTAGATTTTGCAGCATGTTACAATTGTTTATTTCTCTAACTGCATTATTTATTCATTCAATAAGTTGTTCTTCGGTTTCAATTTCTACTTGATAAACATGTATCGGAGCATCACGCCCGATCCACCGCTCTGGAAAGTTTTGATTTAACCAATCCTTAGTTTTAAGCCCTTAGTGGACTGGAACTCCATCTAACTGAGCCCAAATATCTCTCCTGACAAGTAATGGTACTTCCTCCAATAATCCCGGTAAATTGTTGTTCAAAAAATTGACAACATTTTCGGCGTTTAATCGACGAGGCAAAATGTGTGGCCCTAATAATCTATTTCCGATAATTCCAGCCCATACATTGACGCTGAATCTAAACTGGTGATTAGTTTGATGGAAAACATGAGGGTAGGGTTTTCATCGGCCCAGTGGTGCATATTGTGCATATTAAACATTCCGTTACGGGTAAATGTGGCTTCATCTGTCCATAAAATGTTTTCAATGAAAGCCGGGTTGACTGCGTGTTGCCGTAATAACTAGTGATGGGACTATTCGAATGCAAATTACTACAGTATTCGATTCTTGCAAGATCTCGAATGCATTCCATTCTTTTGAGTGTATTCGAATGCTTCGAATCAAATACTTAATCGGTGTTTGTAAATCTCGCCGGGCGTGATCTCGATTCCGATCTGAATGCTGAATTCGGCGTGATCTCGATTCTTATCCGAATGCTGAATTCGAATGCATCGGCGCTTGGCGGCGGTTGGTACTCGGATTCGCACTCGAATCGTTTCAGTTAGCACAGCTCTGCGTATCATAGGAATTTAAAGAATGCTCGCCGCGGCAAACTCGTTCCGAAAGCAACTATATGAATGCACTGAGAACGGCCCGTTGCCATTCCGAAAGTTTCGACTTTAGATAGACATTACATATAGGTATTTTGATTTCCATAGAAGGCAGGAATGGAATCAACTCTCAAACGACATATTTTATTAATCCAGGTCTCACTTGAATAGTTGGTGCTGAAATGTTTCTAGTTAAATATAGACTACGGAATTAAATATAAAATTAAAATATTACAGCACAGACTGAAGATTGCACACTCAAACGATATAGCACCACCAAAATCATAAAAAAACTAAATCTACTAAAAATTTAAACAGATACATCGAAGGGAAAGAGAAACAAACGCTGGGGTTGTCTTAATAATTTATTTTAAAGAAATACATACAGGCCCGTAACAACAATAAAAACAACTATTTTATAAACAGTCCTTTTCTCATATTTATTTTCGGTACTATAAATTTAACATTTAAGTATTTCAAAACAAATATACGTTATTAATAGGGTAAGCTGACCCGCCTACAATCAAAAGAATTTTTGATTTTTGCTTTGTGCACGTGCAGCGTCTCGTTATCTCTGGTGTTGCGTGTCGTCCAGCCGAGGTCACACATCACCCCTCCCCCAGTACAAGAGCGAGCACACAACTCGAATCTGAATTCGAGTGCGATTTTGCATTCGAATGATCATTCGATTCTCAAAAGTATTCGATTCTGCCCATCACTAGTAATAACCATCTGCAAAACACCATCCGTCGCCTATAATCTTCCAGAAGCAACCCATGGACTAGCTGGAAGTGGAACGGATGTAAGAGATTTTCTCTTAAGGGTTGTATTTAGTTAAGCCGTCTTACACCGTGGAATAGTGAAACGCTAACTGGGATATCTCGCTTCACAGCAGTATGATTAAAAAACTAATTTAAGGACCATTTAGAGCAACCTTTTCTCCAACGGGCTAAATCTCAAAAAGCGTTTTTTTTTCATAAATGTGGATGATATTGCGTTACACATAACACATGAATTTTAATTGATACTGCCAAGGGAATTCATCTTTATACGTTTTTGTCCTTTTGCCCCGTTAAATAAAAGTATTTTATTGACCTACATGCATCGATCTATTTTTGCGTTCCCTGCAGTGACGAATTAATTCAGTTAGCGATTAAAAAATATTCTATTAATTTTGTTAAAATTTCGTACAAATATAGGCAACACCTTAACCAGGGCTATGTCCCGGCAACCACCCGTTGTTAAACAACAAGCGTATTACTGATAAGAGAATAAGAGGATTATAAGAAGATTATACCTTTCTGTAAACTGCAGGTAGAAAGTTACTTAGCTTGCGAACGCATTTGTTTATCCAAATCAAACTAATAATACAGCAAGTACGGTTCTCAAAGTAATCAATTTTATTATGATATTAGAATCAACTCCATACATAATGGAATCAAAAGAAAATTTCCTCAAGATATTTACGACATCTTAGCTAATAGTGTTGATAGTGCTAACGAGAAAAAATTAAAACAATAAATACATCAGCGCAAATACTTTGATATGAACTCATGCGCTAAATTACACACAATGCGAGAATTAAGTCGCCATTCGTGTAATTTAGAAAAAGAAATTTTAAAGCAAATTTCGCCTCACCGGGCGCTTCGTTTTAAAAATACAAATCCCAGCAGAGCGCACTCCAATAAAACAATAAAACCTGCACAAAATAAGAAATAAAAGCGGCCGTTGAAGGAAATCCAGCCGCCGACAAAAGCGGACGATTAGCAAGCAGCAAAAGTACCCTAATAAAACGCCGGACCGCTTGCACGCCTAAACCCGGGCACTTGCAGAACAAAGGAAAGTCGCGAACTAAGGAAATTCCTCATCGCAGAATCACACAACGAAACACGCCGAAAAGGATTAAACTATTCTTTAATTGACTGAATTAACCCGGAGGCTACAACAAAAATTAAGTGACGGGAGGAATACGCCCGTCCCGGGCAGCTAAGTACGCTTAAAATGAAGCTTTAAGCAAGCTTCGCGGAAATATTGATCTACAAATTAAACAGGCCACCGCGAATAAAAAAATAAATCGCTTATTCCTAAACAGAAATAACTCGAATCTGGTATCATTCGACGCAGGATTATAACAACGATTCACAGGGCAGGAATAAAAACCCCGCAGGCGAATAGATCTCCGACAAACGCCGCGGAAATATTAATCAACAATTAACAGACAGCCGCGAATAAAAATACATCGCTTATTCCTGAAGGGAAACAACCCGAATTTGGTGTCATTCGACGGGAAATTGCGTCGACAATACAATGAGCGGGTTAAAAGCGACCGCGGATCTTAAGTTAACACATTACAGCACAATTAATTGCCAAGCGCAGAAACAGTTTCCACCACCGAAAAACTCGGCAAAACGGGGGAAGCTGCATAAGTGGATTCTGTTTATAAGCAGCAACGAGCCCAAACAAATTCATTCGATTGATCATTGGTCTCGAGTCTCCTCCAGCTTCTAATCGAACCCCGGTCTTAGAAGTCTGCCGAGCCTAAGAGCCCAGCTTCATCTCGAGCTCCATAGCCGCCTTCGTCGCAGCTCCTGCAGCAGCGTCGCTGCACCTCCAGGTCAATCCGGTCGCCGCCGCCATTGTCGCAGCTCTTGCAGCAGCATCACCGCCCTCCAGATCGCTGTAACGACAGCCCGGCTCCTCGCAGCGCCTTCAGCCGCATCGCCTCCGTTCAGGTCGCCCCAGCTACTGCCCCGCGCCGCGCTGCACGCTCACGTCAATGGACAACGAGTAAGCTGCAATCAAGCACAGCTAGAGAGGCTGTTTGGGTCCTCGCCTCCCACCTCGCCCCGCTCACCTCTTTCCGAGAAGGCTCAGCGGTGCTGACGATCCAGGATTCCCCAGTGGCCATCGCCGCCTCCGAGGAAGCCCCGCTGCCCCCGCACGCCAAGCCCGGACAACACCCCAAGAGGGTCAGAGGCCCACGAAGTCCCCACCCCTGAAGGACGTCCGTACCTCCGCCTCCAACAGCTCCGCCTGACGTGCCTCCCCCGCCTACTCGGTGTGGAGTTCTTTCTCCAGCCCGCGGAGGTAGCAGAATTCGAGGCGCTGTAGGAAGAAGCGCGCTCCACGTCCGCATATCGCCAGCCTCTGCGAGAGGTCCTGCTGCCCCCGCGCGCCGCCGCCCCCGCTGCCCCCAATCCCAAGGAAGGGACCCCCGACGAAACGCTCGTCTGCGCCTACGTTCACCTCGGCCCCTCGCCGCCACGCCCCGTCGCATCCCGGGAGCCCGACGTTGTCCACGCCGCCGCCGCCCCCAGGCCGACGAGCGTGCGCGCCCCCGGTAGGACGTGGAGAAACACAGTGCGCGGGTGTGTGTTAGTGCGCGTAGCCAGGACACTCGCGAGGCGGACAGAGACAAAACACTTTAGCTCTAGGTATAGAATTAGTTGCTCGACCAAGACATTCGCTTCATTTTAGGGAGTTCTTGTAATTAGGTTGTATATAGTAGTTAAGCCCGTTCGTTAGTCTATGTTTATTGGTTCCTATGTTTATGCTTGTAAATAAAGACAGTTGTATACCCTATAAACGTTGTGAACTGGGATTAATAAATCACTGCACATTATTCTGGCTGTACTTGTCTCCGCAGATCGCTGCTATTGGTTGCCCCGTCTCCAATCCGCTGAGCTAGGCAAAAGTAAACGGCCATCGCCGCCGTCTTAAGGATCGCTGCCACGCCCTCAAGTGTGAGGCCCGTAGCGAGTCATGTTAACTTTACTAAAATAATACATATAGCAATAACATAACTGTTGTCAGTGCATAAATAAACAATCTTACAAACAAATATAGCTAGTGATTAACTAATGCTAAATATTCATAAATAAATCAGCCTGTATAGTATTTTGTATACTGATCTAGATAAATTAATTTAAAAAAAAAGGGGAAAAAGTAACAATTTTTTACAGTATAGATACCTATACACATTTTACATTTAATTGCAGAAGATATAGTTTCTTCCACGTACATCAATTTAAAAATGTCTCTTGAATAGGTAGCTGTCGTGATTGTCTTGAATCCAAAATTTCGGGTAACAATGCCGAGTTATAAAATTGTTCAAGTTTCGGAAGCATTTTTTGCTCCCAAAACAAAGGATCGGTTTTTATCACTTCCACTGAAATATCACTAGGAGTCCAAATAACAAAATAGCAAATGTCTTTTTCCGCGATATTTAATTGCTCTTGGATTTGGTACATGTAGCTGTCATTTTGTTTTAATTTTAATACGCCTTCCTCTACTCGACAGAATTTGATTTTATTGTTTAATACGGCTTCCATCGGAGTGTACATTCTTGCACTGTACGGACATTTGATTTCTAGAATCGCATTTTCACCAACCACTCCGTCTGGAGATGCTGCCAAAAATGGGTGGGCTTCAACCACGAATAAACCGCAAGGATTAACCTCCATATTCATGAACATCTGGTTATAATAGAAAAACTTTGAAACAAGAAATATCCAGCAAGGGGCGCGGCGCCTCTTTTGAACGCTTCCTAGTGCCCCTTGGGCGCCTCTTGGTGCTCCTTGGAACTCGCCCCCCCCCCCACGGCGGGGGTTGCGGGTGCCTAGTTACGCCACTGCTTATAATATTTTTTACAACAAACATTAGAGACCAAAATGTATAGAACTAACTATGGAATCTTGCTGAATCGTATAATAATTATACTAATATTGAATTCGAAAAATTGTGATTTTATCTAAAATATTAGTTTGGTCTTGATAATATAGATTCATTGGTGAATTAAAAATATTTACTTTAACAATTTCAAAATTTTTATTTTTTAGTAGTAAATACGACATGCCTTAATTACTAATTATTGTACATACATACCGGTATCTATTTTATAATACGAATATTCATTGCTGGTTTAGCCATATCCGATCGTTAGACTATTTAAAAACTAATTAAATATTCATTTAGCCAAGAAAATATGTAACTACATATTGGAAATACATAAATGAATTGTATACGTGTCGGAAGGCAATGCAATATTTAAAATGTGAAACAAAATGCCAACGGAAACGATTTGGTATTTAGTACCAAGAAACATTTTAATCCGCTTAACTTTCCAGTTCTTAATCTTTCTGGAGTCTCGAGTCATACACAAACAATTAGTCTTAGTTTTAGTAGTTACGCAACTTTACATACATCAAACAGAATTTTATTTTAAGTAAATGCCAGCCTTAACACTTGATGTACAGCAGTATGGCTAATATTACGTCTTCGAGCTACAGAACGGGTACTTTGTCGAGGTTCGTCTTCAAACACCTGTAAGATGTTTTCTTCTATTTCGGGTTGTAATACATGTCGTGGTCGCCCTCCACCAACTCCCTGCATAGGTTCCATTCTCCCTGTTTCTCTTAAACGGCGATCTAGTCTTTCAATAACATGAGCATTATGATGTCTCCTATTTACATAACGTTTGGCATATAAATTTGAAGCTCGGTACAATTACCGCCACATTCGCCTAATATCAAATACATATCTGCGTATTCAGGAAAACGGTATGCCATGTTTTTTCCCAAAATCAAAAACACAAGTGAAGAATCAAACAAGGAACAAAGTAAGTTAGAACAATAATAACAGGGAATAACTAATAAATAATGAGTGAAGCAGGTTTTACGAAAAGAAAAGTGACTTTTACAAGTGTCAAAAATGACATTAATCAATCCGTCAATAATACATCCAGTTATGAATTTTTTATTATTACATTTTAAAAATAAACCCAGCTTATAATGCATAGTTGCAAGTCTTCCAAAACTATAAATCGCGAAGATTTTGCATTCTTAAATATTAAATTATAAGTAAACTAATTACAAAAATGTTCTAATTTATATTTGATTACTTAGTTTAATTCTTGAATTATGTGTTGTTGATACTATTTAAATCTATTTCTCAACTATAGTCGAAAAAAATTTCAAAGTTTGAGCTTTAATAACTCCTTAACCAAAGAGTTAACACTAAAATTGTATTCGCGTTTTTTGCTTGTTTTTCACCGTAAAATTGCGTGGTGTAATTATTAACCGCATGTTTTAATACACCCTGTATAAAATAAACTTTTACTATGTTAAATATAGCAACTGGAAAACGACTTTCTCACAAACAAAAAGAGACATTGATTTTGCAAGGCACAACAAAAGGTTATTTGCAAAAATCACAAAAATCGTCTCGTCATTCCACAACTTTCTTTGTTTATTCGAATTATGCGACATTTTCTTCCTACAAAGAAATAAAGAAATATTTTTTATTTTGAGTGATCCTATATATACATACCTATCACGAAATACAACTGTACAATACAATAATTGGAAGTAGTCCTAATACGGAATACATTCCATATTTGGAACGTTGACGTATTCCATATTATGCACTAACCTCACATTAAACTGAATCTTGTTTTTTTGCTAAAAACCAAAAATTAACAACAAAAAATGGCATCAGTAATAAGCAATGATATTAGAAGATAAGCATGCATTCAAAGAAATTCAATAAAACTGAAACGTTTTGCTAAAAACCAAAAAATACTTGCCAGCAAATAAACTTTCAATATCAACATACCACATTCACCGGTGGTATGATGCATACCAATACAATCATGGCTACCAAAATGCGCGCTAAATGGTGTGTCAGCCTTCGGTTAGTAGATGGTAGGGGTGTTCGATATCACAAACTAAGTATCGAATAACGAATAAAATTAAATATCGAATATTATTCGATATATATGGAAATTCGAATAACTATGGAATTCTTCGAATAAATTCAATAAATAATTCTTGGTATGAATTTATTCGAATAAATATTCAACCGGATCAACTTTTATTCGAATAAATTTTTATCCAAATAATTATTTATTCCATAATTCCAATACTTTTATTTTAATATCGTTTTTGATATATCGAATTATTCGAATTATCAATACAAATGCACAGACCTAGTAGATGGCGCCAACAAGTTTGGAAATAAATCGGTATTCCATATTAAGCACCTATTCCATATTTGATCACTTTACTCTATGATTTAATGACAATCTGCTTTTGTTCTAGATGTGAAGATTTCAAACTACCCTTGGCTCATATATCATTAAAAGAAACGTTCAAACATAATCACCATTAAATAAGAAACTATGGAAAATAGGTCTTGTACTTCAGCAGGAACTGCACCATGCAGATTGCAAAACATGAATAGCAATGAAAGTTTTGATAAGCTACCTACTAATAAAGAAGTCATCGAATTAAAGGATGAAAATTATGAAAGCAAAACATTTGACAAAAATAACGGAAATACTGCTTGTAGTGAAGAGAAATCTTATAGTTGCTCAATTTGTGAATACAGAACAGTAGTGAAAAGTAGTTTAGTTAGACATATGAAGAACCATCTAGGAGAAAAACCATACAGTTGCTCGATTTGTGAATACAGAGCCGCACGGAAGAGTAGTTTAGTTATACATGTGAAGAACCATGCAGGAGAAAATGAATACAGGTGTGCGGTTTGTGAATACAGAACAGCAGTGAAAAGTCATTTAGTTATACATATGAAAATTCACACAGGAGAAAAACCATACAGTTGTGCTGTTTGTGAATACAGAACAGCAGTGAAAAGTAATTTAGTTAGACATATGAGAACTCATTCAGGAGAAAAACCATACAGTTGTTCTGTTTGTGAATACAGAACCGCACACAAGCGTTATTTAGTTACACATGTAAAGAATCATTCAGGAGAAAAACTATACAGTTGTTCTGTTTGTGAATACAGAACAGCACTGAAAAGTAGTTTAGTTAAACATATGAAAATTCACACAGGAGAAAAATCATACAGTTGCTCAATTTGTGAATACAGAACCGCACAGAGGAGTAATTTAGTTACACATGTGAAGAATCATATAGGAGAAAAACCATACAGTTGCTCCATTTGTGAATATAGAACCGCACGGAAGAGTAGTTTAGTTATTCATGTGAAGAACCATGCAGGAGAAAAGGAACACAGTTGCGCGGTTTGTGAATACAGAACAGCAGTGCAAAGTGATTTAGTTAAACATATGAGAACTCATTCAGGAGAAAAACCATACAGTTGTTCTGTTTGTGAATACAGAACCGCACACAAGCATAATTTAGTTCCACATGTGAAGAATCATTCAGGAGAAAAACCATACAGTTGCTCTGTTTGTGAATACAGAACAGCACTGAAAAGTAGTTTAGTTAAACATATGAAAATTCACACAGGAGAAAAACCATACAGTTGCTCAATTTGTGAATACAGAACCGCACAGAAGAGGAATTTAGTTACACATGTGAAGAATCATTCAGGAGAAAAACCATACAGTTGCGCGGTTTGTGAATACAGAACAGTAGCGAAAAGTCATTTAGTTATACATATGAAAATTCACACAGGAGAAAAACCATACAGTTGTTCTGTTTGTGAATACAGAACAGCAGTGAAAAGTCATTTAGTTAGACATATGAAGAACCATATAGAGAAAAAGCATACAGTTGCTCAATTTGTCAATACAGAACTGCACAGAAGAGTAATTTAGTTACACATGTGAAGAACCATATAGGAGAAAAACCATACAGTTGCTCGATTTGTGAATACAGAACCGCACGGAAGAGTATTTAGTTATACATGTGAAGAACCATGCAGCAGAAAAGGAATACAGTTGCGCGGTTTGTGAATACAGAACAGCAGTGAAAAGTAATTTAGTTAGATACATGAGAACTCATTCAGGAGAAAAACCATACAGTTATTCTGTTTGTGAATACAGAGCAGCACAGAAGAGTAAATTAGTTACACATGTGAAGAATCATTCAGGAGAAAAACCATACAGTTGCGCGGTTTGTGAATACAGAACAGCAAGGAAATGTCATTTAGTTACACATATGAAAACTCATGCAATAGAAAAGCCGTTTAATTACACTGTTGGTTAATATAAAGCAACACTAATATAATTTAATTACACAGGTGAGCACTGATACAGTAGAAAAACGTTACAGTTGCTCTGCATATGAATACAGCAGTGTGTAAAATAGGTATTTTTTGTATGAAGTGCATATATTGAGTGTTGTTTGCTGCGCATGAGAATATCACTTTAGCCAACTGCTATGTTGAGGCAAAAAAATAATTCAAATGCATCAAAAAATGCTCATTTTGTTCACGAAATACAAACAATATTTTCTACTACTGCCAAACAAGATGTGCAAAATGCTATTTTTTCACGTCGCCAATGGAAACGTAAGATATGTAACCTATTTTTGCCAGGTTAGAAACATACAAACTGTGCGTATCGACAAAGTTGTGTAAATGTCACCTTTTTTTGATGGTTGTAGAAAAAAGCAGTTTAGTTACACATATAGGGCATTCAGTAAACACAAAAACATTTAAATTTTTTTGAAGTTGGCATGTGCATATAATTTTTGTACTAGGGATTCACTATTTTGTTTTGCAAAGGTTTCCACACCTGTATAAAGGCAGATTTGAATTAAAAATGACAATTAATATTTCTCATTGTCAGTGTTAAAGTAGATATTTTTCAAGAAATTCTCACTTGAAGTCTAATAAAATGTAATAAAAATACCTATTAGTAAACGTTACGTCAATAGTATCCAACACAGTATTTCTATAATATCTTTAAAAGTTGTGAATTACCACATTTATGACAGATGGGAAGTAAATGTCACACGCTTAACCTATTTGTTTTAGTAACTTTTTGTGAGTACAATCCTAGACAAAGATGCATTTTGAGCAGTACACTCATGAAATTTTGAAAATGAAAGGCCACTTTGTGTTTTTATGTTTACTGAACAGACTATATAAGTTCTAATTCTGTAGCGTTACACACAAGATATCGCTTAGAAAATAATCATATTATTTGTGAATGCAGTCCGATAACAGCAAAGTATTTTACATATGTAATATATTGCAGTGGCTCTCTATACTTTACCTAGCCCTTAATTAAGACACTGCACCACATTAGTAAATCTATTTTATTTAGTATTTGCTCTATTATTTCTGTTCAAATCAATTTTATTTTTAACTAAATATTATATTGAGTAGTGCTTCGTCTCGTCGAGACGAGATTGAGACTGGGGTAGTCTTGGTCTCGACGAGTCGAGACCTATAGTGGTCTCGATCTCAATCTTGGTTCAAATGCCAAGTCTCGGTCTCGGTCTCAAAAAATTTTGTAGGTCTCGGTCTCGGTATTGACGAGAGTCTTTACAAATTTTAATATGCAAAGTAAAATTTGATGTTACAACATTCGACCTTGCTTCGTATACCGATGTAGATGACATTCTACTAATCGCAAATCTTAAAATAGAACATATTGTGTGCGAATGAGGTGATTCATTAGTCTTCACCGAATTCGATTTTTAAATCAAGTCAGTGCAGCATTTTTAATGTATTTCTCGCGCCTGCGAATACTTGCCCTCGGTATGCAAATAGTACACATAACTGCCTTTTTCCGTATAACATAGAATAAGTAATTTTTTTAAGAATAAAATGTTAAAAAAAATTGAGACTCTCGACGAGACTGAGACCGCTCAAGTCTCGGTCTCTAAAATTTTAACAAGTCTCGTTCTCGCTCTTCGAGACGAGACCGAGACCAGTCTCGTGGAACCAAAGCCCTAATATTGAGACACTCAGGGTCGGGTTTGCCAATCTAGTTATCTATTAATTGAACTTCAACTCTTAATTGTGCTTTTATGAATATCAAATGACACCTCAATCAATCAATTCACTTAAAGTAAGTAATATATTCTGTTTATTTCACTCTTTCTTTTTGTTTGTTACTCAAAATGCTTTTATACTAATTAACTAAAACAAACCTGACTACTTCTCAAGTTGTCACTGCAATTATCCAAATATGACATATCTCAATGTCCACAGCTCCCAATGCTCAAAATCAGCAACCATGACAGCTCACTCCTCCAATAACCAAAACTACTTTGCTCTGTCACCCTTGAAAACACATGTAACCTGTCAAACTCCAACTGTCTGTAGAATCCGATCCTGCCTCTTTCATTAATGTTACTGCCACGCCAATAGACTCCTGGTAAGTTCCCTTATTATAGATGACTCCAAACTAATCCTCTTTATTGTTCAGCTAGTACTTTGGATCCAGCACTACCCACAGAAAATGTCCAATTCAAGTAGATACTCCCGTCAACTTCCCTCTAAACGATAGGTCCGTCTTCCAAATAACCACCAATGTCACCAATAAATATAAATCTCCCACACGAACCATTAAATCTAAATCCATCCAATTCTTCTTGTTATTTGTGTTTTATTAACTGTATCACACAATCTCTTCACCGATTGTGATGCTTTATTATTTCCAGATTATATTTCCACATTTTTACCTCGTAGATTTGTTAAAAGCCTCTTTATTTATAATTGTCCAAAGATTTATATAAAATAAGGCATAATTTCAAGTTTTTTATTTAGCGGAATGGGTTTTTCAAAATTATCTGTAAATTTTTCTGTGAGTTGTTATTCTAACTGCCAAACAAAAACTTATCCCTCTGATGGTTACAATTCTTACTGCCTTCTTAAATATAAAAATATCCTAACTATTGCATGTTACAATCCAGTATTATTAAAGCAAGCATAATTGTCAATATAACCTTGGTTTACACTTCTATCATAGTTGACCTCAACCATCAGAATTAAATATTGAATTTCTATTTTATTGTCACACCTACATTAATACTTGTCTCAATTTTAATATTTCTCAATTATTTCAAAATTAATACCCATCTTAATTAAAACCCCTCAACCTTTAGTTGTAGTGATCTTTCAAATTTATCATTATTTAATTTTTATTTAACCACTATTATAAATAGAGTGGTATCATAACAATATGAAGTAATAAATTTTAAATATAACCATGTATATGACGTCTTAATGCACACAGAACATTCCAGGGCATCTCAGATGATTTTGTAGATATGACCCTGCTGTAATAAATTGGCTTAGAAACCTTGATATTGAACTGTAACATATTGTTGACTATTGTATGTTTTTATACAACCACTCTTATTGTACCTAATATTCTATGTTGATCTGCCTATCTTTAGTGCTTATTATTATATTTTTATTTGTAATGTAACAAATTAATAAACATTGGGCACCTACAGCATAGCTTTAATTTGAAATTTTATATTGCCTCTTTTGTGGCTAATTAAAATACGATTATTTAATTATGCTTTTTTGTAATAAAAGTTATGTTGCTTTCTATATTTGATTCATTTGCAACTTATTAAAACTTTTGCGCCGGCTAGTAATTTGAGACTCATATTTACAGGGTTAGGTTGTTACACTTTAGATGAATTTAACCATTGTAGGGCAGATTCTCGATTCTAACAAATGACGCTTATCTTCAAATTATTAACTCCAAATAAAACTGTTCAAAAAATCAGAAAATTCAGTGTATTTTGAACACAAATTAACCAACAATCAATCAGTTCACCTTCGGTAAATTATAACAATGCATTTCTAAGAATCAAATAAGTTTGGCTAACCTGGAATTTGTTTTTCAAGTGCAAAATGACGCCAACCTGCATTTGTTTTTCCTCAAATGCATGCCTATCTCGCTTCCGGACTCCGCAAAAGAACGCCAAGTTTATATTTTCTTCCTGAAATGGTTTCAGCTGCTACTGCCTGTCTGGAGTACGAACCAAACCTCCCGCAGGTCCTATATCTTGCTGTCCGCTTCGCGTAGCTCCCAGTCTTGTTGAATCTGGTTCGAAAGACGACCTCGCACAGGCCATGGTTGGAAAGGACGCCAAGCTTGTATCTGCTTCCTGGCGATATTTCAGCGGCTGCTACCTGCTTCTGGATCACGAACTAAACCTTTTATAGGCCCTGTATCTCGCTGTCTGTTTCTCTCAGCTCCAAAACTTGTCGAATCTTAGATCCGAAGACGATCACATACAGGCAAAGCTCCAGGTCCAATTTAATCTGGAACTGTACTCCGGAATACTGCCAAATTAACCACAGCTGGCCTCCGCACAATGGCAATAAATAAAACGCAACAACTGGGCACAAATTATTTACTTTTATTGGCAAAATTTATCAAAATCGGGGAGCCAAACAACACACAAGGTTTCAGCTTGGCTTTCCCAACAAAAAGCACCAAAGGACACTCTAGATCACCATAGCAACATGATTTACAATTGTTTCTCTGTAAGTGTACAATCTTTGATCTTAATTTATAATTGTTTTTGTAAATGTCATTCAGGAAACTCTAACCTCTCGATTGGTTTCACTTTTTCACTTAGTTAACAAAACAAACACTGATTCACACTACTTGAACATTCTTGTAGTCTTCACATATGCTCTTTGTATTAACCTGTGCCTTCTTGCAATGCTTTATAATTCCTTTAGCTGCGTCATCGATTGTTGGCATTTCGATATGAATGAAAGCGGTGCATTAAACCTCTGTAACGCTTTGAAATACCTTTGTACTTAAGCGATTCCATTATCGTCTCCTGACGTTACAGAATTAATCTGTCAGTCATCATAAACTTAGCTACATTTGCCATATTGAGCACAAAACTTGAAAGCAAGCAGAAAGCAACCCTGACGATGAGACGTTAGCGCCGGCCGAAATCGTATTTTTACGCATTGGAATACGTTCGAATTTGACCGCCGCCAAAACTTCGTCACAAATTGTCCGAAAACATCGCCGAGGCACGAAGAAATAATCGAGGTGCGCAGACCATGCGAGCCGTCGCCGTTCAGCGCATCCCTGCCTAAAATCCTGCACAAATTACGGCGTATGGTAAGGTATAAATAAGAGGTATCGTACGTTGTGAAGAGAACTTGACTTGCATCCAGCAATCCGAACCAGCTTCCTGCCTGGGGCCCGCTGGGGCCCAAATCCTGGTCCCGTCCGAAGAACCTTTTGACTTTCAGTCTTAGAACCAATCTTTCCCAGAAATCCCCGAAAGATCAAAGTGGCCCATTGATTTTCAATGCCTGTGATCTCCGTCGAGCCTATTCAGGAGTTATCTTGTCTAAAATTCAGACGTGGATCATTGGTTATATATGCCTGTCTGGAATTTATATACGTTTACTCCTCGAAACCGGTGTGGTCTAAAACTCGTACGTGGTTCGTTGTACATATACGCCTGATAAGAGTCTTAGACCTCCTCGAAACCGCTTCCCGACAACATTCACGTAATTCATTTAGAAAGTATTTTAAAAACGAGGCCCTCCAGGTCTGTGCATAAGCTTGAACAAGAATTGCGAGGTTAAGTGCCCGCACAAAAGTCACGTAATTAACGTAACCGTAAAGATTAAGAGTTTCACTCACCTAGAGGAAGCTCGTCCTACAGATTTCCCATGCTTTCCGCAGTGCCCCAATTCAGAGTACATAATCTTCTCGAAATCTAAGCCAAAAAATTGTGAGGTTAGCTTCAGGTTAGAAGTAATTCATGTAGCTTAAAGGAGGTCTCACTCACCTTGAATAACGTAATTTGAAAACCCCTAGTTTTCACCTAGACACCCCTGGAATTTCAGTAACAGCATTAAACGCAAATTTGGCTTAAAAGTTATTAGCTGACACATGAGATGTAATTCCACCGTCTTTTCACTTATCATAAAAGGTTTTGCATCACACGAGGTTTCACGGGCACTGCAGAATAGCTTCGACGTAACGGGGTTACGTCTCACATCAAATTCATTCTCAACACCCCGAAATAAGAGCAAATCTAACTTTATTTCATGCCCCCGATAAAAATAAACAAACTTAACCTAGTTTCTGTTTCCAGTTTAGCCGAGTAGAGGACGCTCTCCTAACTACGAACCCAGAGCCAGTAGATATCTACTGGCTCTGTACGAACCTATAGCCCCTCTATTTACAAATAGTAGCGACAACCTTTGATGTTGCCGCTGGGGCAAAATCACGTTGGTATCCCTTAAGTCCCTAGCATATTTAAAAATTGCCAAGGAAGTTGTATAATTAATTAAAATCTGACAGTGACATTTGTCGTGATTTTATTCATTTTTCTCATCGGGGTCAAATTCTAAGTCGAGGACGTGGAAATGCCACGGTGTTGTGTCGATAAGTGTAAAAATAGTGGCAGAAAAGGATTTCAGGTACTCAGATCAGTTATTTGTTCACTGTTTACACTGAAATTTACCGTTTAGTAACCTTTTGTATTTTCATGTTTGCATCAGGTTTGCCCCAGGATGTCGCTACTATTTGTAAATAGAGGGGCTATATACGAACCGCTCTCGTCCGGTAGCCGAGAAGATACGACCGGAGAAGCATCGTGGCTTGCCTAACCCAGTAGGCGCCAGCCTGCCCGTGATACATTGAAATCAAAATCTTTTATTTGAAAATACATGGAATATTTTAAACTGTAAATAGGTATACAAAATAAACCGCTTTGTTTGAAGTGTACTTGATTGTATATTTGAGTTAACCAGACTGAACCCTGGCATCTGCTACCTGGCTGTAAAATTATATGTTGAAAATTTCCTTAACAATGGTAATTATTTATTATACAAAAAAATAAGCAAATAATTAGAAAATTCAGGAGTGTTATAACGATATTGTTCTATTCAATCACTAAGCTCTGTTAATTAATTACAGTTATTGCTAATCATGTTTTATGTAATTATCAATGTTTAATAATTACTCTTATTGTTGCAATAAATACAATACCAACTCTGGTCCTATTTGAATCTTTTCATTATCATTCGTGAGTTAGTTATGCAACCAGAATTGCTGTAAGCATCATACCATTACAGTATATGTAGGATTGGGGATGTGCAGCGGCGCGAGTAATGTGAACCCAGCTTCGCCGTGCGAGTACGATTTAAAGTGTTTATTTTAAGAAAGACGCCCAATCATAAATGCAAAGTGCGGAATAGAAGTAGAAAACAGTCCTCAAGTGAACCAAACGAAAATAGTCGTATTTCAGGCAATCTAATAAAGCTCTAATAAGTGAAAGATAAGATCCGACCGCAATAGCTGATTTTTTTAGTGCGCGAGCGACGTAGCGGGTCGCAGCGGCCAATTGTTCGGAGATGCAATCGCGGGAAACTACCAGTGGTGTATGAATCGGGGACATTAAATGAGTGATAACAACAGCTCAAGCAAGAGAAACATTCGGGTAACTTTAGAAGCATTCCTTAACAGAAAAAGGGAAGGGAGCATGGATGAAGAGGACATCAGTAAAGAGGAAGACATCTTTAAAAAAGTAAATTGACAAAAACGAAAGTACAATGCAAGAACTTGAAATAGTGGAAATGGACAAAATAAAGAGGATAGAGAGCTTAAGTGTAGCAGTAGACAAAAGACTTCAAAGAAAACAACAAGGAAATACAAGAGTTAAAAGAAAAGGGAACGAAATTGGAAGAAACAATCAAGATCGAACTAAAAAAACAATGAGGAGATAAGAAAATTGACAGAAGATATGATAAAAAGAGAAAATGAGTGGGAGGAAGAAAAGAAACAGCTATCTGAAAAAATTGTGAGCTTGGAAAATAGAAGAGCAAGAAAAAATTAAGAGAAAAAAGAGTAGTCGTCAAAGGGTTGTAGGAGCCTTGGCGTCATGGCGGCCAAAATTATTAGTTGTAGTTGATATTCTCATTTTAGTATAACTCGTAGTTGTTACTGAATAAATATTTTTTTAATAATAATAATGTTTATTGAGATTACATTGACATTCATTTACAATAAAAAGAAGACAATCTCAAAGAACGAAGTGTCGGTGTAACCGTTTTTCAACTTCACCTGAAAACAAATAGCAAAAACAACTGACACGAACGGGTGTGGTATAAAAGATAAACAATCTATAGAACTACATTTAACCAGAAAGTACATAAAATAAATAAAAAAGAGACTAGTGCATGAAAATAATTGCATATATAAATAATAAACAAGTATTAAACTGAAGCTGATAAGACAATAATTTACATTTAGCTTTAAACGCTTTAAGACCATAGTTAGCAAAGAACAATTCGCTAAATTTGTTTAATAAAGCGGGAGCAGTAATTTCAAAGCATTTTTCAAATTTAGATGAAGAATGTTGAGGTATAGCGAACTGTTCATCGTTTCTCAAGTTGAGATTATGCAATACCATCCTTTGGTTAAGTACAGCGAATAAATACGTAGGTAACTTATTAGTTAAAATATTAAATAAAAGAGTACACTGATACAAAGTAACACCATGTTTCAGTTTAAGAATATATAAATTGTTGTAGTAAGGAGTTACATGTTCCGAGCGATTAATGGGGGCATTCAGATGACACAACCGTTGAGCAAGTGCTCAGTTTGAGCGATGTAAGTTTGCTGAATGGTACTTTCAATTTACGTTGAGTTAACTATCAAAGTTGTTTATTTTAACCTATAAATACAGCTGAATGTTGTGTTTTTGTGTTAAGAGTTACAAATCAACTGTAATACGTGAAATAAGTAATGTATTTACAGTTTTGTTCAAATTTCCAAATAAAACATATCTATTATGAGCAATAATACTATCAATAACAAATTAAAGTGTAATATCTTTATATTTTGTTCAAATGAAGGAGTAAACATTATTTGATGAGGTTAGTAAGGTAAATTAGAGAGTAATTAGTGTAGTAGGAGAGTAGGTAATATGTAACAATAATTACCTAATAGTCTTTATTTAAATTTGTTTTGCGCGGTTTTTTAGACCGCATCTATACTGATGTTGATTGCAATAAGTTTGTGGCGGCCTTATTCTTTGACTTTACCCGTGTTTTTGACACGATTAATAGTGACGTGTTGAGCACGAAATTATATAATCTGGGCATAAGGGGCCCAGTCCTAACATGGTTGCTATCTTTCTTAAGTAATCGTAGATTAAAAGTAAAAATGGAAGGTCAATATACACAGGCACGAAATGTGAATTTAGTAGTCGTGCAAGGTTCCATCATTGGACCTTTAATTTTTTAATATTTATAAATGACTTGTCATTGTATATTAAGTCTGGTCATGCAATAATTTATGCGGATGACACTTCTGTAATTGTTACTAGCGATAATTTGGATGATCTTAAGAATAACATAGATACCGTACAAAAAGATGTTGACACCTGGTGTAACACCAACAGACTGATTTTAAACAACAACAAAACAGTCTGCGTATTGTTCAGAAGGGCCCGGGGTATGTTAGCATCTTACAATACTTATCATGTAAAATTTTTAGGTAGTTACTTAGATAGTGACCTCGGCTGGAGTAAGCAGGTGGATTATGTTTGTTCACGATTAAATTGTGCATTCTACCTGTTGCTTCAATTGAGATCAATCTTAAATTCCGAACAATTATTATCTGTTTACTACGCACATGTCTACTCGCATATGGCATACAATGTGTTATTGTGGGGAAGGTCAAAATCAGCTAAGCGCTTTTTTATATTGCAAAAACGCATTGTGCGTCTAATCTACAACTTGACACCCAGAACGTCATGCCGACAAACTTTTGTGGATAAAGCTATATTGACCTTTCCCTGCGTTCTGATATATAAATCTGCGCAGTATGTATTCCACAACTATAGCATGTTTATAAAAAACAGAGACTTCCACCAATACCCTACCAGAAGTAATTCGATGCTAACCATTCCACAGCATCGCACGGCTAGTTATGAGCGATCACCCAAATACACCTGCATTAAAATTTTCAACTCGCTGCCGAATTTCATTATCAAAAGTAGTAATGTTAAAGAATTTAAGCAAAAGTTGCGCAATCACTTAACAAAAAAATGTTATTACGGTATAGGCGAACTGTTCCAGTAGTATTTGTATGTAATTTCGTTTTTTTTTAAATGTGTTAGTATTAGGTTCGACGCGTCTATGCCAAACATGTAATTGGTCATTAAGACAATAAACTATTATTATTATTATTATTATTATTAAACTCGTCCATTTTACTGAGCGGTCTTTGCCGAGTGAGCGGTTTTGAAATGCGCTACAAAAAATGGCAATCTCTACGAATGAGTGGCTAAGTGAGCGGTCGCATTCAGGGAAATTTCACTGAACAGTTGTACAACTGTTGTGTCGTCTGAATGCGCCCAATATCATATGCGTACCGCAGACAACAATTTTGAAGAAGCTGCAATTTGCGCTTGAACTGTTCGGTTAAGAAGGGGTAATACACTTGATTGCAGTAGTTCACCTGACTAAGAATAGGAGAGTTTGCTATGTACCATTTGGTTTCATTCTGTAACAACACTTTGAACTTATAAATGGATGACAGCTTCATGTAACAAAGTATGCATTTCTTCGTAACATGCGACTCAAAAGTTAAATGGCAATCGAGAAAGACACCGAGGTTTTTGACGCATTCGGTAAACTCAATTTCACTATCACCAATCACAATATTGACGGAAAGATTAGACAGAGCTTTTCTTCGGAGGATCGGTGAACCAATACACATGCACAGCGATTTAGAGGGATTAATTTGTAAACCATTATCAGCTGACGAATTAGAAACGATGGAAAAGTCTCTATTAAGGCTCTTGGTAGCAATACTAATTCTTTCGGGTTCATCGCATACATAGAGTTGCGTATCATCTGCATATAGGTGTATACTACAGGAATTTGATAACAGTTCGGGCAAGTCGGCCGTGAAGATAGAAAACAGTATGGGGCCCAGTATGCTCCTCTGTAATACACATAGAGACACAGTTAATTATTCCGAGGTTGCGTTACGGATTTTAACTAATTGTTAATTCGATATCCATGCACACATCCTGTCCCCAAATCCATATAGTATTTGATTTTAGCGATGAGAAGTTCGTGGTCAATGGAATCGAATGCTTTGGTATAATCCAGAACAAGTAGTGCTACTTGAGATCGATCGATGGCACTTCCTAGGTCGTTAGTAATTTTTGTAAGCGCTGTGCATGTACTGTGATGTTTGCAAAAATCTGATTGGATGGACGGCAGAATGTTAAATTTCTCTAAATGCTTATTTAATTTATTGTAGAGAATTCTTTCAATGATTTTCTACACGCAGGATAAAATACTGATAGGACGTAACTGCTTCATATCGGTAGCTAGCGGCACTTTAGCCAAGAGAATGATGATTTTTTTTCCATAATGTCGGAACATTACCAGATGATAAAGAAGCATTGATAATATGACTACGCGAATTTTTGCAGACTGGAAATGCTATAATCAGCATTTTAAGGTTGATATCGTCAGCACCAAACGCAAAAGACTTGCATTGGTTTAGCTCCATATCGACATCTTCAATAGTTACAGTTTCAAGATCTGTGTGGATGTCAATGCTAGGTTTAACATTACTTAAAACGCTCTCAATGTAATCAGGGTTAACTGGAGTGGCTTTTATAGCTTCTGCAAAATGCTTGTTTAATTTATCAAGGTTCAACAAATCTACTGAAATTTCATTACGACCCTTCTTTTGAACGTTCCCACTGGAAAAATACTTCCGTAGCAGTTTGAGATTATTTTTATATAGGAACAGTTGTCTGTTTATATACAGGGTGTTAATTAAGTACGTAGACAAACTTTAAGGGTCATTCCTTGATCAATTCTAAGATAAAAAGTTCATATAAACATGGGACCTAAACGGCTTCGTTTTCAAGATACAGGGTGTTGAAGTTTAAACAAATTTGTTTTTAATTTGTAATACGGCTAGAGGTATTCTAATGAAACTTAGTGTAGGTTAGTATTTCATAGTAGCATTGTTTGGTAAAAATAAATTTAATTTATTTCCACAGTGGCGTGCATCGGGGCCACCTCAGTTACCTTATTTTAGAAGAATCTGGTACGGCACTGTTTTTTAGCCAAAAGTTTTGTAGCTATTGTAAGATTGTTGGTTATTAAATAGTATGTATGTATAATCTGTAACCTCATTTACTTTGCGGTGTAGAGGCTGATGCTTTATGCGCTGGCATCTGGCGGTACAATGCTCAACTTGCCCCGGATTCGAGATACAAAGTTGGAGCGCGCCTTTGGTGCTTGCGCAGCAGCCATTGTGTGAGTTGTGTGTCTTGGAGATGTGTTGGCCTTGTTACTCTATCTTTTAGGTCTGTGGTTCTGAGTAGAGCACAGTTAATTTGGTGCCCAACTGTGAATGGTCTCACTGAGCCCGATTCGAATCGCCAAGGATACGGAAAAATTCAGACCCCAGCGGGATTCGAACCAAGGACTTGCTTAATGCAAGCCTGGCGCTTACCCATCTGCGCCACACAGCTTCTTATTGTCTGGCAAATAGGTAATAAATAGTACTAGCAGTCCAGTGAGACAAATGTCTCATTTAATAAAACAAAAAAGACCGTCCCGGACGGACCAGCGTCCCGCACGGACGGAAATCACGTGATTTCTCGAAAACCGGAAGTGTCACGTGACTGAAATTCGGTTCCTGACCTGACATGACCATTCCAAACATATAACTCTCATAACTTTTTTCTCTATCTTTTACGGTTTGGCTGCTGAAACAGCGTCCCGGACGAACGGACGGACAGACAAGTCTATTATATATATGGATATTACATACCAAGGTAGAAAGTGTTTCATTCCTGTCGAGAGATTAAGTAGTTAACCGAGACGCGCAGCGTCGAGGTTAACTTTGTCTCGAGACAGGAATGAAACTTTTCACCGTGGTATGTATACTATTTTATTCGCAATCATCTAATTTTAAAAATAACTACAATTGAACTCTGAATAATAGATATCTTGATGTAGCAAATATTTTTGTTACCATGAAAACAACCCAGTCTTCAGGTATGTAATATTTTTCGAGGTATGTAATAATTTCGCGGCTAGTTTCAGTAATCATCTAGTTCCCAGCTGTTGACATGTCATGAAATTGACACATTACAATGTGATTGCGAATAAAATACTGTAACATTACTAGCTTTGTAAGAGGGTTTTTACTGGCGAATAGAAGGATATGACTGGCGAGCTAGTCACCTTCTTGAGCCAGTAAAACCTGTTACCTTGCGTGCATTGTTGAATATTTTATTTGTTCCTCACTTGTAAATAACTAGAAATTTACCATTTATTCAAAATGTCAAACTGACAAGCAACTAAATTTATCAATATGACACATACTAAGGAAGACAACTCTGGCTTTGCACGCTATCATTTATCTATGAGCACGTGTAGAAACCATCTTAGAGTACAAGTAACCTTCTACAGTAGATGAGTTTCGTCAGTTCTGGGCATAATAAATTTTTATCGCGGCTTCCATCCCAAGGGAGCTCATCATCAAGCTGTTTTGAATGAATATTTAAAGTCATCACGAAGGAAAGACAACAGGAAAATTGTTTGGACGGATGCTGCTTTTGCTGCGTTTAAAAAATGCAAGGTTGACCTCCCTTCTGCAACACTTCGAGCACACCCGTCGACCAGTTTCCGTCTTGGCTTGTCCGTCGATCCATCAGATTTGCCAGTAGGAGCTGCGCTACATCAGCTTCACAACGGGAGTTGGCAGTCGCTCGGGTTCTTTTTGAGAAAGCTCAAGCCTGCGGAGCAGAGGTACAGCCCATTCGATCGTGAGCTTCTAGCTGCTTACTTGGCTGTAAAGCACTTTCCACATATGCTTGAGGGCCGAGAGTTCACGCCGTTCACCAACCACAAACCCCTCGTCGATGCATTCTCACAGAAAGCTGACAAATGCTCCCCGCGTCAACTTTGACATCTGGATTATATCGGGCAGTTTTTCACTGATATTCAGCATGTCCCACGTTGTGATAACATCGTGGCCGACACGCCATCGAGGCTTTGCATCATCGAGATACCACCCCATATCGACCCAGAGACGTTGGCTATGTCTCAAGGACAGGTCGAAGAGTTATGCCACCTGTTACAATCGAATAAGGCCTTCCTCAAGCTTGAAGTTGTCCAGTGTAATGACTGTGAGCTGTATTGTGATACCTCCACGGATTGCGCTCATCTTTATGTACCTCTTACACTACGACGATCACTTTTTAACAGCTTACATAACCTGTCTCATCCTGGCATTCGTAGCTCGGTCCGTTTGATGCAGTGCCGATACGTTTGGCCATCGATGAACTCTGACTGCCGCACCTGGGCCTGCAACTGCGTCCTATGCCAACGCAGTAAGGTTGGTGGCCATACACAAGCACAGGACAAGTTTCCATTAGCGGAAGATCGCTTCGACCACGTCAACATTGATATAGTCGGTTCCCTTCCACCATCAGAAGGCTTTCGCTACATTCTAACATGCATCGACCGGTTCAGTAGATGGCTTAAAGCTTTTCCAATTGCTGACATGTCGGCGGATACCGATACCGTAGCGAAGACTTTCTTTGGGAACTGGATATTACGCTATGGCGTTCTTTTCCGATTGACTTCAGATCAAGGCAGGCAATTTGAATCTGAGTTGTTCCGGTCTCTGGCCAATCTGCTAGGAGGCACTAAGTTCCGTAGTACTACACCTTATCATCCAGCTAGCAATAGAATGACTGGGCGTTGGCACCGCTCACTTAAAGCAGCTCTCATGTGTCACTCTCCACGTCCGTGGACTCAGGTTTTGCCAACTGTACTCCTTGGATTACGCACCTCCGTGAAAGAGTATTTTGGATGCTCGTCAGCTGAGCTCCTCTATGGTACAACGCTGCTACTCCCTGGCGACTTATTCGAACATCCAAGAGTATTTCACTGCGATGGTTGACAATCTACGCCTTACCATCAGGAAATTAAAGCCTACTGCAGCCGATCACGGAATAATCAAAACGTTTGTGCACAAGAACCTTACTACATGCACTCATGTTTTTATTCACTCAGATGCTGTAAAACCTCCACTACAACCCCCATTTGAATGACCCTTCCATGTGCTGAACAGAATGGGCAAAGTCTTCAAGGTGTTTGTTAAAGGAGTAGAAAAGAACATCAGCATAGACGGACTTAAACCGGCATTTTTTGAAAGTCAGTCCATTATCACACCACCGTTAGCACCTCCATCTGTTTCACCAACTGCCCCTATCTCACCAACTACTTCTACCGCTAGAGCTGCTGCTGATACTCCAATCAAATCTGTTGTTCTTGTTCCCTCTACTTCCCGTTCCCACCGTACTCATCAACGTCCCGTGCATTTCTGTACGTACACCGCTGTCGCTAGAGGGGAGCCCTGTAGGAGCCTTGCCGTCATGGCGAACTAAAATTATTAGTTTTAGTTGATATTGTCATTCTGGCATAACTCGTTGTAAATTCCGAATAAATATTTTGAGTAGAATAACTACATAAGTTCAGTATCTACATGGTGAAATTTAGAAGATGATAAGCTAAAAGAGAATGTAAGTGGGTTCCTTGAACCGGAAATAGGTGTGGTAGCAAACATTACAACAGCTAACAAAATAGGAAGATACGCAGATGGAAAAATAATCGTAACCAAACTAAAATCCTTCAATAAAAAAAATCAACATAATAAAAAACAAGAAGAAGTTATGAAATTAAAAGGTATTCAAAGAAAATGATGTAACTAATGAAGAGAGGAAAATACGGAGAAAAATAAGATAAAAAGCTAGGGAATATCGTGCCAACGGAAAACAATCTAAAATAGCATATAAGAAATTATTGGTCGATAGAGAATGTCTGAAACGAAAAAATGGAAAACCTGGAATTGCGTATCAATGGCAGTGATGTGTCAAAAAAAAGGGGGTCTATATTTTTCCAGGCCATGACACTGGGCCTATAAAGTGACCTATGGAATGGTCTACCATAGTCTGGCAACATGGCTTCGCCAACCTTTAACAAAAAATTACTAGTTTTATTCACTAAATGAACAATCTGTCAGTGCTTTTGTCATTGTGATACATGCCAGTTGAAAGAGAATCCAAAAAATTACTGCTATTTACATGGTAGTGCGTCACAACACCGTAATATTCGATTTAAAAACAATTTCTAATAGGTATGCACCTAATTCTTGTAAGGGCATTTATCGGATGTATGAGCCTTCGGCTAATAAGCGTTATTTTCTAAATGACGACCCCACTTGTACATGGGTTTTTCGAATTATTCCGCATATATTTAAGCATCTCGAGTCGTTCGTTTGCAGCCAACGGTTTTGAATGCACTCTATTTGTGTATTTCTGTTTTGATTTGTTGCCCCACTAGAATATAAATATCGACATGTCTGTGACTAGCATTCCTGCATGTTTTTGGCGTCAATTTAGGAGACGGATGCCATGTGTTTGAGAGAGCGAGCTTCTGCTCTTGTGCCCTGCTGCTTATCGATCGCGCGCATTTTTCGAGAAAGAATCGATCCGGCGTTTGAAGCAACAGTTGGGTTTTGAATTGCCGTTCCCTCAACGCTTCCCCTTCGGGGGTTGCGTTCGCGAGGGTTTTTGACGTATGATTATTGCGTGATTACCGGCTAACGTTTTGTGGTCTTGAGTATGGGTGTGTACCGCTGTTTAGTTGTGATTTGGACTTTCGTGGCTTCAACGCAAGTTTTGTGTCCCGCCTTGTTTTTGAACTCATTGTACCGCACGTGGTGGTGACCGAACGGGGTGTCGTTGTCGTTATTGTAAGCCTTTTGAGGTTTTGTTTATCGTGGGGCGGCAACCCCCTATATTACGCCGTTTAGACGAATTCTTTGTGTGAACTCGTTAGCAACTTGTTATGTTTCGCGAGGCCGTCGCTTGTTGTCCTGCCGTTTCGTGCGGGTCTCGATTTTCGCTCGTTGAGAGGATTATTTCTTGGTGCCGCCGTCGCCGCATCTTCATGTTGAGTTGATGCAGTAATCCCTCTCTTGGGTGTCTTCTGCAGTGTCTGGGAACAGCAGCTGATTGTAGTAGCATAGGACATAAATTTTCCGCACAGTCAAGCTCTTTAAAGGTACCATTTCTATTATTATTAACGAGTGTACAGAGTGATTCGACGAAGTATCGGACAGTTGACGTAAAGCTACGGTCGTTGTAACTTTTATTGTGTGCATTTTTGCATTTGTCAAATCATTATAGTTGGTTACCTGTCTTTACAATTCATTTACCGTCAGTTTACATGAACCTGTTTCACTTTATGTAGCAGCATTTGTAATGTGTCACAACCGCTACTTGTTTAAGGGAATACCGTCTTCTATTACTGCTATTTGATTCAATATTTCGATAGTTTGATGTTCATATCGTTTATCAGTAATTTCAATGTTTGATGTCAAGTTCACAGAATATTTTAATAGTTTAAGACGTTACGCAATTTACCTAACTACCGTTTACTAACCCATTTCATATTTTTATGTGCATTTATATATATTCAAATATTTTGCTAATACATTTCATGTTTATTTAATTGTGGTTTTCTTTGTTATGGTGCTTGAGATTTGTGTGTATTGTATTTTACACTTGTAAGAGGAGTTCGGTCAGCTGTTCAAGTGAATTTTCGAAAGGTAGGTTCGATGGTGCTGTGCCTGCTCGCAGACCAGAATACTGCCAAGCTTATAGTTGAAAGCTAAATTCATTATGCTTCCACTCTTCCTCAGCGGGTTCACTTGTGCATTTCTCCCTAGCTTGGAATTGTGGTGGCGCCTTATCATTTTAGATCTGCTTCCCGTTTATTAGGCCGTTGCCTTTGTGTTATCTCATGTTGAACTCCGCTTTCGCTTCGCTGAAGTTAGTCGGCAAACTCTTCCGTAGGGGGCGTGGGGCAGCGGTCATATGTGATACATTCCCGATTTTTTGAGTTAGCTTACGCGCTAGTCGTTTAGCATTGTTTGGCTTATCGTAATACTGCGCTGTACCGTTACAAACTGGCGTGTGGTAGTAATTATCGTTTTAGCATGTTACCAACCGGTAGTCCATCGGGATGCCAGGTTTGGTATGTCGTAATGGTCGTTTTAGCTCGTTACATTCTCCATTGCTACTAATTTTGACTTTATCTAAAACAGTACTTTCTTCAAAATAACTTGCTTGGAAGTAAGCGATATTGCAGTCAAAACAAGTCTTTATCTTATTACTCTTTATATCCGCTCTTTTAAAGTGCTTTTCACACACAATACCAGCTCTTTTAATCCGCCAGTTCTCTAAATGCAAAACTTCCTTCTATTTTTGTGCCATCGTTTCATTAGATGGAAACTTGAACACGCTAACATATGGAGCAACTGATGAAGCGTTGACTTGCAGCTTGGTACGCAACAGTCCAAAGGCATTTTTATAACTTATATAAACTGCCTTGTCAAAATAGTTTTTAATGTCAACTATATTTTAAACAAATAAAACTTAGTGTGCCTTGGAATGGCCTAGCACACAATTTGGCAACAGAGCCAGTGTCATGGCCTGGAACAATATAGACCGTCTTGGCAGTACTAAAAAAAAGCAAGACGAAAATGGCAGAGAAATGGATCGACATTGTTACAGGACAAACTTACATTTAACGACACCGCGCCAGTTCATACAAAAAAAGTCACGAAAAGCTAGACGGCCAGCGCAGACGATATACCTCAAAATCGAGACAATGACTCACATAAGACCGCTGCCCTGCCCGTAACAAGATATGCCGACTAGAGTCAGTGAAGCAAGGGGTGGTTCAACACGAGATAACCCACGGGCAACGGCCTAATGGACGGTAAACGGATATAAAATTAGATTGAACGCCACCCAGTTCCATCAATAGGAACCAAAATGCAAGAGTAAGCCCACTGTGAGACAGGAAAGCAAATGAGCCTACCTATCAACTTTTCACTTTGGCGAAATCCAAAAGCTAAACAGGATATAGTAGAATCGCCTCACGACTCCCAGCACTGCGGCGACAAGCGTCCTGACCTACCTGTGACGCTTAAAACTTCTTCCAGGCTCCACTTCACATTTATCTTACATTAATCTTACACAGTGAATAACTCACCCTGAAAATAAGCATGAACAGGCGCGGGGGAAAAACAGAAGACAAACCGATCTATTAGGCTAACGCATAAATGTATATACACAGGCGCTGACGTTCGTCAGCCTACAAAGTAAGAAAACAGTAACTCGGTCTACAAATACGAGCCCAGAATGGTTTACTATTCTGTAATTTAGTGCGAGAATATTATTATAAATACCAGCCCAGAATGGGTTTCTATCATTTAATTTAGTGCGAGAATATGATTCTAAATACGAGCTCAGAATGGGTCGCTATTGTTTAATTTAGGGCGAGAATATCATAGCGGACAGTTTTAACGCAAGCTAGCGCACAAAGCAAAAGAGTACAAATAGTACATGCACCTGGCAGTTATCTAACGGCTAACTTCTATACATGCTACCTTATTTACTGCAGTTTTGCCTGTCCTCACGGTTGGTGTCGGGAACTCGCTTCACAGCGTACTCCGGGCTACCTTTTCACAGGGCTCGATGCGGGACCCGCATGGGTAAAAGAAGACAGGCAGACCTTTTTTACACGTCTTCGAAGATTTGATCCCAACTGATTAGCGGAAAATTTCCTTCATGGCATTCGAGACTTCGGGACGTCGGTTGACGAAAGGAGTAGCACAAAACCACACAACTTGCCACTTCAACGGCTATACACCCTCTCTACAGGCCGCCCACCCTCCCAAAGGCGCGAGGCGGCTGCAAAGCCACGCTCTAAGAACCGCTTGCAGTAGCAGCCGGAAACTAACTAAACTCAAGCCGCATCACGCCACCCTGCCGATCGGCAAGAAGCTGGCGGGGCGCAACGCAGACAGACGAAACATTCAAAACCCTCTCTGTCGCTCTCACAGACTCGCGTTCGAAATTCATTGCAGAAAGCACTGCAGTAGCCAAGCTTGCAACAATTGCGAGACGAGAACAAACACAAGTGTTCAGCCACAGCCCGGATCGAGGGCACAGCTGCGTGACGGGATAATGCCCAAAGCGCAACTGTTGCAGCGGCCTGCATAAAACTTGGTATACACTTAAATTGAACGGAAAACATTAAAGAAAGCTATATACAAGCGGAGTCGTAATCTGGACTAAAAGTTAAATAACTTGTACATACATAAGACTCGAAAATGTCCTGACAACATGAGTCAGAAAACGGCTGAAATTAATAAAAAAACTTGGTAACCGAAAATATAAATTAAAAGATAAATAAACTAAATTGGATATAACGAGGTTTTCTTAACCTCAAAACTAGCTAAAATGACAACATCGTTTAATTACAAATACACTCAGTTACAAAGAAAGTGACGCACTTGATTTTTGATCTAACTGTTTTTCTTGTTCTTTTTGAACCAGTGGGCCGATTTTTAATTTTTGTTTACTTGTTGGTAGGTAATTACTTTGTCTTTAAAAAAATAAAGAGGTGAAAATTTGTTCAAAGTCCCATGGATGGTAGTGAAGAAACTAGAACCATGTTTTTTTTAATTTTTGACTCACCCTGTGTGTTAATCAAGTATTGGTATAGAAAGTGCTTACACTCTATATGAGAGACGCTTCTTTTACGAGAATTTTGATTTTTTATTCATTGATTTATCTCTAAAATTGTCCGAATTACAGCTGAAACCTTACGTTTGATGAATTAGTGGAAGAATGGGATCGTATACCAATGGAAACGATAAGAAACCTAATTTCCAGTATGCCGCGTAGATTAGAAGCTCTTAGAGTTGCTAGGGGAGGCAATACACGGTATTAAGCAGTTATCCAAGTTTATAACATACTAGGGATGGGCGCGTGACGTGAAAACAGTCGTGTCACGGCGTGTCACGTCGTGAACGTGACTAATATTTGAAAATCGTGACGTGAACGTGAGTGAACGTGACTGAAAATTTCCAAGGCGTGATTCACGTTTCACGTTAATTTCACGTTAAATATTTAGTAACGAATAAAAAACTGCAGGGTGCAGCAACTTTTAAATTCATTAAATCACAAATTGTGCCAAACAAGTTACATTATGTGGTTTTATTTTTGGACCCTAAATATAAATCCTTAAAGTTCATACCTTCACATAAAAGAGAAGATTATAATGCAAATAAAACTATAGATGATAATGATGAAATACCTAGCAAACGACTCAAAACTGGTACATCAGCATCAGATTCTTATCTTTCTACACTAAGAGAGAACTCTGACGATGACACATGTAATTAGGATGATGTCGAAACAGAACTAAATTAGTATGTTAAATTAACATTCGGAAATGTAGATGACATTTTAGGATTTTGGGAAAACAGTGTAAATACGCCAGTGTTAAAAAACTTTTAAACATACCGGCAAGTTCCGCTACAAGCGAAAGAGTATTTTCTACAGCTGTAGCTGGGCGAATTTTAGAAGTGCGCAGAATCCGACTTAACGCTGAAAATGTTGATTACATATTATTTTTAATTTAACATTTTAATGTTTAGATGTGTAGATGAACTTATTATTCTAATAAAAGTAATGGTTTGTTTTTTATACTCGGCTAACGCTGAAAATGTTAATTACGTTTTATTATTAAACCAAAAATGAATTGTGTAGATGTGTAGATGAACCTATTTTAGAAAAGTAGTACATAATGTTTTGTTTTGTATACTCGACTTAACACTGAAAATGTTGATTACGTTTTATTTTTAAACCAATTTATTGTGTACTTGTGTAGATGAACGTATTATTCTAATAAAAGTAATGTTTTTTTTAATACTCACCTTAACGCTGAAAATGTTGATCCTTGTACGTAAAAGTACTTTCAAACCTACGAATTAAAAGTGTTGCCTAGCAACGTATACCTTATGTACTCATACCAATAAGGGAAACGTCAATTCCAATGACAGCTTTTAGTATTACAAGTAATGTCTTTGAAGACAGCTGCAAGAAATATATTTGCGAGAAATCAGTATTTATCCCTTGTCGAAGTTATTGTAGTCAATTTTCATTTTTTTCTTTTTATGTCAACTATTCTGATTGCAACATATCACGTAAATTATGTCACGTGCAAAACATATTTTTAGTTCCCTTTAGGGTTTTTTCATTGGTTTTAAATTTGAACATTCTGTTCTATCTGAATTTAAATTTTGAAATAAAAGCTGCGTGTCACGTCGTGAGTGGCGTGTCACGCCGTGAACGTGAGTGAACGTGAACGTGATCGTGCGTGAACGTGACTGTTTAAAGCCAGCGTGAAACGTGCGTGACGTGAGCGAAAAATCACTCACGCGCCCATCTCTATAACATACATACATACATAGTCGGATCCTTTTCTACCGGTATTCCAGTGTAGAGGTAAATAGTTTATAGTTCACTCTTGAGTTCACATGTTTTAAATTAAGGTTAAACTTCGCTTTTTACTACTTTACGCCATTGTTTTCTGTCCATTGCTACTGTTACCGCTTCATTCCAACTAATCCCCTTCCTAGTCAAGATCTTATTGATTTCTTTTTTCCAACTATTTGGTGGTCTACCTTTTCTTCTTCTCTCGCCCGTTCCCATTTTTAATACAGTGAGCGGTAATCTGTCAGTCTCCATTCTGAGTATGTGCCCTAACCATCTCAGTTGTTGCTCTTAAAAAATTTTGTTTAGTTCTTCAACTTGTAATCTTTGTCTTATATTACTGTTTCTTATTTTGTCTTTTATTCTAACTCCTAAAACTCTTCGCAAGTATCGCATTTCCATTACTTGTATTTTATTCTTTTGTTTTTCCGTTAGTGCCCAGGATTCGCAACCGTATAGTAAAGCTGGCGTAAATATTGCTCTGAAAATAGTTAGTTTAGTTTTTCTCGAAATCTCCTTTTTACTTATGAATTTTTTATTTAGTTGATACAATAGTCTGTTTGTTGTTGCGATCCTGTTGTTGATTTCTGTGTCCATTCCTCCGGTTTCACTTATTGTGTGGCCCAAATATCTGAATGTTTTTACTTGTTTCAAGTCTAAATCATCTATCCTTAATTTTACTGTTCTCTTTTTCTTACTCACTACCATCGCTTTTGTTTTTCCAGTATTTATCTTCATGTTATTGTTACTCAGTTCCTTATTCCAAATATTTAGTTTGCGCTGTAGGGTTTTGGCATCCTTTGCTATAAGTACAAGGTCATCAGCATAGGATAAAAAGTTGATTATTACAGGTTGTAGTTGTAGATAACCGCAACAATTAGGCACTAGTTGGTTTGTTATGTCTCTTATAATTTTGTTCATCATTATAATAAATAAATATGGACTTAGTGACCCTCCTTGTCTCACCCCAGCAGTTGTAATAAATTCTTCAGACGTCTGGTTGTTTATTCTTACTATGTGTCTTGTATTTTTGTAAATTTCGTTAATGGCTTCTATAGTTCCTTCATTTATGCCATGTCCTGTTAGCGCGTCCCACAGTTTAGCTCTATCCACACTATCGAATGCTTTTGAGATGTCTATGAAGCATAAGAACAGATCCTGGTCAAACTCTATTGTGTTTTCCATTAACTTTTTCAGTGTAAACAGAGCATCCTGTGTACTTCTAGCTGGTCTAAAACCGCTTTGTCCCTCTTCTAGTTGTGATTCTGTCACTAAGTTTATAATTTTGTGTTTAATAAAAATGATTTTTAAAATTCGTATCAGTTTATTTCACTAGAAAACTGTTTCTCGATAAATTCAGAAAGTTGGTAATACGTAAGGTTTCAGCAAAAAAGCTGTAATTCGGACAATTTTAGAGATAAATTAATGAATAAAAAAGCAAAATGCTCGTAAAAGAAGCGTCTTTCATATAAAGTGTAAGCATTTTCTATACCATTACTTGATTAACACACAGGGTGAGTGAAAAATTAAGAAGAAAACATGGTTCGAGTTTTTCCACTACCATCCAGGAGGCTTTTAAAAAATTTCCGCCTCTTTATTTTTTTTTAAAGACAAAGGAATTACCTACCAACAAATAAACAAAAATTTAAAATCGGCCCACTGGTTCAAAAAAAAAAAAAAGAAAAAAGTTAGGTCAAAAATCAAGTTTGTCACTTTTTTTGTAACTGAGTGTAGTCAGGGCTAAATTCGTTGGATATAACACTCAATAAATAACTTTTCCTACTCGCTACTAGAAAGTCGGCTTTTTTATAACATTTAAGGAATAGAAAATTTCATTTGTGTAAATATCGTTGCTATGGAAATGCTGCTGCAAACACTTTCTGTGCTTCGTTTGGGATTGAGGCACAGAAAGTATTGTTTTTTGTTCGTCCATAAACGCTTTGTCAAACTGACAGTAAATAATTTTTGACAAAACAAGCTTATTCATGGCAACTGGATTGGGCGTTACTTGTTTTGGATTATTTTTAAAGTACTACATTTTATACTGTTGAACAGTTTTTAAACTTATTTAATTAAACTCGTAGAAAAAATCATGTGTGCAATACGCATAAAAAGTTATTTGCTGACTTCGTGCTCTTGCAACACTTCCTACGGTCGGGTTGCAAACGATCACTCGGCTGCTTATTATACAAATAACTATTTATTGTATAAGCGTTTTAGAAGGCGTTTATCCCCGAAAGAATGTTTAATTTTCTTTAGTGGATAAAGCGCATCTAAAACATGAATACACAGTTTTATTCAGAAATTCAATAAATATCTAAAAAAATATAAATATTTATTTTTACAGCCGTGAAAGGCCATAGTGACAATTTAGAAAGTACCGAGAGATCAAAGAAATTTATTATTAGAGTCACCTATGAATCGTGTTATACGTTTGAAAGTAGTGAAGTGTATTGTCAGTCTATGTCAAATTCGAGGTTAGTAGGTTAGCTTTTGTGAGTTATTTGACACTTTAGAGATCTAAAATCGATCTAGTAATACCAAGGTAGCCTACTTATATTGTTCTAGGAGGCCATGACACTTGCTCTGTTGCCGCAGTTCATATAAGTTCCAAAAATGCATTTGAAGTGTTACGTACCAAGCTGCAAGTCAACTTACGCTTCATCAGCAGCTCCATATGTTAGAGTGTTCAAGTTTCCATCTAATGGAATGGTGGCACAAAAATGGAAAGACATTTTGCATTTAGAGAACTGGCGGATTTGAAAGGATAGTGATGTGTGTGAAAAGCACTTTAAAAGAGCGGATATAAAGGGTAATAAGATGAAGAGACTTGTTCTGACTGCAATATTGCTAGCTTCCAGGCAAGTTATTTTAAAGAAATTACCGTTTTAGATAGGTCAAAATTAGTAGCAATGGAAAATTAGGTACCTACCCATTAGGAATTGTTTTTAAATCGAATATTACGGTGAAGCGGGGCACTACGATGTAAATAGCAGTGATTTTATAGATTTTTTTCAACTGGTATGTATCACAATGACAGAAATAGTGCACTGACAGATTGTTCATTTAGTGATAAAAACTAGTCATTTTTTGTTAGAGGTTGCCAGATTGTGGTAGGCATTCCAAAGGTCACTTTATAGGCCCAGTGTCATGCCTGGGGAAATATAGACCGCCTTGGTAATGCCTTTATAACCAGGAGGTGTTGGATAAATTACTATTTTCCTTTGCCTACTTGTAAAGTTGTGTTTTATTTATTAAAATCTCTATAGTAAAGTACCGAACATTCTAATGATGGGGTGGGTAAAATTCTAATTTATTCACTAGCGAATAAACAGTCTATTATCCATAGCAACTAACAAAGTACATACGTGTATCTTGGTAACTAGCACACAACCAGATAATATGATTACTTATTTATAATTGTTTATTAATTTTTTATTGGGAAGCGGATTGCCCGGGTAAAGATTCTCTGCCGAAAAATAGCTTCAAAGCAGGTATTTCCGAAACACTGGGCGAAGTAGTATCATAGCTCGATGCTTAATGTATACCGTGCTTTTCCGGTACGCTTTGTTTAAACAACTGATGTAGCATTTTCGAACAATAATTTTGAGACTAATTTGTCGGAATCTGTATTTCGAAAGAATAAGCTTTTCACTGGATAAAAACCATTAAGAAATATTAGAAAATAAGATTGTAACTGCGATATAAACGTTCCTGACTAGCATGTACGATATTTAAAGCTACATACTGGTGACGTATTCGTGCGCTGTTCTGCCATTGGTGGAGTTAAGAGGCAACCTACTATATACAAGCCTTGATGGACCGATAGATATAGTTGAAATGCTCAACTTCCGGTTTCATCGGAAGTGCCATTAACTTTGATTTTTTAAAAGCATCACCCCTTACATTTTAGGTTTTTTTGAAATGTACAGCTCAAATTACATACGATACATTCGCTAAATTTTAATTTTTCTAAACAAAAAATCCTTTTTTTCAAATTTTATTTTTTATTATAGAAGGCTGTGATTAGAACAAATGTGTTCTAAATGACTCTATTAACCTATAATAATACATATTTTATTAATTTAATCAATAACAAATCGTTCATGATGGAATAAAATTTGCTAAACGTGTTTTTTCAGAAAAAGTAAATATTTTTAAATGACACCTTCCAAGGGCCATCGTGCCATTAGATAGAAAATGTAATTATCAATCTAACGATATGCATCATGCGCCACGTTATTTTTATATAAAATGGAAAAATGTTTAATTAATAAGTTTTTAAAATAGTTTTGGGAAATACCTAAGCAAATTTGGCCACACTGCCATATGTAATTTGAGTCGTAGGTTCCGAGAACCATTAAATATACAGAGCAACCCATTAAAAAATTAAAGTTAATAATATTTTCGTTGAAACCGGAAGTCGGCCATTTTGATTATATGTGTCTCTCAATTCTAAATTACCTTTATTATCCTTGTAACAAGTTTCATTGAAATCCGTTGATAAGTAAACGAGATAGAGATATTGCCCTGATCTCATTGTCACACGGTAGAGACTGTGGCAGAACCACCTTTACTTACAAGGTGGTTCTGACTGTGGTTTTACACTGCTCATTTTTTGGAAGCGTGTGTATTAAAAACTTCCCCCTAACCTTACACAACGCCGCGATATTAGGAATCTTCTGTGATGTGTAGTACTATGTCATGTGTTTCAATTAACCAAGATAGGTTAACATTACCTATATTATTTGATTATACAGGATGTTTTGATATTGCACGGCACTATTTTAGGGATGTGTTCTCCAGCACGAAATAAACATAAAAGTTCCTACAAACATGGGACCTAGACGGCTTCGTTGTGAAGATACAGGATGTTGAAGTTTAAACAAATTTTTTTCAAAAATCTGGAAAACTATAGGTATTCTAATGAAACTTGGTGTAGGTTAGTATTTCATAAAGTGGCATTGTTCGGTCAAAATAAATTTAATTTATTTTCAGCAGTGGTGTGCACGGGCGACCTCAGTTACCTTATTTTAGAAAAATCTGGTACGCCACTGTTTTTTTGCCAATACGACAAGTTTTTTAGCTTCATCCATTGAAACTATACAAAAGATGTGTTTTTTATTTTTTTAATAGAATAAACCTTTTTCGAGAAAAACGTAAAAATCTGTAACAGCAATTTCGTTCATTGGACGTTAATGGGACCTACACGGCTTTATTTTCAAAATACGGTTTAAAGAAGTTTTTTAAAAATATTATTAAATAACAAACAATCTTATAATAGCTACAAAACTTTTATCTAAAAAACAGTGGCGTGCCAAAATTCTTTTGCAGTAATCAACTAAATTTCTGCGTATGTATGCTATAGGTACCTACCAACGTCCTTCATTGTAAATCAACAGTTATACGGGGAGGATTAGCTTGACCATCTGTGGGGTTATGCATTTCTTTTATATTTCTTGCTAGGTAGTTCTTAACAAAAACGTATAGTATCTTTGGAGATGCTAATTGGGTTGCCTACAAATAGCCTACGAATTTTACTCGAGTACCTTCTGCTTTAATAACTACTGTTGTACGATAATTTGAAATGGAATGGTTGGTGCCAGTGTTGCCATTATGGTATTTATATCATAATTTCGAGCTAGATACCATCAAAAATAATTTAGCTAAAATATACCATAATTTACAGTTTCATACCATATGATACCATTGTTTTTCAAAAAGAAAAAGTATTAAAATGTAAAAATTATAGCAAGACGTCAATCTCCACCTCCAAAAATGAAACTATGCGTTACTATTCCTCTGCTGATTTACAAGCACAGGTATTTGATTTGGGAGTTCCCCTAAAACGGCAAGTAGCGTTAAGAAGGTCATGCGTGATATTAGGTATTATTTCATAACGATTCGGAATATGAAATCACTTAAAGTCGTTTCGTTACCGTTTTGAGTACTGAATGCTGGATGCAGGATGTTTAGTCTTTTGTCTTGGGTTGTGCTTTATCGGGTTTAGTTTGTCCTAAATTTAGCTCCTAGTACTATAAGTACCACTCACTGTACGTAGGACGTAGTGTTCATGGTTAAGCGGAATATTGTGTTCTTTATAGTTTGAATTTTTTGTTATATTAAAATATAATGGTTAAATCAGGATACGATACCGAAAAAAAAGTAGTTCAGGCAGCCGGCAACAAAAGCATAGACAACTTGTTCAAAAATATTGCCTGGACTGGAATGTATTCTAGAATTCAAAAATTGGTTAACATTTTCTGCCGATAAGAAAAAAGCGGTATGTCCTGTATGTAACAACAAAAAATAACTACAGGTATTTCCATTTTGAAGAAACATGTTAAAAGGGTCAAACATGGAGCAAATGTTTGTTATGAATATCAACCCTCTAAAAAAATACTTAAAAACATGACTTCAAAAATATTATTCGAAATATAAAATAATGATTTTGCTTGACTGTTTATTAATTTCTTACTCACTTTTACGAATGCTCTGCAGTCATGGATAGTATAGAACAGGGCTGTCCAACATGTGGCCCGCGGGCCGCATGCGGCCCACCAGGATATTTTTTGCGGCCCACAGATCAATAGGTGCAATACTTTTAGAAAACATGAATCTGGAATATAAATTATAAATCATTGAAAACAATATAACACAGGCACGTAGGACAAATATACAAAAATATATCATTAGTAAAAGAATTTTCACTTTATCTGGCAATATTGTGTTAGGAAACAGTCCCGCCCACCTCCGATTCAAGGCTTTTCTTGTCCGTTGTCTCAGTCTGGCAGTTGCCACCAACGCGAATGGTCCTGTAGCGATCAGACACCTATTTTTGATTGTTTTTTTAGTAGTTTTTAGTTCTGATAGTTGCTAATTGTTTTTAATTATTGATTATTTTGGCAGTTCTTACTTATCAACAAATGTCATTATATCTAGCTTACTTATCTCTATATGTAAATTTACATTAATTGAAGCACATTTTTTCTTTTGTCGATATCTCAAGAACGGAAAGAAATTAACCTAAAGTATATATGAACTTTTTTTTGTTTAGAATCGTCTCCAGAACACATGGTGTAAGTTTGTCGGTTACCTCAGGTAACACCCTGTATATCTCTTTTATGTTTCAATGATTTTTGTAACGAAACCTACGCTTCTTGAATAAATAAAAATTAGTATCCAAATATACACGTTTTATATTTATTACAAATCACTCACAAAGTCGCATACGACACATTTTATGATGCGGCCCTCATAACCTTCAACTTTTTTACAGTGGCCCTTGGGCCATTTGAAGTTGGACAGCCCTGTTTTATTTGATTTAGCTAAATGAAGGTATTGCTTACCCGGTTTTTGAAAATAAATAATATGTGCATATTTATGTATTAATGTTTATATTTTAACTTCTTTGTATATAGAATGATTAAAGGAATGAATTTGAGTATTTTGTTTTCAAGGATATAAGTATATGATATTTCTAAAATAATAAAAATACTCCCTGTAAATAAAACTACCATAATTTGTTGCCTAATACCATAAAATTGATGTTGCTCCTACCATAATTTATAACTGAGGATCTGGCAATGCTGGTTGGTGCTATATTTTTTCCGTATGCGGTTGGCAACCAGTGTTGCCAACTTAGTAGATTTTCTACTAAATCTGGTAGAATGAAACACGTATTTAGTGGACTAATTTTCAATCTGGTAGATAGTAAAAAATTTGGTAGATTACACAAATTTTTTAGTGAATTCCTAGTATTTTTCTACAATTTTATAAACTAGTAGTCAAAAGCAATGTCAACACTGTTGAAGCATTCATACCCGCTAACGCATAGCGAAAACTGATAAAGCTGTCTATGATTCACGTAAGTATAATAGCATTTTGTGGTAAAAAAAAATCTGGTTCAAATAATGGAAGATTTTTTCAAATTATCTGCTCGTAATTAGGGGAAAAACATGTAAAAATAGCTTATAAAAGGGTTCTCTCGCGAATCTTACGTCACTTGCGCTTTGCATTTTGTTGATGAGACTTTTAACGAATAAAAAATTAAATATTTGTGTTAAAAAGTGAATTTAAGCAGCATAATTGGGAATCTACACCTTTAACAGCAACTGTATGTTTGCGTTGTAATGTTTATGTTTCCTATTTTTAATAAAAATAAGAAATAAATATTTTAAATGTTAATGTTATTTTTTTTACTTTTGTTTATCGGTGCTGTTGTGAAGTTGTGAATAAAAGATTATTCTGGCAAAAAAAATTATTATTAGTGGAATTCTGGTAGATTTTATTTGACCTTCTGGTGGAAACCGATTCTCGACTGTTGGCAACACTGTTGGCAACGCTGGGAACAGTGAACTCTAACGTTATTGAGTTCACTGGCTGGGAATGGCCCAATGGCGGTTGGCATTGGCAATGTACGATTATCTGTGGTTAGAACGGTAGTTGATTAGTTATTGTTTTGTGGGTAGTTGTATTGTTTTGTGGTTGTTATCATCCGTGTTTTAATGTTGCTATTAGGCATTTGCGAAAATTAAATCGTGATATATTTACCATTTGCCAGTCGTTGGTGGGATGATCTATCGTTAGAGGAGTTTGTTTAAATACTTTCATGCGGTGCTTGCAGTATATCTGTAATATAACCTAAAATACACAAAACTTGCCGTTAGAGGCGGCGTATCTCGTGTCTGGTATGTATCTTAAAAATTTAGTGTGGCTACCGGCATATGCAACCTAGGGAAACGTCAGTGATAAATATTAACGTTGCCTTTACACGGCCTGTGCTGCGCAGCGATGCTTTGTCATATCGGGTTCCTGCAGGCACAAAATGCATTCATTTACATCGTTCTACTGCAGTTATTTATCGACGTAGATTCTTCAATTTTTACTATAAATTTTATAATTCATGGTTTGTTTTCCTTACAGTTCCATTAATTTTAATTTGTAACAAAGTTCTTTGTGTTACGTATGTCGCTAGATGCACTGTATATAAACAGTACAATATTCGTAAATATTTTAAATGAACGACAAGCATATTTGTAATATGAATTTCCTTCTTTCAGAACCTTAGCAGAACTTCAAGTGTAGCATCTGATGGAATAGTGACAAGATGTCTTTCCTGATTCTGTAGATTTACATCGGAGGCTTCAGGTATAACTCGGTATAATTTCAAACAATTGCCGCTTTAACATAAGAAACAATCATTAAGGGCCGGTTGCAGAAAGCAACGTTAAGTCTGGTGTTAGCTAACGCGACGTCAAAGTGAACAAAAACGAATCAAATCTCAAATGTTTATGGTAACTAATACATTAGTAAACAAAATTTGATGCAATTTTGTTCACTTTCACGCGACGTTAGCTAACACCAGACTTAACATTGCTTTCTGCAGCCGGTCATAAAGTCACCCAAAATTATCAAACCGTTTACACTGTTGGTAAATTATTGCCGAATTTGATTACTTATTGATTCAATACAACACTTTTTTTGTTTTGTAAATGTTTTTCCTGGAAGCTAAATAAACTCTTACATCTGATAGTAATATACTGTTTGCGTGTATGTAATAATTATGTCTCAAACATCGTGAGCTATAAAAATGAATTAGCTTTAGTTTATTAAATTGTGAATTATGAATAATTCTGTTATCACTTCTGCATTTGCCTTTATTAAGACTACCATGTTACATAGCATATTCATATTACAAGTAGTTGTATTTCTAAAATTTCTATTAATATTTATACTGCGTCCAAAACAGTAAAAAACATTAATCTGTAATTAGTAAGAGATAAAGATTCGGTTAAATTAGATAAAATGTTCAACATCGCAAGTACTATGTTCCATATTTTAATCGTACAACCTAAAGTTTTACTGATGGGTGCAAACTTCTGTATAGATGCAAATATTTTCAGTAATAATATCACAAGACGCTCTTAGTATATTCGAAAATACTTTCCCGACTTGAAGACAAAATTAATGTTTCCAAAAAGCAACACTAATTTTGTTCGAAAAGGAGGGAAAGTACTTGAATACACGAATTGAGTCTAGTGGTATTTGATCAAACAATATCATTTTGTTCAACTAATAATAAATACCTAGTAGAATTAGTTTCTGCGGACTAGACCATTGTTCAATATTATCAGTTTTAGTTTTGCAGCTGCTTTGATTTTATTTCATTTTATTGAACAAAAAAGGGAGAATATATTTCATGTGTCACATGACACTTTTTTCAGTAATTTGGTCGACTGAAATAGTGACACAAAGTAGTAGCAAGAGGTTATTAAGTTGAATAGAATTTTATCGCCGCATGTTGACTGTTAGTTGTTTAACACAATGTTTCTTTAAGAAAAATATTTATTGCACTGTCAGTTCTGACATTCGCTGCTCAGCAATAACTGTAAGATTATTCCTAGTTTGTGAATTATTAAGTAAAAATTAATGTAGAAGTGGGTTGTAGTCAATGGGGAGAAGCAATTGAGGTCGAAATTGAACATTTAATTAATTATAAAACTCGAAGAAATAATGAAATATGTAAATAAAAACTTGCAATGGCATTTTGTAAATCAAAAGGAATTTAGTTGTTTAAAGTTTGATTTACCTGATGTAAAATTTATTGTATTCTCCGCCCAACTATAACACGTACTTACTATGATTATTCATCGATGATAACACTCGTTAATTTGAATTCAGTTGAACAATGAAAAATAAGAAACAGAAGGTTCTAAAATGATTTAAAAGTTACCTAAAATATAATGGAAGATTAATAGCAAATACTTATTTGAGATATGTTATTCAATATAATGGGTGTTACTAAATGTGATAATAAAATATAGTGTTGGATTGTAAAAAGTATGCAAAATCGATCACTAAGGAGATATTAATGATTAAAGAAGCCCTTTTTCTAAGGTGATTTTAATCTATTTTGGTGTGAAAAAGGATTTACTTATGATTAAATTGGAGAGAAGAGAATAAACGACAATTTAAAAACTTGAAGAATGTAAATAAGATATGGAGAAGACGTGTATGGTAGGAGGAACATAATTTAAAATACTGCATGCAATTGAAATAATTTCTGGAATTGGGTATTGAACTTAGTTTATTGTGGAATAATTACATTTTATGGACTGGATAACATCAGTTGTATTTACTGAGAGTAGAATACGGCAGGATTCTTGGAGTAGGAGCCTTGGTGAGATAGAAGTGGTTTTATCATCTACAGTAGTTGAACTTGGCTACACTTTTGTTGGAGTGACATATATAGATTGGCACTAGTTGAGATGATGTCCTGTGGTTTCTAACATATCGGGATTTTATTATTTGGATTGTCAACATCTTGTTTGGAAGGAATAGTGTCTTCATTGCTGGAGGATTGTGTTGAGGTTCGTGTTGCTGAATCGTGTGCTGATTAAGATTTGGAAGGAGGCATCTCCAAAGCTGTTTGCAGTTCTTGGCCGTAAGCTGAGCTTGTACTGGGGTTACTCGGTAGTTGGTATACATTTGGGTCTCCTAAAAGGTAGATTAAGTTCTTTGGGCGAACTGTAATCACAGGTATTTATTGAGCAAACTAAAATAAACAGTAATTGAGTGAAGTGTGGTAAGAAAATAAAAGGTCTACTTACTATTTGAGGTTTATTGAATGACAGGCATTGTAAAAAAGGGGTATTTGCAATTGATATTCCATATACAGGATCTGAAGTGACACTGGTGCTATTTGGCGTTGTCACAATAATTAGACTTAAGTTTTCATTTAAAAAAATGAGAAATAAGCAGTCTAGATATTGCGTGAACCAACTTGTTTTGGGAGTACATGTTCCACTGAGCTAGTAAGATTTAATAAATAAATATTTAAATTCATAAATAATGGCCATATGAAGTACTTGAATTCATCTTAATTGAGAATCATTTTTAAGCAGAAATAGAATTCGTACAGTCAAATGTGACATATAAAGAACATCACATAATTGTCGTAATATAAAATAATTATATATCCAAATCATATTGCAGTGTTGTAAATCAATCGTGTATAATTAAAAATACGTATAGTAAAGTTTTAATAACTTTATTAAGGTTGAGTCACTATTGCAGTATATTGGTCAAACAAAACGATACCTAAAAAAATAATGACACAACATAAACAATCCATAAAAACTAAATTGTAAAGTCCCAATAAACCAAACACCGCACTTGCAGAACATGCCTTAGAACAACTACATAGTTTTAACCTTAATAACCCTAAAATTCTTCATACTGAATCACATTGTGAATATGTAATGTAAATATGAAAGCCAAACTTTGCTATAACTTCAACCCAATCAATCAAAACTTACGAACTGTTGACTGGAATATTGTTTTTAGTAAAACAGATGTTAATGTATGTTGTGATACCTTTTTTAAAATTCTAAATAATGTAGTACAAAGAAATGTAAGAGAATTGCCAGCAGTTACTAAGATAAGTAAAGCTAAACCCTTAAGCCCCTGGATAAATAATAATATCTTAAACAGAATTAAAAAAAGGCAAAAACTATACCGCATTCACAAAAGGAGACCATACGACTTAAACCTGCTGCGAACAACGTAAATAAAATAATATTAGACAACGGGAATTGTGTCGATGATCCACAGCAGGTAGCTGAATCGCTTTCTTATCAACGTCCACACTTTCACTGATAACCCAGAATTGCAAGCCAGTTCCACATCTCCTTTAATTAATAATAATTTACAATCTTTTTTCGTAATGCCAACTGACTGATGAAATATTGAATATAATTAAGTCATTAAAAAAAAATTAAATCAACTGTATATGATAACTTCACCACGATTTTAATTAAGCAGATAGCACATAATATTGCACCAATAATATCACACATAATCAATTTAAACTTTTCGCTGGGTATTTTCGCTCAGGCGCTTAAGAAAAGTATTGTCGTTCCCCTTTTCAAAAAACGAAACTCTTGCAAAATCGACAACATACTTCCGATTAATCTTTTATCAAATTTTTCTAAAATATTTGAGAAATGGATGAAAATTAGGCTGATAAATTATCTAAAAGTAAATAATTTTCAAAATAAAAAGCAATTCGGTTTTACGGAAGGGAAATCAACTGAGAGGATGCTCTTGTTAGTTTTGTTTCTCTCATATATCAAAACATGAATAAAAACTGCAAAACAACTGGATTATTTGTAGATTTTAAAAAGGCATTTGATTTTGTTGACCATCACATTCTCTTATCAAAACTAGAATCAATAGGAATAAGGGGCACTGCACTACATTGGTTTGAGAGCTTTCTTACCGGCCGCATTCAGCAAGTGAGAATAGGTAATTTCTTGAGTGCACCCCTCATAGTCAAGGCTGGGGTACTTCAAGAATCCGTATTATCTGCTAATTTGTTTATAATTTTCATCAATGACTTATCGAATAAGCAATTTAAAGGTGAAGTATTTGCTTTTGGAGACGATATTGCCTTCTTATATTCCGACAAAAACATTCAAAATTTATTTCTGCTCTTACGCATTGACTTAAGAATTCCAAGAAATTGGTGTACTTCAAATAAAATGATTTTAAATGCATCAAAAACAAATTATATAAATTTGGATCACAATAGTTTTGATTACAACTCCCCAGTAAAGTATCACAAATTTGATTGTAATCAGAATAATTTGTGCCAATGTCCAATATTAAAGAAAGTAAGTAGCTTTAAGTATTTAGGGGTTTATGTAGACGAAAATTTATCTTGGAAAAAGCATTTATCAGTTGTACATAATCAGTTAAAATTCAATATTAGAAAGTTCTACTACTTACGCAATTTCTGTGATAACAACTTATCATGAACATTATATTTTGGCCTAATTCACTCTAGAATTCAATATGGTATTGTATGTTGGGGAGGAACTTACAAAACGTTTATTGAAAATTTAAGAAAAACCCAAAATACATTCATTCGTATCGTTCTAAAAAAACATAAACGTGACTCATTCTTTCCTCTATTCAAGGAATTACAAATTTTGCCGATTCAACACCTTTTTGTCTTCAAAACACTGCTGTAATTTTATATTTTAAGTGGTAACAGAGGTAATACTAGAATAAATTATAATACACGTAGTAATAATTGTAGACTATTTATCAAGCCTAAAGTAAATGTATTCAAATTTAAACACTGTTTTCTATATTTAGGCTCTAACTATTTTAATAAATTACCACTACAAATTAAAGAATCTTGCAATGTCAATTTATTCTGTAAGAAGTTGAAAAAATGGCTATTCAATTGGAACAACCTTTTATTTTTTTATAATTTAGTGTGATAAATATTTAACTATTCTATAAGACTACACTGGTAAGGGAATATGGCTAATTATTATACTGATAAGAAAATATTGTACATAAGCTGTTGTGTTTAGTTTTAAGCCGGATGCCACATGCACTGCATGGAGCCGGAATGTCAAAATTTATCAAGCCATTTCCAAAGGACGGAACTCAAAACATGTCATTGCGTTGTCAGTTGCTATAATCACCAACCACTTTTACGGGGAACTGTGGCTAGGTTTATTTCCTAGTTTGTAGAATGTCTGATTACCTGTACATAAGTGTGGAAATAAATCATTATTTCATTTGAAAAGACGTTTACATTTGGAATGTATAGAAATTAAAAAATCACCCACTGCAATTAACTACAAAACCGACACAAAAATTCTATACAAAACGTGACATCTTAACCAAAAAAATAATGTATGGTAAATTCGACAGTTATTGGACAGTTAAGCATTTTTTATTCAATAAATGTCAATGAATTCTAACTATTAACTGTAAAAGTAAATGTGATTACACCATTGAAAAGCATAAAGTATGTTTATTAAGGTAACATTTATAGAAAATAATTTTGATCTATGAGAATGTTAAAATAAATTGTTTAAATAATAATACTAAAAAAATACAGTTATTGAACAGTTTTTAATCATTGGACATTGGAAAAACCAATAAACATCCAGAAAATAAGTTTATTCGCAAACGTCATAAAAGTGACAACTTATGTGTCTTTATTGACAAGGTAAAAGTGTCACTTTATCTGATTAAGGGCCGGTTTCTGGAAACTAATTTATCGGGCCAGTTAGTTTAACTGTTCCATAAAGCAGTAAATGGGTTTCTGAAACGTCAATTTGACTTTAACTGTGCGTTTTTGCACATTTAAATTAACGCAGCAATGTGGTCAGTTAAATTAAGTGACAGCCCAGGTTAAAAGTGTCAAAGAGTATAAAAAACCGTGAAACCGTTGTTTTGGCGTCGTTTGGTATTGTTCCTGTTCAAATTTAATATATATTCATGTAACAAAATGTGCCTAGACCACCAATAATACAAATATGTAGCAAAGCATAGGTTAGCAGTAGCACTTGCGTTTGCGCGCCGGAGATGGAATTAATGGTTTCTTTTGCACGTGGTAGCGTGTATCGAGACATTTTGGTGTTTTTAACAAGAACTGAAAGATTTGAAGACTTTCATATAATAGAATCAGTTCTTTTGGCAGCACTTTGGTACTCGCATGTGCTCAGAATGTTTTTTTTTAAATTATCGTTCAGAGCTTGAAGCTGCTTGGCAGTTCGATGGACCATTTGATTTTGCGAATTAAATTCTCTGGCAATTTCTTGCCAAGCCAAATTCCTTCTTGCGGTGATTACCGCATCAGATTGTTTATTTTCCAATTCCAAGATCGACTTATATTTGGTGGTAACCACCTTGAAGAGGAAAAAATTTCCCCCTCGGTGAAATTCTTCCTCTCATTCGCTTGGGGTCCATAATTTAACAAAAATGATTCACCCAAAACACAAAAAGTTTTGAATTTTCTGTCAATTTTGACGGAGGCGATAGTAGCGCATCTATCGCATTTTTTGATAACTATTAATTCAGTGTAGAACCCGTAGTTAGTTAACCGGTCTATAAACTAATGGAGATTGTTTTCAGAAACCCGACGTAATTTTATGGATCAGTTAAATTAATGGGCTGGTTTGTTAACGGTCAGTTAAAAATTTGTTTCAGAAACGGCCCTTAGTCGTAAATAGTTTAATAAATAAGCAAAAAAACGTTTCGCACAATTAAATTGGCTTCATCAGTTTATGATAATAAGAGCATTATGTTGAAATGGTTAAATGGAAAATTACAATTCTGAAAAGTTAAAGAATAGGTTAGCGAACTACAATAAAATTCCCTTAAAAATGTGTACTTACGGTTTAATTAATTTTTGTAGAACATAACTATAATCATTACGACTTTTTTATATTTTTATAATACTATTAAAGTAAGGAGTTAAATGATTATATTTACATTTTAAATAAATAACTGTTATAAATTATTTTAATTAATATTTTACTGGCTTTCATTTCGAAGCAAGCAAGAAGTCTGAATTATTAGATAAAACTGCAAGGTTACATACAATATTTGCAATTTATCAGTAAGTGCGCAGAGGTTTAAAACTGGACATGCATTCGTTCAATTATTGCAGGGTTGTATTAAGTGAAATTTGAAAATTGTTATTATAAGGCGATATTAGCCAAGCAAAACATATTATTTAAGAAATGTGAAATTTTAGATATTTTATTTGAATAAATTGTGATAAATAGAACTTAGATTGTCAATATCAGTTCTATAATTAATTGCTGTTGGACTTTTTTGTATTTCAATCATTTCCAAGCATAATCTCTTTTTTAGATTGTTCTCTCTATGTAAGATTGCTGGTTTGTTAAAATTAAAATTATGATAGTTTTCGTTGGCATGGTCTGTTAATGCTGTTTTTTGGTTAGATGGTGAAACTCTATTAACTTTTATTGAGTATTTGTGTTGCATTAATCTGTTTTTCAGTAGCTGTTTTGTTTGACCGATATAAGTGGAGGTACAGTTGCTACAATCAATCTGATACACAACTTCAGATTGCATGTTTATTTGGGTTTTATCCTTAAGGTTTGTAAAAAACATTTTACCTAAAGTATTGTTGTTATTATATGCAATTTTGAAATGATATTTGTTAAGTTCTTTTTGATTTTTTCAGCAAGCTTGGGAATGTATGGATTGAAATGTATTTATCTTGTGTTGCTATAAATGAATTGTTAAATTCATTGCCTAAACAATTAGGTTGTAATTCTATTGGTTGATTGAATTTGTTAATGTTTTTTATTTTATTGATACGTATATTAATTTTCTTTTTAATAAAATCTAAAGGATAATCATTTATACATAGTATATTTGTTATTATTTCTAAGTTTTGTTTATGAAATTGTGAAGAAGAGAGCTTGATAGCTCTGTCTACTAAGTTGTTAATTACGCTTGTTTTATATTTAATTGAAGTGTTTGAATTAAAATTTAAATATCGGTTTGTTTTTATATCTTTACGATACCAATTTGTTAAAATATTACCATTTGCTTGTCTGTATAAGGTTAAATCCAAAAAGTTAATAGACGCATTTTTATTTTCATTTTTTATTGTAAATTTAAGTCTTGGATGTACGTTATTAAAAAGATTAAGGAAATTTTGTTTGTTAATAGAGTCAGATGGCATTATGATATCATCAACATATCTTAAATAAAGAGAAAAATCGTTGTTTTGTTCAAGGATTTTTGTTTCGATTTGTTCCAATACAAGATTAGCAATAGTAGATGAAATAGGAGAACCCATTGCACAACCAAAGATTGTGAGTATGTTGTATTATTATATGTGAAATATGTAGTGTTTAGGACAAACTCAACTATTTCAATAAAATTATTAAGTGGGATATTCGTATGTTTTTTAATTCTGTTCCAATTATTTTTAATTGCGTCAATTGCTAGATCAGTTGGTATGTTTGTGTACAGTGAAACAACATCTAAAGAAAAAAGGTTATGGTTTTTATTTAATTTGGTATTATCAATGTGTTGTTTGCATTTCCAAGAATCTTGAATACTAAATTTATTAAGTGTGGTGACATTCGTTAATATTTTTGAAAGATATTTAGACAATTTGTAAGTAGGGCTCATATAGGAAGCAACTATTGGTCTTAAAGGTATGTTTTCTTTATGTAACTTTGGTAATCCATATATCTTTGGTGGAAGTCCGTTATGTGATATTAATTTTTTGTATGTTACGTTGTCAATATAATTATTATCTAATAGATTTTTTACCAGTTTGTTGTTTTATTTTGAATTGCTTGAGTGGGGTCCTTTAATTCTTTTTTATATGTGTTAGCATCACTTAATAAATTTGTCATTTTGTTATGATAATCAGTTTTTGTCATAATTACTGTTTTTTGGGTTTTATCTGCTGAAGTTATGATTAGTTCTTTATTTTTATCAAGGAAATGTTTAGTTTCTTGTATATTTTTTGTTAATTCTTTGTTATATTTTAATTGTGCAAAAGTTAAAGTATGATGTTTATTATTTTATGATTTGTTAAAATGTTACAAATATTAGCACGTATTGAGTTTTGTTGAGTTTGTGTCATTTCTGTAATGCCATTTTCTATATTGCAAATTATATTTTCAATTGGAAGTTTGTTTTTTGGGTTACAATAATTGAAATTAGGTCCTAATTTTAAAATATTTTCAACATTTAATGGTAATACTATATTAGTCAAATTGTAAATAAATTCATTTGGGTTTTCAAAATTAGAAATTTTATTGTTAGTTTGGTTATTTGAGTTTCTGTTATTTGTATTTATTTGGTGGTTTATATTGGAAGTAATATTCATTTGATTTTTATTTAAAAGTGAGTTAATTTTTTTGGATGATTTGGTATGTAATACACTTCTTAAATTCATGTTCTGCTTAACTTTTGTTGCTAGAAAGTTTATAATTAAATTTTTATTTGCAAAATTATTGAAATACTCTTGCATTTTTATAAGTTTCTGTTTTAATTGATTTAATAGGCAGTAATTATCTTTTATTAGTAAAGTTAAAGTTTTCATAGCTGTGTTATTTTGAATTTCTATAAAAAGTCGTTTATGATTTTTGTTTTGAAATACTATATGTGAAGTATTAATTTGTAAAAATTTTGGGATTAAAAGGTTTCTTTTACACATTTTAAGGAAATAAATGCGTTCGCTTACCCTTACATAAGTGTTATTAGTTTTGCTGAAGTTTCTGAACAATTCTTCCATCTGGTTTCCGTGGTTTATTTTGATGTATTTATAGAATCCCTGTTGTAGTAGTGTGGCGTCCATTTTGCCATCAACAGGGTGAGTGGTAGAAGGATCCTTGGGGTTTGTTGCTGTTAGGATGTCCATATTGGGGGTTGATGGTTGGTGAGTCTTTGTCTGTTGTAGTTGTATGAAGTCCATTATTGATAACCAGAGGGGTGAAAGGTGGAAAAATCCTTGGAGTTATTGCTAATGGGATGTCCTTATTGGGGGTTGCAGTTGGTGAATCTTGTCTCCAAACAGATTCGGGTTTTAAGTAATAAGTTAAATTTTGACTTTTTGAATTGAATTTTAAAAAATTGTAATAGGAGATTAGTTAAGTCAATTTGGTGGTAAAGTTTGCATGATTAATATTATATTAAATAAAAATCATTAAGTCGTAAATAGTTTAATAAATAAGCAAAAAAACGTTTCGCACAATTAAATGGCTTCATCAGTTTATGATAATAAGAGCATTATGTTGAAATGGTTAAATGGAAAATTACAATTCTGAAAAGTTAAAGAATAGGTTAGCGAACATTTTAACAAATCATAAAAATAATAAACATCATACTTTAACTTTTGCACAATTAAAATATAACAAAGAATTAACAAAAAATATACAAGAAACTAAACATTTCCTTGATAAAAATAAAGAACTAATCATAACTTCAGCAGATAAAACCCAAAAAACAGTAATTATGACAAAAACTGATTATCATAACAAAATGACAAATTTATAAGTGATGCTAACACATATAAAAAAGAATTAAAGGACCCCACTCAAGCAATTCAAAATAAAAACAACAAACTGGTAAAAAATCTATTAGATAATAATTATATTGACAACGTAACATACAAAAAATTAATATCACATAACGGACTTCCACCAAAGATATATGGATTACCAAAGTTACATAAAGAAAACATACCTTTAAGACCAATAGTTGCTTCCTATATGAGCCCTACTTACAAATTGTCTAAATATCTTTCAAAAATATTAACGAATGTCACCACACTTAATAAATTTAGTATTCAAGATTCTTGGAAATGCAAACAACACATTGATAATACCAAATTAAATAAAAACCATAACCTTTTTTCTTTAGATGTTGTTTCACTGTACACAAACATACCAACTGATCTAGCAATTGACGCAATTAAAAATAATTGGAACAGAATTAAAAAACATACGAATATCCCACTTAATAATTTTATTGAAATAGTTGAGTTTGTCCTAAACACTACATATTTCACATATAATAATACAACATACTCACAAACTTTTGGTTGTGCAATGGGTTCTCCTATTTCATCTACTATTGCTAATCTTGTATTGGAACAAATCGAAACAAAAATCCTTGAACAAAACAACGATTTTTCTCTTTATTTAAGATATGTTGATGATATCATAATGCCATCTGACTCTATTAACAAACAAAATTTCCTTAATCTTTTTAATAACGTACATCCAAGACTTAAATTTACAATAGAAAATGAAAATAAAAATGCGTCTATTAACTTTTTGGATTTAACCTTATACAGACAAGCAAATGGTAATATTTTAACAAATTGGTATCGTAAAGATATAAAAACAAACCGATATTTAAATTTTAATTCAAACACTTCAATTAAATATAAAACAAGCGTAATTAACAACTTAGTAGACAGAGCTATCAAGCTCTCTTCTTCACAATTTCATAAACAAAACTTAGAAATAATAACAAATATACTATGTATAAATGATTATCCTTTAGATTTTATTAAAAAGAAAATTAATATACGTATCAATAAAATAAAAAACATTAACAAATTCAATCAACCAATAGAATTACAACCTAATTGTTTAGGCAATGAATTTAACAATTCATTTATAGCAACACAAGATAAATACATTTCAATCCCATACATTCCCAAGCTTGCTGAAAAAATCAAAAAAGAACTTAACAAATATCATTTCAAAATTGCATATAATAACAACAATACTTTAGGTAAAATGTTTTTTACAAACCTTAAGGATAAAACCCAAATAAACATGCAATCTGAAGTTGTGTATCAGATTGGTTGTAGCAACTGTACCTCCACTTATATCGGTCAAACAAAACAGCTACTGAAAAACAGATTAATGCAACACAAATACTCAATAAAAGTTAATAGAGTTTCACCATCTAACCAAAAAACAGCATTAACAGACCATGCCAACGAAAACTATCATAATTTTAATTTTAACAAACCAGCAATCTTACATAGAGAGAACAATCTAAAAAAAGAGATTATGCTTGGAAATGATTGAAATACAAAAAAGTCCAACAGCAATTAATTATAGAACTGATATTGACAATCTAAGTTCTATTTATCACAATTTATTCAAATAAAATATCTAAAATTTCACATTTCTTAAATAATATGTTTTGCTTGGCTAATATCGCCTTATAATAACAATTTTCAAATTTCACTTAATACAACCCTGCAATAATTGAACGAATGCATGTCCAGTTTTAAACCTCTGCGCACTTACTGATAAATTGCAAATATTGTATGTAACCTTGCAGTTTTATCTAATAATTCAGACTTCTTGCTTGCTTCGAAATGAAAGCCAGTAAAATATTAATTAAAATAATTTATAACAGTTATTTATTTAAAATGTAAATTTAATCATTTAACTCCTTACTTTAATAGTATTATAAAAAATATAAAAAAGTCGTAATGATTATAGTTATGTTCTACAAAAATTAATTAAACCGTAAGTACACATTTTTAAGGGAATTTTATTGTAGTTCGCTAACCTATTCTTTAACTTTTCAGAATTGTAATTTTCCATTTAACCATTTCAACATAATGCTCTTATTATCATAAACTGATGAAGCCAATTTAATTGTGCGAAACGTTTTTTTGCTTATTTATTAAACTATTTACGACTTAATGATTTTTATTTAATATAATATTAATCATGCAAACTTTAACACCAAATTGACTTAACTAATCTCCTATTACAATTTTTTAAAATTCAATTCAAAAAGTCAAAATTTAACTTATTACTTAATAATTTATGTTACTTGTATTTACATTACCCTAAAATAAAAACTCTAGTTTCACTTTAGCTATATATTATTATGATGTGGCTATATAAAGCTATACTTTTATTAATGTGATGCCCTTTCAAATTCAATAATAATTCTTTAATGAAAATAAATCAAGTTCTCTTATCTCAGGTGGTTCGCCAAATCAATATCTCTATCTATTAATTGAATGTCAAAATTACAGTTAATGATGTTTAGTTGTCAAACCGACTTCCAAATCTCAATAAACCAGGTATCGACAATTGTGTTTTTACATTAATCAATTCATTCAATTAAATATTGCTTTGTATTATTGTATTTCACTGATTGATCTTTATATAAAATGTTTTAATATTAATTTCTAACAAACCTTATCACTTATTTAGCTTCACTCGCATAATTCCTTATACCAGTGCCTCCTACTTCCTAAAGGATCCCAACGTCGTCCTCGCCTGACACCTATCAACCAAATCCAATACCTCTGCTGATGCCGGCTGCAATCTCTCTGTCAAACGGCAGCTTCAACTTCTAACTGCAACAGCTCTTATCTTGTTTTTTCTTTAGATATCCTTCAGCACTCTGCAATCTGCTCCGATGTTGTCCAACTCTGGTAGTACTACCTCAAATCCCGCTCTAGCTGAATCTCCTTACCTCGATGCAATCACAAATGTGAAACATGTAATTGTGCGACACGCCAGTCAATAAATCCAATTCCATCCAATTTTGTTGTTCTCTAGTACCTTTAATGTAATTCGCAGCACTTAACAATCTCTTCACCTATTGTGAGTATTTTTTAATATTAATATTTAGCTCCTTCTTTAATACCTCGTAGATTTCTTAATAGCAACCCCATTTGTATATCAACCAAACAACTATACAAATTCTGCACTAATTTCCATTTTTATTTAATAAATATCACGTTTTAAAATATCTTATACATTTTTCTTTGAGTTTATTTATGTAACTACCCTTAAAACAAAAACTTGTTCTTGTTGGATACTATTCTTACTGCACCCTTACATATTTGAAATTATCCATTATTTACAATTTAACAATTGACATTATCATTATAACACATTTGTCAATCGTTACCTTGGCTTGTATTTTATTAAAATTTTCTGTAACTATTAAATTAACATATTCAATCAATATCAAAATCTCTTCTCTCATTGTCTCAATTAAATTTATTAATAATGTTTGAAATTTAACACCCATCAAGATTTAATTATATCATTCTTCCAAGCTTATTTGTTTCAAATATTTCTTTATTGAAATTAATTACACTGCCTCATGTATCATAACAATATCTTTATGTTTTCTACGAAACTGCATTACAAAATAGTAAAAAAGGCAAGTCTTCTCTAGTAGTAATTCTCAATGTATTAGATTTGGGTACGTTTTACTAAAAATTCTCTGACGTGGTGTACTTTCGATTAACCAATAGGGGGAGTCGCGGGTGTGGTCTGAACTGTGGCAAGGTATATTTAAAAAAATCGCAGCCCGGCTATTATAGTTATTAAGGTATCGAGGGCATACAAACGTTTTATGTCCTACTAGTTTTAACATATGAAAGTAATTCTTAATTACATTTTTCAAGTTATGTCACTTATAATTTGTGAAATAAAAGCTGTATTCATGGAAATAAATAGTGTTTATTTTTCATAATGTAACTTGGGACATTATAAAAAATTAATTTTCCTGGAACGTTATTTTATAGATAACATATCTTAAAATAGAGTAGTTATGTAATTATGGTTAATTAATATACTGGTATAGCATAAAGTTTATAAGTATTTTAAATAAATCTTACTGGCCTCGTTTATCACTTATATAAGCAACACGACCGTGTATTTATTGACAAGGTAAAAGTGTCACTTTATCTGCCTAAGCAGATAAAATAGCGACTTTTGCGAACTTTATCTGCCTAAGCACACAAAATCGTTGTTCTCTTTCTTTCTTTCTATGTTTGTTCGCTATCTCCTCCGAAGATACTGGACCGATTAAATTGTATGATGGCTTAAAATTTTGCTAATTTTTAGACTTAGATCGCCGGCCGGTTTTTATTTTCAAAAAGAGTACGAAAAAGTTTTAATTCAAATAAACCTTTAAGCAGGGGATCGGAGCATCTGTCGCCGTGGGTTATGGTGTGACAGCTGCTGTGGCCGTGTGCTATTAGCTCGGGTGATTCAGTATGTTCAGATATCATTACAGTAGCGCGTTATTTGAACAAAAGAGGTTAGCGCAGGGGTACAGTGCCCGCCTGTCACGCGGGTGGCCTGGGTTCGATTCCCGGCCGATGCATCCTTTTTTTTAAATTTATGTTAATGAAATTTACCTGAATACGTTTGCGGATAAAATAGTATATGTTATTCGGAGTAAAAGTGACGTTATGTGGCTTAGCTGAATTATTTGCCTCACTGACGTTCGGCTAAATAAACTTCATCTTCGCCACATAAAGTATCACTTTTACTCCTTATAACATAATCTACTATTACAGACCTATTCTATGTCATAGTTTATGGAAGCATTAAAATGTTCTGCTTTTAATTCTACAATTTATTATTGTGTTTGTAAAGGAATAAACAGTCCTATAAGAGTAACTGATGTTACAGTGTTTAAGAAAAAGTGGTATATTATTGCACTTCTATTTTTAAATGAATTGAAGTAAAACCGTTCTTTGTTTAACCTAACCTGTATATTTGAAGTTTTTGTGAATTTTCAGGCTGTCGTCCAATTTTATAAATTCGCCAGTAATGAATATCGAATTTTTCCATTGAGAGTGGGCTTTAACTTATGCGAGGAGTATGCGAAAAACAATTTTCGATCAAAAGAGCTTCTTAAAGATATCTCAAATGTTCCTGGAGATTGCCCTATAAAGACGGTGAGAATACATCGGTTAAGCTTAACGCACAATAATAAATCTGTGATCGATTGTATAACAGCGATACAATGATCAATCGAATAACTAAGCTTCTTAGTTCCTCATGCATGTTTAGTATATAGCTATATTTTATAGCGTTTTACAGTTACTCAGTATTCTGATGTAAATTAAGCCAAACCTATCTGCAAAATGTATGCTGAAATTTAACAGAATAACAGTCTAAATTTTCCTTTACTGGGAGAAGACGTTAGGAACTAGGCAATTGTTATTTCGAACTGATTTATTTTAAATTTAATGATAGTTCACTAAATATTATACAGTAAACCAGTACCAAAATACATATTTCAACAACGGCATTACTATCGTTCTAGAAATTAGCAAATACTTGAAACTGATAGTAACACACTTTATCAATGGCATCTCTTTTAACAGGGATTTTACTGGATTAAGACCAATGGCCGTTATCCTGATTTTTCCACACTGCCACCGTATATTCCACGAGGTCAATACAGGATTTATCTTCAAATACTCTACAAGGACGTACTTATGGCAGAAGGAAGCGTTTATGGAGCCATCCAGGATAAGCCTATGAAGTTGAATTAGCTGACCCTATGTATATAGTTTTGAATTATTTCTAACATGTATTGTAATTGTTAATACGCTAAACGTATGAAAAGGTGTCTTTAATAAATCCAAACAGAAAAATGTTTCACCTTGTATTTTAAAATAAAGAGTTTCAAATCGATCTAAATAATGGTAATTTCAAAGTATGTGATAATATATATAAGCAAATAAAAATTTACAGACGCTGCAATTTACCAACCTTCGTTAATGCATTGAAAATGAACTTGGCTAATTTTCAAGTCTGTTGTTTATTATCCGCCACGCGACACGTTACTGCGAAATTTTACGGCATAGCAGATCATTAATAAATAATACGTACTACAATTTTGAACCGTCTCAGGATCTTGTACAAGTTAATATTAACCTACAATTAGATCAAGATGTTGAATTGGACATTACATTCAATTTTTTTTATAAGCCATTCCCTCAGCGGCTCCACATATTATTGTTTATAGTTTATTTTGTTCACTCATGAAACGTGCTTTAATAGCAAATATAACAACTGGAGCAAAGATGTTACTGCTTATATTGGGAATTACGGGGCAGTGTGAAAAAGGGATTAGATTCGAATAGATCTTTGAGTTGTTTAGTCAATATGTATCTTCAGTTTTGCGTTAATTGTTCAATAAATACATTTTAAAAGAATTTGTTGTTTGGGATGCTTTTACATTGTCTAAACTCAGTAACTTTGCATTTTCCATACTGGTCAAACTATTGTTTGCCCATGGAATACGACAATTATTTAAGTGAAATGATGCGAACACAAAAGTGCGTTTAATTAGAATATAAAAACTAGTTTACGACTTGTGCAAATTAAACTATTCGTTTACAAGACTCAGCTAGTGTCGGTGTACTGGGTCACGCTGCAACACTATAAGGAAGCCTTATGTAGACCGCCGCATAATAATACTATTACTAGGTCAGATTTCACACACATCGTTTATCAGCAGGGCATTGTTATGCAAACGTTGTGATTTTGTGCCTACACCAATACTAGACTTTGAGTTCAAAAACAACAAACACGACACACATGCAATTATATATCAGGGCTTGCATTTGTTAATATTTTTAATATACTTATAAACTCTGAGGTGTATTCATTTGTGACCAGACCCATACTAAGGGGTAGTTAGGCCTGGCTACTCAGTCACATCTTATATAAAACAAAAACTTCCAACTCCTTCAGTAAAACAACCTGGTTAAATAATTATACAATTTGTGTTCCGAAGTGCGTCCTGAAAGAATGCAAGAAGTAATCCACGGAACTACGCAAATCGAAGGCTTGCATAAATTCAAGGAGCAACGCGGACATTGGGCCTTCGAGCCTGCAACTTCCCGAGCACGGAAACTGGAAATTGGAGGATACAGACACTGGTGCATCGATCAAGAGTCCTGGAACACGGAGAACGGATCCGAACTTCGGGCAATTTGGACAACCGGACCGGATACCAGTTTTGGGCGAACTGGATCAACTGCCATTTCCATACAACAATTTGTGGAATACTCACAGCAAGATTGGTATGTAGGTACTTATCTAAACAGATCGTGGAGAAGAACAAATTGAGCCGTCGCTAAGGAGAACCATCCTACGACTCAGTACCAGGGATTCCCGCCAACAGAGGTGAGCACAATTTTTAGCGGCATACGTCCACCGAAAAAGCTACGATTCCAAGGGCTTCCGCCACCCAGCGACACGATTCTTCAGCGGCATACGTCCCCCTAAGAAATTGGATATTGGAATCGGAAATTTGAAAAGTGGTGAATACTACTTAACTATACCAGGTTAGCTTCAACGTCAGTAAAGAATCTGTGA